>CM062819.1:381513288-381989513 GCA_031772625.1 Pinus tabuliformis
CAGAAACAATGATTTTTTCTATGCATAAGTATATTTTTTGGCTTTTCTTTTCAGAAATGACAACCAAAATTCTTAAAGAACGACTAAAGAATGCATAAGAGAGATGCCACGAGGGCCATGAATGAGGCACAATGAGGTCACTAACTTTCTCAGAGGATGAGAAACACTTTTAGTAAGGGGGTATGATGGGCCTTTGAATTAGACACAAGTTAAGGGACATGCCTCTGAATTAAACATAAATTAATGCCCATATAACCATCCTTGAGCATATTAAACCTTTCTTTTTGCATAAGATAATGTAATTTTAGCTTTAATATGTTCATTTGAAGGATTATGAATAATTTCATATTCGTGCCTAATATTACTTACTTTTGTGGAATATTATGAGAATATTGGACAACTTATGAAGAGTTGGAGGAGGAGATAATTTAGGGACTTTCTCCCTACTATAGGATGATCAATATTAAATAATAAATCAACAAGATACTATGGAATTACAGTGCACATTGTGGAACTCCAATGATTGAGAAAATATAGGAATGTGTTCTTTTCCATTTAATGCAGATTCCTAGTATTGGGAACGATATCCACTAATCATGGGGTTTTGGTGGGAAAAGCTTTCCTCCTTTCATGGCGAATGATTCCTAATTATTTTGTATAATTTCCAAGTTGAATTTTCCTCTAAGGGAGGATTTTGATTAGTATTCTTGTGTAGAGAACTCGTATTTTTGCAACTCCATTGTACTTTCTTGCAGGGATGTAATTGTATTAATGAAAATAATGAAGATTAGTGTCAAGTTCATCTTCTAAATCTTGTTCTCATTGATAGGTATCTGAGTTTCCTTGGACATGGCCACCCCAGGAGCCTTAAATCCCTTTGTATCATTTTTTATTATTATTTTCACTTATTATTCATATGCATCTCTTGTTCTTCTTTCTTTCTATTTCTTCTTTTAGTATTAATGATTTCTTGTTGTAGGATTGGGTTAAATGGTTAATGTAAGTTCTTTTGTAGGTTCACAAGTATCATTTAATCCTTGGAAAGGATCTGGAAGGTCAGATTAATCATTGAGGTGCTTGGATTAGTTTTCTTATTCCCAAATATAGATTTCTGGAACTCCTTTGTGGCAAATAGAAGAAAATTTCTGTTATTTTTTAGAGCATGCTAACAAGCTTCATTCAATTTGATTCCATTTGCATTATATGAAAAAATAATTCTAGTTAATAAAGTAATTCACCCCATTTCACTTTCACTTGATTAGGTTAGGCATTTCATATATTTACTAGCTCACTAGTTCTTTTAGACTACTAATTTTCCGTTATTAATAAATCTTTTCCATGTAAAGATGGATTTGTGGATAGATGAAAACTATAATGTGTGTTGTTTCAAGATCTTCTACATTGCACAGATACCTCATCTCATTCACCTCATCTAACCCTCATCCACCCATGCCGCCAAAATCCACTAACTCAATCTGAATTCATATTTTATAATTAAAAATTGTCATTTCCATTAAGCGAATCCACCCATCTTAAAGCCCTTGCTTTGGTTCTAGGTAGTTTCCACTACCGCCATGCCTTATTATTCCATTATCCACCTTTTCTAAGCTTCATTCCACCTTCTAGACCACTTCCTAAGATTTCAGCATGTTCTTGTAATAAAATAGGGGAACCCGTAGGAACTAGTACATCTTGTAGGAGATCATGTAGTGGCCTGTTTTGAGCCCGAATTGAGAAAAATCATCATTGAAGCTGGGATTAGGCCTGTACTTGACCTCCAAGCCATCAAAACCATTGTACCCCTTTTCCTCCACACATGTCTCCGCTTCCAAAGAACAAGGAAATATTAGCATTTGCAATTATAAAATGAAAAGATAAAGAAAATCAGATATTTTTATTTCTTAATTAGCATATGCATGCAGCAATTAATACTCCCTAGATTAGATTCCATGCTTAGTTACTTTAAATATTCACATGTCCTTTTTCTCACCCTGTTGGGTTTTAAAAATGCTTTCCATATCGTCCCATGAATGTAATGCATTAGGGGGAAGGGTGCAAAACCATTTTGATATGTCTCCTTCAAGGGTCTACACAAAATTTCTCTTGAAGACGTCTTTGTCCTCCACCATGAAATTATTAGTGCATTATTGGAATGTGTTAATATAGTCTTCAACAGTTCCTTTTTTCTCACCACTCAACTTAGGAATATCATGCAATACCCTAGGTAGGGCCAATAGGGCATACTATACTACTACCCAGGCCAATTGTTAGTTGTGTTGGTTCAGTGGATTTTGGGGTCAACTGTGACCAGCCAAAGTGTGTTTTAGAATCGGGTTTGTAGCAACAAATGAGATCATACTTCCAGTTTTCTCTATTACTAGTGGAATCACTTGATGAACTTTATGCCTACGACTAAAGGGTTTGATTTTTTCACACACTTTCTTCATAGGTATGGTGTTCATATCGTCAATCCCAAAATATGGTAATTGGGTAATCATTATAGGTGATGAGAGTAGTTAGGATCTGGTTACTTGGATTTCTAGGGGCTCAAAAAAAAAGTTTTCTATCATTGGTTTGAAGGGTATAGAAAGTGCTTAGGGTCGGACACGGGGGTTATAAGGCTTTGGTTAGAAATTTTGCGAGTATGCCTTCATAATGAATCTAGAGCATAGAAACACAATTACGTCGAGTGTTTTAATGGGTTGAAATTTCGTTGATTTTGACTAGGATCATTCATAACCCTTGGGTTTCACATATAAGTTTTCAAAAAGAAAATATGGCTAAAATATGGAGAATCGAGCTTTACCCAACCTAAAGGAGAAACTAAGAATTCTTTTAAATCAAATAAACCCTAGTGGATGGCTAAGCAAATAAGAATTCAACCATTAGAAAACACATAATTCTGAAATTTACTAATACTTTAAAATCCCTTGAAAGTAATATAAATAAATAAAATATACTGTTCAATCTAGCGTAAAATCTTGCAAAATTAAATCAAACCATCATATTGATGCTAGAATTCATTTCAACCTAAATATTTAGACAATTCTACACAATTTACACAACAGATCAAGTTCACAACTCCAAATTCCATGAAAATTGCATAAAGTTTCCTTTCAGTAGTAATAAAATTAGAAATAAGAGTGACATGGACACATACATGATGGGAGAAACATACATCCCAAGAGTTACTTCAAAAATTTTCCCTAACATTTCTTCAAGACCTCCTAACAATTCACCAAAAAAATTGTAGAGCTTCCCCTACAACCAAGTTTTTAAACAACAATGGAAATGTGATTATTTTTCATTATGTGGTGACAAGTTTAATCAAGGCTTGTTGTACATATGGAATAATAATTTCATGTGTTTTTCAAATAGAGCCACAAATGACAAAGTTGTTTTATAGTTACATGTCTTTCCAACGATCAAACCCAAGAACCATTAACTTCCTCAAAATTTCAATTATTGCACCTCCTTTGTTGGTCAACTTATAATTCTTTTTATATTTCATTTCTTAGAAGTATTGATGGTCAGAATATGTACTACTAATAATAGTGATTCTGAAATAGAGAATGTTCAAAGTTGGGAAAATAGAAATGGTGAAAACAATGAACATGATATGGTGGAGATGGAAATGAATGTTAATCGTTGTAACTTTGTGTGGGTAATTATTATTTTCATTGTCATTTTTCATATTATTCCATATGATTAATATAGTTAAAATTAATTGGAATAACTATAATGATAAGTGGAATGTCCTACAAAATTACATCACATATTGAAATATTATATTGAAAAGTTAGCATGATTAACGGTTTCCCTATTTAGTTATGAATTATTTTGATTGTCACAAATTATAGCACTTCCTTTTGTTTATTATAGAAATAAGGATAACAGTGACATTAACCAATGAAAAGCAAAACAAATAGATATAATATCATGTACTTATAACTTATCTTATCATTTGACTTGTTACTTTCTAGATTTTAATTCTTTTAAGAATCATAACTTTTCATGTTTTTATTATAGAAACAAATGAAAAAAAACAAAATTAATGACTAAAAAAATGTTAAATGTGTAACCGTGTGTGAGTGAGTGTGTGTGTTTGTCTTTATATATATATATATATATATATATATAATTGTTAATGTTTTATTGAATATGAATTATATTATATATTTTAGTTAGAAGTAGTATTATTGACATTTGATTGAAACTCTCACATATTTTCTCTATGTCTTATGAATATAATAGAAAAGAATATTGGATCATTTGTAAATAGAGGGAAACATATTCAAGGTAACTGTACCTTTTCAACAATGTTCTCTTAGAAATTTGTGTAGCATGAATAAAATCGGTTGACTGGATTACCTATTATTGTGTTTCAGGAAAAACAAATGGAAATAAATTAGCTATTTTAGAGTTGAAGGACATTTTTTATTATAGAATTGGTGATAGTGCACTAGAGGGTCATATTGAGAAAAGTGGAAAGGAGGTTGATTAGCCAATAAAAAACAATTATTCTAGTTTTTACCACACACAAAAGATTTTCTTGACATGTGTTTTCATAGTAAACTTGGATCAACTTTTGTTTATGCGGACTGCTTCAGATTCTAAACCACTGAAGGGACATAAGGTCATGTAAAATACAAAAAATATTATGTTGGGGTCCAACCTTAAGTCCCTTATTCATGTAATAAGCCTCGTCAGAGTCATAATCAGTTAGTTGAGTCAATAAATCCCATAAGCGCTTATCCACAATAATGATAATTATAAGTGATTGACCCGCATTATAGGGAAGGGGCTACAACAAGTTATAAACAAGCCATAGTTAATAAATAAAATGGTTAAAATGTGCTTATGTAAGGGACAACTATTAGTTATGGTTTTGCATTCCATAAAGCTATAAATATTCTTAGATAGCAAGGGAATAAGTATCAAGTCTTATTGTAATTGATCTCTACTATGTTGGAGGTTTCCCCCTCAAAGAGGCAAGTGGACATTGTATTATGCTTCTGAAAATAAAATATCTTTGCAGCTTGTATCATTTATTGTGATATTTCTTTTTCTAAAACCATATTTCTTTGTATCTTTGGTATTCTAATTTTCTCGTGGGGAAAGTGCATAATAAGTGGTATCAAATCACTTTCAAGGGTTAGCTATATCTCCACTATTTTAGAAATATTTTTAGGCTAGAGACATGTTCCAACATATTTAAACCAGGAGACCTATCACAAATTTTACAAGGCATGCACACAGGAACAACAAGAGGCAGTCATGCTTGGTTGACTCCCTTGTAATCCCTGAGGGTACCCCTTGGAGTATTAGCGCATTATACAGAACCATGCACCAACTACACTCCCACATACCCTTAGATATATTGGAAACACACCGTAGGGTAACCTGAAACATAAAATACATAAGTCGCCAATCATCTTGATGCTAGCGTACAATGAGAACAACAATCAGTGAGAATACTGACATGTAAAATAGGGTAGTCTAGTAGTACTACTAAGGGTGTGGCCAATCGTCCTTAGTTAGCGCCCTGAAATATTGTGCCAAGTAGTATTTCTAGACCCCTATGTAAATGGTGATCTATAGCACCACACACTCCTTTCAGACCATAGTTCCCTCATTTATCAGAAGATGTCCTCGTAGCTTTTCATCCAAATCAGATCTGGTAGTTGAGCTTTGACTTACGTTTTCTAGATCAAATCTATTAGTTAGGGTTTTTTTTTGTCGTATAGACCTAATTCAATGGTTGGGGTTTTCACAATGCATATTAGACTCTTTGTGCAATGAGGGTTTTTTCCACCATAGTCCAGATTTGATTGTTGCAACACATTTTGCAGTACCAAGACCTGTGGTTTTCTGTTAGTAGGGTAGAGGCCCAATTTTCGTAGGATATTTGGCAGTATCAAGATCTCTAGAATTCGTCCACTGCAATATTTTTCAACTGGGAGTAAAACTCCTTTCAGAGTAAAAATAATTAAAAAATTGATAATTATGGTGTTATAGACATTTTTGGGCACTGCAATCCCAATCATAGATGTCCATAAACCAAGGGCTTCACACCCTAAAGGAACAAGGTCAACTAATTAGATCATCTCCCAGAAGTTCTCCACAAAAAACTGCTCAGAACTAGTCAAAGCTGGACGATACAGATTGCCCAGTGCAGAGGGTGCAATGCATCTCACCTGCTTAGTGAAAAGGGTGCGATGCATACTAGAGAGCCCTTCTGTAGGGTGCGATGGGTGAGAGTAGACAAATGGTAGAGACAGTTTGCAAGGTGGATCATCATGGAATCTTCCAGAAACTTCTCCTGTGACACTTGCCTCTCTGAATTCTCCCGGGATGAGTAATAGATCATCAATCTCCAAGTGGAATCAAGAACTATCAGAGAGAGGACACTAATCAAAATCCCAGAAGCTGACTCACCCCCTTGCATTCATCTATATATGGACCCCTCATCCCAGAGATCCAGAGGCTGGAGCTTTGTATCTTGTAAGGAAGTGTTGTTGGTTTATTGGTGGAATATCATAGTGTTAGGTGATCTAAGCTTTTCATGAGGTAAGAAGGGCTTTCATGCTAGGAGGATGAAATTGATTCAGAATAATTGGTTGTAATCCTCTTTGTTATTCTTGATATTAATAAAGCTATTTAAGTTTTCCTCCACATTCTTGTATGTTTGATGACATATGCACTTGTGTGGTCAATATATGTGTGGCCCTATATTGTTTATGATTGTAGACCTCTGTTCTTCAATAGTATTATGCTGCTTTGATTCCACAGGTGCTCTTTCAAGTTGGCTAGAGAAAGGAAAAGTGACAAGGATCTGTCAGAAGGGAGAGGAACCAAGCAAGGAACCAAGTGGAAGACTGAGATTGGTGTCCTTTGTTCCCCTCTTATCTACTTCTCATAAAGGAAAGTGGAAGTAGTTTTAGTTTGTTTGCTTCTAAGATAGGTACTAGTCTTAGTGGGACTAGCAGCTCCGAGTGGACACTAGATTTCCCGATAACAAAATGGCGACTCCGCTATGGAGCGAATAGATTGTTTGCTTGTCTATATTTGTTTGTTTTATAAACTTACAGACAGAGCCTAAAGTTAAGCCAGCTAGCCTTCGAACTGCATTTTCTATGCAAGTGCAAAGTAGATCAATGTTGCTTCAATCTGTCTCCAGGTTTTGTTTATAAACTGAACAATCGATCTGAAAACCTTCTAATTTCCCTAGTGGTGGCTCTAGTAACCTCATTAGATCAGCTCCTGTGATTTCTATTTACTGACTATCATTAGCTCACCCTAAATCCTTGAACTAAGTTGCAAACTGCGACCCGGAACGAAGTTGAAGTCTCATACCTGGACCATTGCACTTTCTCCTCTTGGGAATCTGGATGCATCGCACTTCTTGTGTGTAGTAGGTGTGCTACATCACACTTTCCCTATGTTGCAAGTGCGCTGATCAGTCAAGACCACTTCTTCTCTCAGATTTTGGTTTCTATGTTCACTGTCTTCAGCTTTATTCGGGAGTTTTGCTATCTATGATCAGTATACCACTGTAGAAACTCCCTTCCTTTGCGTGATTCTACCTCCATAGTACAAAGAATTGTGAATGGTTTTATGTATTGTGTGCCATTTACAGTTCTCTTTTACAAAAAAGTAGCATAATCAAACTATCGTCTTTTGATTTGAAAGTGTTGCAAGTGTCGTTTTCAGTCAAAGAAAATAATTCTATTGTTCTTGATGGTCGATTATATAGTTACTCTTGTATTTGATTTAAATTAGTAGTTTTTCAAGTGTCAAAAGCAGTTTTCAATTCAAAATAGAAAAGTTTCGTCATTATATTCCTTTCGTTTTTGAAGAGAAATTTGTTAGTACTGTCACTTTGAAAAGATAATTTAGATTTGTACTTAGCATTCTTCTTTTCATTCACAAATTAAGAAAGCTGAAAACAAATACATGCATGTGCATTTGCATTTAGACTGCTTTTTGGTTTTATTTAGGACAATATATCTAGTGTGTGCTCTCTTCTCTATGTTGAAAGAATATCATCTCTCTTTCTTTAGTAGCTAGGATTTTCATTGCAGAAAGAAGATTAAACAATTGTTTATCATCTTAGATTGAATTTCAGGAATTGTATATCTACATCACCCAGTGAACCTGAAAGGCAAATTTCTTAAGAAAGATCAACTGTAAAATAAATTCAATGAACATAAAAATGCTTTAGAACCTAACACACAACATCTAGAAGTCTAGGCTAGAGACGTATTCCAGCATCGTAAAGCCTGGTAACTGTCACTTTCATTGTTGGTTGGGTGATTCCTCCTCTTTGAGACGACAAGTGCCAGTACGGACTTGTGCTCCCACGTACCATCGAGTATATATTGGGAGACCACAATAGGCTATATCCTTTATCCATAGGAAGCCTTGTCTATTGCCCTATCGATTGTAATGCACTGAACACAGCATTCGGGAAGATTGACTGCCATACCGTAAAAAGTATTCTGTAGTTTTATGATTGGTTTAGTAATCCCTCTGTCTAGATTTCCAGAGTAGTCTCTTTCATTCTGTTATAGAAATTTTTGTGCCTAACAGCATGAAGCATGAAATGTCAATAATCTGAGGGATCCAAAGTCCCTAAACATGTTGTTCTTACCCTTAGAGGAACAAGGTCAGGAAACCACAGCACTGAAAATCGGTTCTCCACCTGAAAACACTAAAAAACAAGCAGTTTCTGGATCATGTCAGCTGCTCCACTGAGCATCTGCGCTGAATGTCAACTGCTCCACTCCGTACCCACGTTGAATGTCAAATCTAATGAAGGCTACCTGCGCTGGGCGAGATTGGCCAAGTGGCACAGTCATTCTGCAAGGTGTCAACTGCCCAGGAAGCTTCCAAACTGACACTTGGGTCAAGGAATTCGCCTTGTGATGAGTAAGAGGGTCTTGATCTCCAAGTGGAAGCAAGAATCTCCAAGTGGACTCAAGAACTGAAGATTAACTAAAGTGGGATAGGACACTAGTCAGCTTCATGCCAGTCTCAAGATGACTCATCCTTTCTCCAAAACCCTATATATAGAGCTCTCTCATGAGGTCTAGGGAGGCTGGAATTTTGTGCAAGTAAGGAAGTGCTGTTGGTTTGTGTATAGAACTATTCGGTGATTGCTTGAAGGAGGTGAAGAGGAGATTTCTTTCTGCTGGGAGGTGTTGCTGGATTGGGCCTAATATGGTTGTAACTCTCTCAGAACTTTGCTTCTTCCATTAAATAAAGTATTTGAGATTCTTCTATATGCAGGTGTCTTTATGGTGAATAGATGCTTGTATATTTGATTTATTGCTAATCCCTGAATCGATTATGGATGTATGCTTCTTGTAGTTTCCTTTTCTTGTGCTTTTACAGGATCTTTGTGTAGCTGGGCCGGTGAAAGAGCAAGGAGCTAGGAGCAAGCAGCAAGGAGTGAAGACTGGATCGACTATTAAGCGCAAGATAACGGTTAGTAGATCATCCTTCTCTTCCCTCTCTCATCTCATAAAGAAGTAATCTTGAATAGCTTTGCATTCAGTTGTTGCTGAGGTACTATCACCCTTAGAGTGGGATAGGGTCATTCCGTATTGGATACTTTTCCCAACAACAAATTGGCGACTCCGCTGGGGATCGTATCTTGTTGGTTGATTGTGTTTTTTGCTATTCATTTCATAAACAAAGGGAGTACCGAATCGAACTGTGTTTGAATCTCTCAAATACAAAGTAGAGGGCAGCTACTCTAGCTCAGTTTCTGGGCAAGTTTATGATTTGAAGAGCTGATCCACAAGGACTCTAATAAGCTCTTAGTGATAGCTTTTCATCCTCCTTATCATTCCTTAGTGTGTCCTTGACTGATAGCTTCTGATTTGAGCAAAAACTGTGAATTTTTTAGCAATCTGTGACCCGGAAACCACCAGAAACGAAAGTTTCGTTCTTCAGTGCAGGCTGTACAAAGGCTGTTTGCATTTCAGCGCAGTTCCCGAAGGGGCTACCTGCGCTGAAGGTCAAACAGGCAGTGTTCCACCTGCGCTGGACCAGTGATGCCTTGTGCTGCTGGGGTTTCCTGCTGTTTCTTGCCTTGTTTTCACTCTTGTTTTTGTTGTTTGTTGCCAGTCAGTAGGCCTATCTGAAACCAACTTTCCTTGTCACTATTCCGCCTCAGTTGTATAAAGAAACTGTGTTTGTTCTTTGTGTATTTCTTATACATTTACAGTTTCCCATAACGAAAAGTGAACTAGTCTTGCTGTGACCTCTTAGATCTAGACCTGTGATAAAGTGTCGTTTTGATCTTAAGAGTTAGTTTATTTGCTGTTCATAGCTGATTGAGCTTTCGCTTTCGTCATATGGTTTGAATTTATATATTTCTAGTGTCGAAACAAGTAAATCTTAAGGTGTCTTTTGATTTTGGACAAGCTTGTTTGCTTTCACTTGAAATTGAATTCAAAATTATACAACAACTTTCTTTTTGCATTTCACCAACATTAAGAAAGAGAAAAAGAAATACTTGCATTGTGCATGTGCATCATGATAGCTTGCATGTTGATTTAAGGAAAATGCATTAGTGTGTGCTCTATGATCTGTGAGAAAAGGTGTTATCTTTCTTTTCCCTCAGTAGTTAAGGTTTTCAAAGTTGAAAGATTGAAAAGCTTGCTTATCATCTTAGACTGCATTCAGGAGTGTTACTATACATCTCGTGGTGATCCATAAAGGCAAACTGCTAAACAAGATCAACCTTAAAATAAATTGAATTTACATAACAACGCATTGAAACATAACGCAAACATCTAGAGGTCTAAGCTAGAGACGTGTTCCGGCGTCGTTAAACGTGATATCTTAGCGTTGAGTGGTTGGTTGATTCCTCCACGGTGAAGCGATAAGTATCAATACGGACTTGTGCTCCCACGTACCGTCGCGTATATATTGGGAGACCCCTATAGGATCAAAGCCTTTATCCATAGGAAACCGTGTCGGCCGCCCTACTGATCGCAATGCAGTGAACACAGCATTCACGAAGATCGACCACCCGTACCGTAAAACGTATTCTGTGGTTTTGCGAAAAGTTTGGCACACCCTCTGCCTAGAACTCCAGAGTAGTTTCTTTTGGCCTTTTTCAAACTCTATAACTGAAAAAGTCCACCCGAGCATTTGTCACTTCGGGCTCATTAAAACATCGAAGGAGACTAGAGTCATCTTTAGCTTTTTCTCGACTCTTAAAAAGTTAAAAAGCAAGTTGTGTCTAAGCGTCGCTATAAAATTTATTTTAAACGGAACATAATCACCTCCTATTCCCGCGTTGATCTTAAGTTGAGAACATGGAATGCCCCAACCAAGGAACTCCACATAATGGAAGTCCTAGTCCATTCTCCTCTTGGGGAGAAGTTGGTGCGCCCCACATGGCCACATTGTCGCTTCCAGGACTGACAATTGGCCTGCCTATTTGGCTATTCTCAACTAATGTAGTTCAAACCACCATGGTTCCTGAACAGTCGAGTAACCTGTTAGATCAGTCTAGAGCTGCCCACCAGCCTTCCACTTCTTATAACTCTTCCTCTAATCCTCCATCTTCGCAAGGTGGGGCTGGCAAAAGCCAAGCTCCCATGGAGAAGAAGGAAAAGAAGAAGAAAGAGAAGAAGAAGAAGGAGCCTAAGGCGACTGGGGGCAAGCAAAAGACATCTGACAAAAACCCACACACAGCACAGACCGGGCCTAAATCGCCATGTGTCATATGTAGAGGAGACCACCTGTTATAGACATTTTTGTGCCTAACATCATGGAGCATGAAATGTCAATAATCTGAGGGATCCAAAGTCCCTAAACATGTTGTTCTTACCCTTAGAGGAACAAGGTCTTCAAACCACAGCACTGAGCATCAGTTCTCCACTCAAAAACACTCAAAAACAGGCTATTTCTGGATCATGTCAGCTGCTCCACTGAGCATCTGCGCTGAATGTCAACTGCTCCTCCTTGTACCTACGCTGAAGGTCAAAATCAATGAAGGCTACCTGCGCTGGGCGAG
Organism: Pinus tabuliformis; assembly: GCA_031772625.1. Lineage (NCBI taxonomy): Eukaryota > Viridiplantae > Streptophyta > Pinopsida > Pinales > Pinaceae > Pinus > Pinus tabuliformis. Next base: position 381,525,326 of record CM062819.1, read on the forward strand.
ATTGGCCAAGTGGCACAGTCATTCTGCAAGGTGTCAACTGCCCAGGAAGCTTCCAAACTGACACTTGGGTCAAGGAATTCGCCTAGTGATGAGTAAGAGGGTCTTGATCTCCAAGTGGAAGCAAGATTCTCCAAGTGGACTCAAGAACTGAAGATTGACTAAAGTGGGAGAGGACACAAGTCAGCTTCAGGCCAGTCTCAAGATGACTCATCCTTTCTCCAAAACCCTATATATAGAGCTCTCTCATGAGGTCTAAGGAGGCTGGAATTTTGTGCAAGTAAGGAAGTGTTGTTGGTTTGTGATTAGAGCTATTGGGTGTTTGCTTAAAGGAGGTGAAGAGGAGATTTCTTTCAGCTGGGAGGTGTTTCTGGATTGGGCCCATTGTGGTTGTAACTCTCTCAGAACTTTACTTCTATTATTCAATAAAGTATTTGAGGTTCTTCTATATGCATGTGTTTATGATGAATAGATGCTTGTATATTTGATTTATGCTAATCCTATAATCGATTACGGATGCATGCTTGTTGTAGTTTCCTTTCCTTGTGCTTTTACAGGATCTGTGTGTAGCTGGCCCGGTGAAAGGATAAGGAGCTAGGAGCAAGCGGCAAGGAGCGAAGACTGGATCGACTATTAGCACAAGATAACGGTTAGTAGATCATCCTTTTCTTCCCTCTCTCATCTCGTAAAGAAGAAACTTTGAATAGCTTTGCATTCAGTTGTTGCTGGAGTACTATCACCTTCATAGTAGGGATAGAGGCATTCTGCATTAGATACTTTTCCCCCCAACAAAATGGCGACTCCACTGGGGAGAGGATCTTGGTAGTTTGTTGTGTTTCTTGCTATTCATTTCATAAACAAGGAGAGTACCAAATCGAACTGTGTTTGAATCTATCAAACACAAAGTAGAGGGCAGCTACTCTGGCTCAGTTTCTGAGCAAGTTTATGAGTTGTAGAGCTGATCCACAAGGACTCTAATAAGCTCTTAGTGATAGCTTTTCATCCTCCTTTACATCCCTTAGTGTGTCCTTGACTGATAGCTTCTGATTTGAGCAAAAACTGTGAATTTTTGAGCAATCTGTGACCCAGAAACCAAGACGGACAAAATTCTCGTTCTTCATTGCAGGTGTACACTAGCAGTCTGCATTTCAGCGCAGTTCCCGAAGGGGCTACATGCGTTGAAGGTCAAACATGCAGTGTTACACCTGCGCTGGACCAGTCTTGGCTTGAGTTACTGTGGTTTCCTGCTGTGTCTTGATTTGTTTTCACTGTTGTTTTTGCTGTTTGCTGCCAGTTAGTAGGCCTATCTCAAACCAATCTTCCTTTGTCATTATTCCGCCTCAGTTGTATAAAGAAACTGTATTTGTTCTTTTGTATTTCTTATGTCATTTACAGTTTCCCATAACAAAAGTGAACCAGTCTTGCATTGACCTCTTAGATCTAGACCTGTGATCAAGTGTCGTTTCTGATCTTAAGAGTTAGCTTATTTGCTGTTCATAGCTGATTGAGTATTGTCGCTTTCGTTATATGGTTTGAATTTACATATCTCTAAGTGTCGAAACAAGTGAATCGTAAAGTGTCATTCGATCTTGGACAAACTTGTTTGTTTTCACTTGAAAATTGAATTCGAAATTATACAACAGCTTTCTTTTTGTATTTCATCAAACATTAAGGAAGAGAAAAGAAATACTTGCATTGTGCATGTACATTATGACAATTTGCATGTTGATTTAGGAAAGTGCATTAGTGTGTGCTCTATGATCTGTGTGAAAAGGTGTTATCTTCCTTCTCCCTCAGTAGTTAAGGTTTTCAAAGTTGAAAGATTGAAAAGCTTGCTTATCATCTTAGATTGCATTCAGGAGTGTTTCTATACATCTCGTGGTGATCCATAAAGGCAAACTGCTAAACAAGATCAACCTTAAAATAAATTGAATTTACATAACAACGCATTGAAACATAACGCAAACATCTAGAGGTCTAATCTAGAGACGTGTTCCAGCGTTGTTAAACGTGATATCTTAGCGTTGAGTGGTTGGGTGATTCCTCCACGGTGAAGCGATAAGTATCAATACGGACTTGTGCTCCCACGTACCGTCGCGTATATATTGGGAGACCCCTATAGGATCAAAGCCTTTATCCATAGGAAATCGTGTCGGCCGCCCTACTGATCGCAATGCAGTGAACACAACATTCACGAAGATCGACCACTCGTACCGTAAAACGTATTCTGTGGTTTTGCGAAAAGTTTGGCACACCCTCTGCCTAGAACTCCAGAGCAGTTTCTTTTGGCCTTTTTCAAACTCTATAACTGAAAAAGTCCATCCGAGCATTTGTCACTTCAGGCTCGTTAAAACATCGAAGGAGACTAGAGTCATCTTTAGCTTTTTCTCGACTCTTAAAAAGTGAAAAAGCAAGTTGTGTATAAGCGTCGTTATAAAATTTATTTTAAACGGAACATAATCACCTCCTATTCCTGCGTTGATCTTAAAGTTGAGAACATGGAACGCCCCAACCAAGGAACTCCACATGATGGAAGACCTAGTCCATTCTCCTCTTGGGGAGAGGTTGGTGCGCCCCACATGGCCACATTGTCGCTTCCAGGACTGACAATTGGCCTGCCGGTTTGGCTATTCTCAACTAGTGTAGTTCAGAACACCATGGTTCCTGAGCAATCGAGTCAACAGTTAGATGAGTCTAGAGCATCCCACCAGCCTTCTACTTCTTCTAACCCTTCCTCCAATCCTTCATCTTCAAAAGGTAAAGCTGGCAAAAGCCAAGCTCCCATGGAGAAGAAGGAAAAGAAGAAGAAAGAGAAGAAGAAGAAGGAGCCTAAGGCGACTGGGGGCAAGCAAAAGACATCTGACAAAAACCCACACACAGCACAGACCGGGCCTAAATCGCCATGTGTCATATGTAGAGGAGACTACTTCCATAGAGATTGTCCCTGTATTCCCTGGATACTAAGGGACTGGTCACCTCGTTTGCACAATTCGGGAGCATCAACCTCTGATAGCCATGTTGATTGCTTACCGTCAACCAGCGAAAGTGAAGGTTCAAGACAAAGAGGGGGAGCAAGATCCCCCTGCAGACTGTGTGAAGGCAGTCACGCCATCCACCGTTGTCCCTTCTTAGACGAAGCGAAGAGAGTTTTGGAAGATCGTCCGGTTTCTCCGGTAATACTTCCTTCTGGATACAAAAAACTCGTGCCAAGTCCTTCGTTGGTTGAAAATACAGCTGGCCCACTCAAGTGGTCAACTGAAGCGTCAGTCATTGAAAATGAACCTACTGAATCCAGACCAGACGAAAGTCTAAAGGTCGATACGGCAGTTGACCCGGTTCTTCCTTCAGAGGTTTCATCCTCAAATGACACCGTCACTGAAGATTCATCTTCAAATGACACCCTCACGGAAGAGAATAAGGATGACACCATCCAGATTCTTTTCGTCAACACAGATTCTGATGAGCATCAGGGCAATGCGCCCATTCCTTTATCGCAGGAAGGAACATCGTCAGGATCGTATCCGGCCGTATATTCGGTCCCACCACCAAGCAACCTGGTTGTGTCCTTTGATTGGAACCAACTGGGCAGACCCCGGTTACCAGCCAGTATACCATTCAGAATCATAGTCCAAATTTATAGAATGGTGATGACTGGAACTATCATTGATGAAGGGGCATCTGTGAGTATCCTTTCCTCTGTTGCTTGGAAAGCACTGGGTTCCCCGGCGCTTTTGCCTGAGATGAGAAATCTCTCGGGCTTTGATAAAGGAACCAGTCGACCATTAGGAATCCTCCCCAATGTGCCTGTTACATTGAAAGGGAAGACCGTTAATATGAACGTGATGGTCGTTCAAGGACCCTTGGATTATAACCTACTCCTTGGACGCAACTATATATATTGCATGGGAGCTATAGTCTCTTCACTCTTTAGAGTAATGTGTTTTCCACACGAAGGAAGGATGGTCAAGCTCGTAGACCAACTTTCATTTCCGGGATCACGCATCGCAAATAGTCAAATACCAATCCTCAATGGTCTATTCACCCAAGAAATGTCTCCACCCCCAGTCCTCCTTCCCGATGAATGCGAGTGATTCGGAAAGATAGAACTGGAACCCAGGGGGCATGCATCCTGGTCTGCTTCGGGCAGAGGAAACCTTGGGTATAAAGTAGAATTCCGCGAAAGAATATGACTAGTCCGTACCCCGTCCGTGGATGGAAGAGGGGTTGTTCTAGAATAGGATTCTTTTGATAAGGTTACTTGTCTGACAAAGTGTCACTCATCTCTGTCTAAACAGGTAGGTTACCAAGGAATGAGATTCTATTGCGGCAGCAAATGGTAACCGTCTTTGGGTAAAAGGCAAGCCTCACCCATTAAAACTATGTTTTAGAGGATAAGTAGGGGCAACCCCCAAAGAAGGGGACTCTTCGCTGCAACAAGTAGTAACCATCTTTGAGTAACCTAATGATAGACACCGCCGAAGAAAGAGTTTCATTTGCGGCAGCAAATAAAACCATTCTTTGGGTAACCAGAAAGAGTCAAGCCTCACCCTTTAAAACAAATGTTTTATCGGATAAGTAGGGCAGTCTTGAAATTGTACTTTATACCCGGGGGCATGCAAACCTTTTGGAGTGCAAGCAAAGAGAGGTTATTTATCTGTTTTTTGGATTAGTCGTTTCCGAACTTGCATGAAGAAAGGATGGGGGGCAAAGGTCAAAATTTGCCAAAGAGCATAGCTTATGTGAGGTGCAAGCTCTATAAAATTGGAATCTTGCAGGAAGACATTTCTTATCTTATGACTGGTATATCGAGCAGTTTTAGCATAAAGTTCATGCTCGTTAAAAAATAAACGCAAGATCCGAGCAGTTTTAACGCGGTCTTCATGCTCGTTAAAAAATAAATATAAGCAGTGAGCAATGTTTCCCCCAGAGTTTAAGCTCATTTTTAAATAAAAAAAGAACCTATTCCGGTAAATAACCATTGTGATCGTAAATTTATTAGCCATAAAAGCCTTGGTCGTGTTTGCACCCGCCACCTCCATTCCATTTGGCCTATCGTTCACCTCCATATGATTGTTTACCCATTTTGAGGAACAGCTGCGAAGAGTGATTTCACTTAGCCATCCTTGTGACACTGCCGTGATTGGAGAATTCCAACCTGTACCTGGAATCTACTGCTATCCCTGTTTATCACTCGTTCCTCAAAAGACGAGTCTTCTTTGAGCTCTTTTCATCTGACTCGTAAAATATGAAAAGTTTGCCGAGTTTTGGCCTTCCAGCTTGTTAAAAGGACCGGAAGAGCTATCCCTCCTCTAGATTTTAATCTTTTGGACCTGAGGGATTATTGCACAAAAAGGTCGAGCGCTTGTTTTATTCGGCTCGTTAAAGTTGTCGAAAATCCATCCCTTTTGTATTGTTTTATACTTTTTCGGACTTAAGGGATTAGATGACGAAAAAGGAATTTTGGAGTTAACTTTCTATACCTTTTCAGACTCTCTAAAAATGAAAAGGACCGAGTTTTCCTTGTCGTTAGACTCGTTAAAATGATTAAATAGCGACAAACTTGTCTTTAGACGAGAACGAGTTTCCCTATCGCTAGGCTCGTTAAAACATAGCGATGGGCTTGCCCGAAGGGTAGGTTATAGAACAAGCATATGTTATCCTCCTCAAGCTTGACAAAAATAAAGAGGTACTGGTCAGAAATGACTGGGGAAAAATTGGGAGAATCTCGAAACTTTGATGGTAGCAAGTCACTCTTGAACATGACACTTTGTCCTCCGTATCACATCGGGTTGGGTTGTTTCATTCACCGGTCTCATCACCATGGTCCTCGCCAAACCATCCGTATTTGGGGTAATGCTACCGATCCATCACATTAGTGTCATTATATGTTCAAGAGATGTGTTCAGAAAGAGTCAACCGTGTCCCATCCACTGCCATACATTATCCTTCATCCACCCATGATCGCCACCCTGAATCATATCTCACAGTTTGTTTTCACCTCCACTAAAGTCATTAGCTCTATTCCGTGTCACTGATGTGGGATTCATTAAGGCCCTCCTTTGACGGATCGCTTCTTGTCGACTTCAGCTCATTATCCAAGAAGTTGATCTAGGAACACCCCCCCAAGTACTTTGAAGCTTGCATGCCTCAATGGCAAGTTTCTCACTTCCGGCGACAGGTATACATCAATGACCTTCGACCAGAAGATTTTGCGTGGTGTTCGACGCCAAGTCCTTTATTCACACCACGTGAATTGTACTGTAGTACCTTGAGGGTCATTGTCATTGTTGGTGATTCCTCTCGCGCTTGTTAACGGTTTACATTATTGACCGGTAATCAAGCGATGTCTTTCGATGTTCGACTTCAGCGTAATTCTCACATGGATCGACTTGTACTTAGAGTGAAGATCGAACGAGATTGAAGACCCCGGATCTAGTTTCATCCATCCGGGCTGCGATATATATTCAGGATATAAAGACATTTGATATGTACATCATTACAGCAGATGATCATCCTACTCAAAGGATGATAATTTCAGCAGAGAATTATCAGTCTATCATCAGACGGTCGTCTGTTATATGTACCAAAATGAATTTATAAAGCTGAGCATGGGAATGCCCGCCTCAGCTAGATCATGAAAGAAGAATGAAAAATAATGTATTGTATTGTATTTTATTGCAGGGCACCTCTCAGCCGATTGAATGAACTTCGGATCCTCCTAATAAAGCATTTCACCCGATAAACGACCTCATACTTTAGGGGGCAACTGTTATAGACATTTTTGTGCCTAACATCATGGAGCATGAAATGTCAATAATCTGAGGGATCCAAAGTCCCTAAACATGTTGTTCTTACCCTTAGAGGAACAAGGTCTGCAAACCACAGCACTGAGAATCAGTTCTCCACTCAAAAACACTCAAAAATAGGCTGTTTCTGGATCATGTCAGCTGCTCCACTTAGCATCTGCGCTGAATGTCAACTGCTCCTCCTTGTACCTACGCTGAAGGTCAAAATCAATGAAGGCTACCTGCACTGGGCGAGATTGGCCAAGTGGCACAATCATTCTGCAAGGTGTCAACTGCCCAGGAAGCTTCCAAACTGACACTTGGGTCAAGGAATTCGCCTAGTGATGAGTAAGAGGGTCTTGATCTCCAAGTGGAAGCAAGATTCTCCAAGTGGACTCAAGAACTGAAGATTAACTAATGGGAGAGGACACAAGTCAGCTTCAGGGAAGTCTCAAGATGACTCATCCTTTCTCCAAAACCCTATATATAGAGCTCTCTCATGAGGTCTAAGGAGGCTGGAATTTTGTTCAAGTAAGGAAGTGCTGTTGGTTTGTGATTAGAGCTATTGGGTGTTTTCTTAAAGGAGGTGAAGAGGAGATTTCTTTCAGCTGGGAGGTGTTGCTGGATTGGGCCCATTGTGGTTGTAACTCTCTCAGAACTTTACTTCTATTATTCAATAAAGTATTTGAGGTTCTTCTATATGCATGTGTTTATGATGAATAGATGCTTGTATATTTGATTTATGCTAATCCTATAATCGATTATGGATGTATGCTTGTTGTAGTTTCCTTTCCTTATGCTTTTACAGGATCTGTGTGTAGCTGGCCCGGTGAAAGGATAAGGAGCTAGGAGCAAGCGGCAAGGAGCGAAGACTGGATCGACTATTAGCGCAAGATAACGGTTAGTAGATCATCCTTTTCTTCCCTCTCTCATCTCATAAAGAAGAAACTTTGAATAGCTTTGCATTCAGTTGTTGCTGGAGTACTATCACCTTCAGAGTAGGGATAGAGGCATTCTGCATTAGATACTTTTCCCCCCAACACCACCTCCATAGAGATTGTCCCTGTATTCCCCGGATACTAAGGGACTGGTCCCCTCGTCTGCACAATTCGGGAGCGTCAACCTCTGATAGCCATGTTGATTGCTTACCGTCAACCAACGAAAGTGAAGGTTCAAGACGAAGAGGGGGAGCAAGATCCCCCTGCAGACTGTGCGAAGGTGGTCACGCCATCCACCATTGTCCCTTCTTAGACGAAGCGAAGAGAGTTTTGGAAGATCGCCCGGTTTCACCGGTAATGCTCCCTCCTGGATACAAAAAACTCGTGCCAAGTCCTTCGTTGGTTGAAAATACAGTTGGCCTGCTCAAATGGTCAGCTGAAGCGTCAGTCATTGAAAATGAACCTACTGAATCTAGACCAGACGAAAGTCTAAAAGTCGATGCGGCAGTTGACCCAGTTCTTCCTTCAGAGGTTTCATCCTCAAATGACACCGTCACTGAAGATTCATCTTCAAATGACACCCTCACTGAAGAGAATAAGGATGACACCATCCAGATTCTTTTCATCAACACAGATTCTGATGAGCATCAGGGCAATGCACCCATTCCTTTATCGCAGGAAGGAACATCGTCAGGATCGTATCCGGCCGTGTATTCGGTCCCACCACCAAGCAACCTGGTTGTGTCCTTTGATTGGAACCAACTAGGCAGACCCCGGTTACCAGCCAATATACCATTCAGAATCATCATCCAAATTTACAGAATGGTAATGGCTGGAACTATCATTGATGAAGGGGCATCTGTGAGTATCCTTTCCTCTATTGCTTGGAAAGCACTGGGTTCCTCAGAGCTTTTGCCTAAGATGAGATATCTCTCGGGTTTTGATAAAGGAACCAGTCGACCGTTAGGGATCCTCCCCAATGTGCCTGTTACATTGAAAGGGAAGACCGTTCAAGTGAACGTGATGGTCATTCAAGGACCCTTGGATTATAACCTACTCCTTGGACGAGACTATATATATTGCATGGGAGCTATAGTCTCCTCACTCTTTAGAGTAATGTGTTTTCCACACGAAGGAAGAATGGTCAAGCTCGTAGACCAACTTTCATTTCCGGGATCACGCATCGCAAATAGTCAAATACCAACCCTCAATGGTCTATTCACTCAAGAAATGTCTCCACCCCCAGTCCTCCTTCCCGATGAGTGCGAGTGATTCGGAAAGATGGGACTGGAACCCAGGGGGCATGCATCCTGGTCTGCTTTGGGCAGAGGAAACCCTGGGTATAAGGTAGAATTTCCGCGGAAGAATATGACTAGTCCGTACCCCGTCCGAAAAGGAAGAGGGGTTGTTCTGGAACAGGATTCTTTTGATAAGGTTACTTGTCTGACAAAGGTCATTCACCATTGTCTACTTCGGTAGACAGTGCCGAGGAAGTGTTTTCGTTTGAAGGTGTTAACAAAACAATCTTTGGGTAACCAGGAAGAGGCAAGCCTCACCCTTTAAAACAAATGTTTTATCGGATAAGTAGGGGCAGCCTTGAAATTGTACTTTATACCTGGGGGCATGCAAACCTTTTGGAATGCAAGCTAGGAGCGGTTATTTATCTGTTTTTTGGGATTAGCCGTTTTCCGAACTTACATGAAGAGAGGATGGGGGGCAAAGGTCAAAATTTGCCGAATTAGGAGCATAGCTTCGTGAGATAAAGCTCCATAAAAAAAAAAAAAATAGCTATCTCACAAGAGACATTTCTTATCTTATGACTGGTATAATCGAGCAGTTTTACCGCGGAATTTATGCTCGTTAAAAAATAGAAAAGCGAGATCCGAGCAGTTTTAGCGTCATAGTTCATGCTCGTTAAAAAATAAACATAAGCTTTTGAGCAGTGTTTTGGCGCATTCAAGCTCTTTAAAAAATGAACCCAGTACCGATAAATAACCATTGTGATCGTAAATTTATTAGCCATAAAAGCCTTGGTCGTGTTTTGCACCTGCCACCTCCATTCCATTTGGCCTATCGTTCACCTCCATATGATTTTTTACCCATTTTGAGGAACAGCTGCGAAGAGTGATTTCACTTAGCCATCCTTGTGACACTGCCGTGATTGGAAAATTCCAACCTGTACCTGGAATCTGCTGCTATCCCTGTTTATCACTCGTTCCTCAAAAGACGAGTCTTCTTTGAGCTCTTTCCTCCTGACTCGTAAAATATGAAAAGTTTGCTGAGTTTTGGCCTTCCAGCTCGTTAAAGTGACCGGAAGAGCTATCCCTCCTCTAGATTTTAATCTTTTTGGACCTGAGGGATTATTGCACAAAAAGGTCGAGCGCTTGTTTTATTCGGCTCGTTAAAGTAATCGAAAACTCATCCCTTCTGTATTTTTTTATACTTTTTCGGACTTAAGGGATTAGATGACGAAAAAGGAACTTTGGAGTTAACTTTCTGTACCTTTTCAGACTCTCTAAAAATGAAAAGGACCGAGTTTTCCTTGTCGTTAGACTCGTTAAAATGATTAAATAGTGACAAACTTGTCTTTAGACGAGAACGAGTTTCCCTATCGCTAGGCTCGTTAAAACATAGCGATGGGCTTGCCCGAAGGGCAGGTTATAGAACAAGCATATGTTATCCTCCTCAAGCTTGACAAAAATAAAGAGGTACTGGTCAGAAATGACTGGGGAAAAATTGGGAGAACCTCAAAGCTTTAATGGTAGCAAGTCGCTCTTGAACATGACACTTTGTCCTTCGTATCACATCGGGTTGGGTTGTTTCATTCACCGGTCTCATCACCATGGTCCTCGCCAAACCATCCACATTTGGGGTAATGCTACCGATCCATCACATCAGTTTCGTTATATGTTCAAGAGATGTGTTTAGAAAGAGTCAACCGTGTCCCATCCACTGCCATACATTATCCTTCATCCACCCATGATCGCCACCTTGAATCATATTTCACAGATTGTTTTCACCTCCACTAAAATCATTAGCTCCGTTCCGTGTCACTGATGTGGGATTCATTAAGGCCCTCCTTTGACAGATCGCTTCTTGTCGACTTTAGCTCATTATCCAAGAAGTCGATCTAGGAACACCCCCCCCAGTACTTTGAAGCTTGCATGCCTCAATGGCAAGTTTCTCACTTCTGGCAACAGGTATACATCAATGACCTTCGACCAGAAGATTTTGCGTGGTGTTCGACGCCAAGTCCTTTATTCACACCACGTGAATTGTACTGCAGTACCTTGAGGGTCATTTTCATTATTGGTGATTCCTCTCGTGCTTGTTAACGGTTTAAATTATTGGCCGGTAATCAAGCGATGTCTTTCCATGTTCGACTTCAGCGCAATTCTCACATGGATCGACTTGTACTTAGAGTGAAGATCGAATGAGTTTGAAGACCCCGGATCTAGTCTCATCCATCCGGGCTGCGATATATATTCAGGATATAAAGACATTTGATATGTACATCATTGCAGCAGATGATCATCCTACTCAAAGGATGATAATTTCAGCAGAGAATTATCAGTCTATCATCAGATGGTCGTCTGTCATATGTACCAAAATGAATTTATAAAGCTGAGCATGGGAATGACCGCCTCAACTAGATCATGAAAGAAGAATGAAAAATAATGTATTGTATTGTATCTTATTACAGGGCACCTCTCAGCGATTGAATGAACTTCGGATCCTCCTGATAAAGCATTTCACCCGATAAACGACCTCATACTTTAGGGGGCAACTGTTATAGACATTTTTGTGCCTAACAGCATGAAGCATGAAATGTCAATAATTTGAGGGATCCAAAGTCCCTAAACATGTTGTTCTTACCCTTAGAGGAACAAGGTCAGCAAACCACAGCACTGAAAATCAGTTCTCCACCTGAAAACACTCAAAAACAAGCAGTTTCTGGATCATGTCAGCTGCTCCACTGAGCATCTGCGCTGAATGTCAACTGCTCCACTCTGTACCTGCGCTGAATGTCAAATCTAATGAAGGCTACCTGCGCTGGGCGAGATTGGCCAAGTGGCACAGTCATTCTGCAAGGTGTCAACTGCCCAGGAAGCTTCCAAACTAACACTTGGGTCAAGGAATTCGCCTTGTGATGAGTAAGAGGGTCTTGATCTCCAAGTGGAAGCAAGAATCTCCAAGTGGACTCAAGAACTGAAGATTAACTAAAGTGGGAGAGGACACTAGTCAGCTTCATGCCAGTCTCAAGATGACTCATCCTTTCTCCAAAACCCTATATATAGAGCTCTCTCATGAGGTCTAGGGAGGCTGGAATTTTGTGCAAGTAAGGAAGTGTTGTTGGTTTGTGTATAGAACTATTGGGTGATTGCTTGAAGGAGGTGAAGAGGAGATTTCTTTCTGCTGGGAGGTGTTGCTGGATTGGGCCTAATATGGTTGTAACTCTCTCACAACTTTGCTTCTTCCATTAAATAAAGTATTTGAGATTCTTCTATATGCATGTGTCTTTATGGTGAATAGATGCTTGTATATTTGATTTATTGCTAATCCCTGAATCGATTATGGATGTATGCTTCTTGTAGTTTCCTTTTCTTGTGCTTTTACAAGATCTTTGTGTAGCTGGGCCGGTGAAAGAGCAAGGAGCTAGGAGCAAGCAGCAAGGAGTGAATACTGGATCGACTATTAAGCGCAAGATAACGGTTAGTAGATCATCCTTCTCTTCCCTCTCTCATCTCATAAAGAAGTAATCTTGAATAGCTTTGCATTCAGTTGTTGCTGAGGTACTATCACCCTTAGAGTGGGATAGGGTCATTCCGTATTGGATACTTTTCCCAACAACACATTCCTTTTCAGACTCCTTAAAGGAAAAGGTCCATCTAAGCACTTGTCACTTCAGGCTCATTAAAAATCGAAGGCGACTAGAGTCATCTTTTGTTTTTTCTCAACTCTTAAAAATTGGAAAAACAAGTTGTGTCAAAGCGTCTAAAATTCATTTAATCTGGAATCATTTTCCCCTTTATTTTTAGTTGACCAAGTAATCCCCAATCATGGAGGAAAGTCAATTGAAACATCATCATTCACGAAGACTTATGAGTCAACCATCTTTGTCCCCAAAATCAAAACTATTCCAGACAAAGTGAACTCATTTAACCAGTTCAAAGTCCCTTGGTCTGTTTGGAACAAGTGTTTCGACATCCTCGAAGACTCCGGTTACTCCAAACATTTCTGGTATCCCTGCCTTTACAGAAGAAGTTCCGCAGCCACCAGAGGGCAATAGAACTGATCCCAGTGTGAAGGTAAGCACTTCCATTCCTGAACTGGCTCCATCTGTAGCTGACTTGGAAGGTGTTATTCCCCAAACATCTGTCACTACAGAATATATACCTTCTTCGGCACTGGAAACATTTTACGGACCTAAGGGTCTACCTCTTCCACATGGATTGCTTACTACATAAGAGATTGTGGAGGATCCCCCATCTAGTACTCCATCGCATTTTTGAGTCAAGATCACCCTATATCCTTCTTCGTCAGAAATTAGTCTACCATTATCGAAAGTTCCTGTAGAATCACTAGGAAATCTTTTGGATAGACTAGATATGTTTGAAAAACCGTCGACATCTAGGACTGTGTCATCTGACACAACAACGGTAGAACTTCTTGATGTCACTCCAACAATGTTCACCGGTGTACCATCTATCGCAACTAGCTCTCAATCATTGGATGGAATCCATCCAGGCGTTGTTTCGACGGTATGGTCTGTTCCTGTTTGTTCGTTCAGAATAATATCTGGGATCTCTTATGTTGAGTCTCAGCAAATTGATCCTTCACAATGTCAATTTGGGCAATCCGGTCCTCAAAGGAAAATCATTCCCTAAGCACCGGATTACCACCGTATGGTGGGCAGTATGCCCTTTCATTGTCTCCTCCGGGAGAACAAACATACGAGAGTTTGCACCAGAATTTAGGTTATGCTGGAATTACATCCAGTGGTTGGATGCCAATACTGCCTCAATGACCAACAGTTGTATACTGAATGCAACAAAGTATACCTATGTCAAATATCCACACTACACCGGCTATTGTGACAGTGTCGCAAGTACAAGCATTACTTGTTGTATGCCAACCTCAAGTCTCTCAAGTCGCAATCGAACAACCCCTTGTCCCTGCGATGCCACCACAATCATCAATTAGTAGCTACTTAACTGGAGTGACCCAAGCTCAAATGGGTACCATTATCCCTCATCTTGGTCAAACAACCAATATTGGACAACAACACATGGTCTCACAACCATGGCTTGTGAAATATCAACAACCACAATTCCAACAAGTTTACCAAGGATCTGAGCACCAAGTCTTTGCAAGTAACGGGAAACCGTATATTCAAAACGGTCAACATCAACCATTTCATAATGGTTATGCCCATCAACCTTACCAAAGTTATCAGCATCAAATGCACTATGCTGGTATGCAAAGACCCACTACTCAGGCAATCCCATCTATCTTGGGTATGCTTCGCCGAGCCTGAATCAACAGTTGCCATTCATGGAAACTTTAGAGTTACAAGATCTAAATCGGCTAACAAATGATCCAATCGCTTACGCTCCTGGTGGCCAGCGATTCCTCATAAACTTCCATCAGATATTCCTAAATTTAATGGAAATCCGAGTGAAGACCCATCGAATCATGCGATGACCTTTCATATGTGGTGTTCATCTAACACTCTAAATGATGATTTGATTAGGCTTCAACTTTTTCAGTGAACATTAACTAGTCTGGCAACAAAATGGTATATCGAATTGCCTAGAGCTTCGTTTGATAACTTCAATACCCTAGCCACAACCGTTTTAACCCATTTTTTGTTAACCATAAGGTACGAAACGAGAACAGAGCTTCTTACCAATTTCAAGCAAACGAAGGCCACTCACATATCCGATCATATTTATGAGTGGCGACGTCGTCGTAGAATGATGTTCCTGATTAGCTGTTGGCTGAGTGGTTTATTAAGTCATTGTTACCTTCTATTACAGAAGATGTGGCAAAGGGAGGAGTCATCACTGAACAACAAGTCATTGCTCGTGCGCAATATTTAGATTTGATCTATACTCACTCTGGCATGCTCTATGATAAAATCCATGATTCTCCTAGACTGAAATTTTCCATTCCTCCCTCTCCTAAATCAAACAAAGACTCTCATGTCGGGGACGACCTAATAGGAACGACCAGCGCGAAAACCGTAAAGGCTAAGTCGAAGAAGGCCCACACGGTTTCAGGTCAAAATGAAAATGAAGAACTTCTCACCTCGAAAGTAAATGCCGTATCGACTAACAAAGGCAAAGAAACCAAGGAATGAGGAGGTAAGAAGAAAAAGAAATGGAAGAAGAAGAAACAGGAGGAGTGGTCCCTTGAAAAGTCTTTTGCAAACGCTTCTAGAGATAGGAAACCAAATCGTCCATGCCTTATATGTGATGAGGATCATTGGACAAGAGAATGTCCATATAAAGCTGAGCTTAGAAAATTCTTTAAGAATTCAAAAACCTTAGTGGTATTGACTGATCCATTTCGAAATCCAGGAGCAAATCTGGTTGCTAGTGACAATGCTTCCCCATCCCAAGTGCTAATGTTGTCTGTTTCGAAGCAGCAAAATGATGCTTTGATATCGACAAGGAATAAAGATCACAGGAATCCACAACTGTTGGACAACAAGTCCAGTGATCAACCTAGTAGTTCGACAACAACTTTGATCAAATTTGTGCCACCCAACATTCCTGAACTAACGATAAAGCCGCCAAAGGGAGTAGTACAGAAATCAACATTTAATCCTCCTGCCATGGCAGCACAGCATTATAATATAGTGGAAGATCTAGCCCAATCGCCATCCATTATGTCGACACTTGAGGTGCTACAAAATTACCCCTCCCAAAAGCAAGTTTTATTATCAGCGATAGGTGGGATTGACCCAACGGATTCCAATCTTGTGTCCTTTAATCACAAAGGATATGACCCTTAGTTACCATCTCAACTAGATTTCCTGATTCAAGTGAAAGCCCTCAATAAAACCTTTCATCGAACAATTATCGATGAGGGGGCATCTATATGTATTACGTCAATGAGTTGCTGGAAAACTTTAGGATCTCCACCCTTGTCGCAATCTTCGACAATATTAAAAGCATTTGATGGATGAAAATACACCCCATATGGGATTTTATGTAACTTGCAAGTCGAATTGGGGGGAAAAATAGTAGAAATAGATGTTGAAGTAATCGACAGAAACCTCTATTACAACATCCTACTAGGAAGGGCCTGGATATATGCTATGGCTACCGTTGTGTCGACCTACATTAGAAAGATTGCATTTCCTTTTCAAGGAGGAATTACAATCGTTGACCAACAAAATTTCTCCCCAACAGTTCACAAGTTACGGGAAGAATTCCGACGATCCACAGAAGCCCTCATTCGCTTCAAAATATCGGAGTAGGCCTACTAAAAGACCCTACATTGATGGGGAATTTTTCCCTACCACATCCAAACAATCTGGCGAAAGTGGCCACGGTGGGAACCTGCAACATGATATCTTCTAGATTCAGAAGATTTCTGAATATTTTGTCAGCATGGATCATCGCCCTAATAGAAATATTGCAGCAATCAATTTTCTTGGCCTAGGGGGCAAACCCAAATCAACACTCGTCAAGTGTTTGGATAGATAGGTCTAAGGAATACAACACCTCTTCAGATCCTCGGTCACATGTGCATTCTATAGAAAAATGAATCATTCAATCAAAGATGATAGGAGAGTCACCATGGGAAGATTACCACCACTGTTCCCTTCTTCCGAATTACAATGAAGATTATTCAAGTAACCTTAATCATCCTTTAGTTTTTTATTTTCTATCAAATACTATAAATACAGTGGATTCCAGGGACGGTTCCTATCTTGTGTCAACCTCATTAAAAAATGAAACAACTCCCTTTCCAAGTCGATTCTTTCAAAGCTCTCGAAGGTAATCCTTCATTCCAACCACCGTGTTGAATGCAATGAAGCTTGGGGGGCATGCACCTCGATTTGTGTTATTATGTTGGGGGCACGCAAAAGTATCACAAGTAGTGGTACAGCAGGGTTCAAGCTCGTTAAAAAATAAACCCACCACGAGTAGTGTTACCAAAGGGTTCAAGCTCGTTAAAAATTAAACCTAAGCAATGAGCAAATGTTTCCCCCAGATTAAGCTCATTAAAAAATGAACCAATTTCCGGTAAATAACCATTGTGAATGCATTATAATCAGCTTTTGAGCCCTGGTCGTGTTCTTATCATCACCTCCAGTCTGTTTTATCTGATCATTCACCTCCATTTGATTGTTTACCCCCGCTTGAGGAACAGCTGTGAAGAGTGATCCTGTTAGCCATCCTTGTGACACTGCTATGATTGGAAAATTCCAAACCTTACCTGGAATCAGTTGCTACCTGAAATTATCACTCGTTCCTCAAAAGACGAGTCTCCTTTAAGCTCTTTTCATCTGACTCGTACAATATGAAAATATTGCCGAGCAGTTGGCCTCTCCAGCTCGCTAAAGCTATTGGGAATGTTATCCCTCCTCTAGATTTTAATCTTTTTGGACCTAAGGGATTATTACACAAAAATATCGAGCGCTTGTTTTGTTCGGCTCGTTAAAATTATCGAAAATTCATCCCTTTCGTATCATTTTATACTTTTTCGGACTGAAGGGATTATATGACGAAAAAGGATTACTGGAGTTTCCTTTCCGTCCCTTTTCAAACTCTCTAAAATTGAAAAAGGACTGAGTTATCATTGCTGTTAAACTCATTAAAACCAATAGTGACAAACTTGTCCATATAGACAAGAACAAGTTTCACTGTTGCTAAGCTCGTTAAAACATAGCGACGGGTTTTCCCGAAGGGAAAATTATAGAACAAGCATATGTTAACCTCCTCAAGCTTGATAAAAATAAAGAGGTACTAGTTAGCAATGACCGGGAAAAATTGGGAAGAAAACTTGAAGAAACTTTATTGGTAGCAAGTCACTCTTGAACATGACACTTTCACTCCATGTCCGAGTCGGGTTGGGTTATTTCATTCACCGGTCATATCACCATTGGTCCATCGCACCATCCATATTTGGGGTTAACGGTACCAATCAATGTGAGTGTCACCGGTATGTTCAAGAGAAGTTGCTCAGAGAATTCACCTGTGTCTCATCCGCTGCAATACATTCATGCTCCATTCTTTCATGACCACTACCCTGAACCCTGTATCATCAAATCGTTTTCACCTCCAAAATCATTTACTCCGTTCCATTTCATAGATGTGGGATTCATTAAGGCCCTCCTATGACGATTCACTTCTTGTCGACATCAGCTCATTATCCAAGAAGTTGACTTAGGAACAACCCTTTCAGTACTTTGAAGCTTGCATGCCTCAATGGCAAGTTTCTCACTTCCAGCGATAGGTTTACATCAATGGCCTTTGACCGAAAGATTTTGCGTGGTGTTCGATGCCAAGTACCTTTTCACACCACGCAAATTGCACTATAGTACCTTGAGGGTCATCATCATTATCAGTGATTCCTCTCACACTTGTTAATAGCTTACATCATTGGCTGGTAACCAGGTGATTTCTTTCCATGTTCGATTCCAGAACATCTTTCACATGGATCAACTTGTACTCTGAGTGAATATTAGACAAGTTTGAAGACTCCGGATCTAGTTTCCTCCATCTGGGCTATGATATATTCCGGAAAATAAAGACATCAAATGTACATCATTGCTGCACCGATGATCATCTGAATCAAAGGATGATGGCTCTACCAGAATCATCAGTCTACCACACAGACAATTGTCTATCTTATGTACATGAAAATGAATTTAAAAAGCTGAGCATGGGAATGCCCGCCTCAGCTAGACCATGAAAAATATTATGAAGATAATGTATTGTATTGTATCTTATTATAGGTCGCCTTCCAGCTCGAAAAAACTTTGGATCCCCATGATAAAGCATTTCACCTAACATCAAAAGATTAACTACCTCATTCTTTAGGGGCCAACTGTTATAGATATTTTTGGGCAATGCAACTCCAATCATACATGTCCATAAACCAAGGGCTCGTATGTCCCTAAACACGTTGCTTCACACCCTAAAGGAACAAGGTCTCCTAGAAGTTCTCCACAGAAAACTACTCATAACTGGTCAAAGCTGGACCATACAGACTGCCCAATGTAGAGGGTGCGATGCATCTCACTTGCTCAGTGAAAAGGGTGCAATGCATACTAGAAAGCCCTTCTGTAGGGTGAGATGGGCGAGAGTAGACAAATGGTAGAGACAGTTTGCAAGGTGGATCGTCATGGAATCTTCCAGAAATTTCTCTTGTGACACTTGCCTCTCTGAATTCGCCCAGGGATGAGTAAGAGATCATCAATCTCCAAGTGGAATCAAGAACTATCAAAGAGAGGACACTAATCAAAATCCCAGAAGCTGACTCACCCCCCTACAATCATCTATATATGGATCCCTCATCCCAGAGATCTAGAGGTTGGAACTTTTTGTCATGTAAGGAAGTGTTGTTGGTTTCTTGGTGGAATATCATAGTGTTGAGTGATCTAAGCTTTTCATGAGGTGAAGAAGGGCTTTCATGCTGGGAGGATGACACTGGGTTAGAACAATTTGTTGTAATCCTTTTTTCTATTCTTGATATTAATAAAGCTATTCAAATTTTCCTCCACATTCTTGTATGTTTGATGATATATGCATTTGTGTGGTCAATATATGTCTGGTCCTATATTTTTTATGATTGTAGATCTCTATTCTTCGATGGTATTATTCTACTTTGATTCCATAGGTGCTCTTTGAAGACGGGCAGACAAAGGAAAATTTACAAGGATCTGTTAGAAGGGGGAGGAACCAAGCAAGGAACCAATCGCAAGACTGAGGTTGGTGTCCTTTGTTCCCCTCTTATCTACTTCTCATAAAGGAAAGCGAAACTAGTTTTAGTTTGTTTGTTTCTAACATAGCTGCCAGTCTTAGTGGGACTAGCAGCTCCGAGTGGACACTAGATTTCCCGATAACATATGGGGCCATATGAGGACACTTATAAGAGACCTATCCCATACGATGAGTTGGTCGTAGTGGTATAATTCACTTGTATGCCCATAATTTTTAGGTGGTCCTACATTTTTGTTGAAGCGGCTTCAAGTGTTCCACATGACTAGACTCTTGAGCTTTCCCTATTTCCAAGCATACTACTCATAAGTAAGCTCAAAATTTGACTTCAGCTAGTGTATGCATGTTTCAGGATATCAAGTTATGGCTATGGAAAGTGTTGTTGAGAAGGTCGAAATCCTTGAGAAAAAATTCAATGAATTACATGTGTCCATTGCAACCCAGCTACCATAAATAACATAAATTAGAAATATGTCACATAAACCTATGAGGGAAGAACACAGTGTTGACGCACACATATAAGGAGAATCCAACCATCACATTCATGTAAAAATTCTCTAGCTCTAACCTCACTGTATGGGTGGAAAGAATGGAACAATATTTCATCCTTAATAATATTTGGGAGGTTGGAACTAAACTACATGTGAGAGCCCTTTACCTGGACCAAGAGAGATGATATTGATGGTAGTGGCATTAGAAATATTATCCAAGGAGGCCAACCTGGAACATATTCTCAAAATCCATTTGTGACTGCTTTGATCACGGATCTCAATTTTTGGGTCGTCTCATTAAGCTTAGGAAAACAGGTATAGTAAAGGACTACATTGCATCTTTTGAAAAAATGGTCCTAAGAGATGAAGGACTAGGACATGCCTTTTACTTGGAATATTTCATGAGTGGCCTAAAGCAATCCATCCATGCCCATGTTTGAATTCATCACTCAACTACTGGTTGGAAACATCCCACAAGGCCTTAGATGTAGAAGTTGCCCTAAATTATGAGTCTAATCATCCAAATTTTGTAGCAAAGGCATGCCCCACCCAAGCTACAGGCCCCATACAAACACTTAAGGTTCAAAAGGTGTCGACGGAAGAAATGGCCAAAAGAAGGAAACAAGGACTCTGCTAGTATTGTGATGACAAGTACTCCCTTTGACATAAGTTCAAGGAATGAGAGTTCTTTCAAACAGATGCTATAGAGAACAACTTAGCCGATGAAGCATTATCCAGTAAGGTTCAAGGAATAAGGGGATGAACATAAAAATGACCCATACAATTATCTCACAGTTATGGTATATGAGTTGGCTATATCACTACATGACTTGGCTTGAATTTATTCACCCCAAACTCGCGAAATATGAGGTTTTATTAAACATCGGATAGTAGTGGTGTTTTTTTTTCTATATAGTACTACGTGAGAAACCATGGGGGCTTTCAACTTGTGACCTATCGTGAGGAGTGCCTTAAAAATACACCCATTCATCGTCAATTAAAAGCCCCGTGGGCCGACTAGTAGTGGTGTTGATTTATAGTGGTAGAACATATAACTTTATCCATAAGAGAGTAGAAAAAGTTGTTCATTTTTTTGTATGGGTAGTATCTAATTTCCAAGTCCTTATCATTGGTGGGGGGCATGAAATGTGAAGGATGATGTGAAAATATTAAGCTTTAGATGGTGGATTATCACCTCAAAGCCAACATGTTCTCCATTGAAATGGGTGGTTGAGAAATTTTCCTTGGTGTTGAATCGATCTGCACACTAGGGCCTATCACAATGGATTTCCAAGAGTTATATATGACATTTAAGCACAACGACCACACTCATATATTGAGGGGACTCCATGTAGGTGATTCTAATATCACCAACTCGCATAGAATGGAGAAGCTTTTCAAAAAGGGCCATCATGGGATAATATCCTAATTCAATGCCATCGAGGAAATTGAATCCACTCCTCATATTCAACCTAATATGATATAGGTATTAGATCGACACTAGTAGGTATGTGAAAAACATAAGGAGATACCACCCTCTAAGGGTGAACATGATCATATAATCCCTTTTCTCCCTGGTACCCAACTTCCAAATGTTTTCCCATATCGATATCATTCTACACAAAATAATAAAATTGAAAAAATCATCAAGGAACTCCTCAAATCCAACTTTCTTCATCCCAACACCAACAATTATTCATCTCTAGTGGTCACGATTCTAAACAAATATGGAGAATTGTACATGTGTCCCAGCTGTAGGACCCTTAACAAGCTCACTATCAAGCAAAAATGTCCTATTCTAGTAGTAGATGATATGCTTAATGAACTGTATGGTGCTAAATTTTTTATCAAACTGGACCTCCGCTCAGGCTATCACTAAATGCACATGAAGGAAATTGATATTTCCTGGAAAACTTTCTGAACTCCTGAAGGTTGCTATGAATTCTTGGTGATGCCATTGGGTCTCTATAATGCTCCATCCAATTTTCAAAGCCTCATGAAACACCTTCTGAAACCATATCTCAGGAAATTTGTCCTAGTATTTTTCGATGACATCTTAATATACAACATAAAATGGGACAAACATCTTCACCATGTTTACTAGATATTACAATTGATCCAAGATTAAAATTTATTTTTCAATTTATCCAAGTGCTCATTTGGAACAGAAGAAGTAGAGTATTTGGGACACATTATAGGTCATGACAGAGTAAGGGTCGATCCAAAAAGTTTTCAAGCAATGCAAGATTGGCCCCAACCAAAAAGTTTGCATAGTTTTCAAGGATTCTTTGGTCTTATGGGCTACCTTCACAAACTTGTCGGAAATTATGGATGCATTTCCCAAACGGTCACTAATCTTCTCAAGAAAAAATCATTTCTCTATAATGACTCAGCTCAGCAGGCCATGTGCTCCACTCCTGTATTGGAATTACTAGACTTCATGAAATATTTTGTGATTGAATTTCATGGTTTAGTTACATCCATTGGTACAATATTAGTGTAGAAAGGTAGACCATTTGCTTTCACTAGTCAAAAAAAATGGCAAACATCTAGTTTAATCTACATATGAGAAATAAATTATGGCCATCTTACATGGAGTAGACTCTTGGTGACCATTCCTATTGGGTCGTCATTCCCAAATCCACACTGACCATCATAGCCTAAATTATTTTCTAAAGTTGCATCTATCATCACCAAAACAAAATTAATGGCTTGCAAAAAATGTTGGGATATGATTATGAGATCATTTACATCAATGGGTGTAACCAGGCAGCGATTGATTCCTTACCGTGCCAATTTGAGGACAAGGGCACCATGTTATTCCTCTCTCTACCCATACCATATTGGATTGAATAATCATGTCACGAATGGTTCTTCCACACTTATCTATCCCGAATAATTAACAAATTACGTTAAAATCCTAATTCCTCAGATAATTATTGTTGGAAATATGATGTTATCCGCTATAAGGATAGGGAGTGTTGGCCCTTTCCCCCACCCTTAAACCTGACATCTTCGAAGGGTTGTACTCCTCTCCCTTGTTGGACATTCAGGCTTTTATATGACTTATGCATGTGCATGTTGCTCTTTCTTTTGGACTGACATGAAGTATGAAATAATTACTTTTATAGCTAAATTTGAAGTATTCCGGTGCAACAAAGGGGAAAAATCAATCTTCGAGGCACCTTTCAACCCTTTCCGCTGCATACTTCTTTCTAGATAAATGTTTACATGGATTTCATTATAGGTTTCCCAAAGTGAGGTAGACAATCCGTCATCATGGTGGCTATTGATTAAATTTCCAAGTATGCCCATTTTTGCACCCTCCAACACCCATTTACCATAACATTGGTGGCTCATATTTTCATGGATCAAATATTCAAACTCCATTGCATGTTGACTTCCATTGTTTCTGTTCGGGACCCCACTTTCAATAGCAATTTTTGGCAGGAACCTTCCAAGCTATAGGGAACACACCTCCAAATGAGTATATCCCATCATCCCCAAATTGATGGTCAAATAGGAGTTGTCAAAAAATGTTTGGAGACATATTTACGATGATTCACCTTAGAAAGGAAGCATCAATGGGTAGAATGGTTAGATTTAGTTAAATGGTGGTATGATAGAAACTATCATGAATCCACCAAGATGATGTCCTATGAGGAAGTGCATGAACAACTACCACCTTAATGAACTTCTTATATCCCTAGATAATCCAAAGTACAGTCAATTGATCAGCTCTTGAAGAAATGTTCCACCATGATTTCTCATCTCAAATATAAGCTACATTAAGCTCAAATTGAATGAAGCAACAAGCTAACCAATATAATTCATAAAGATGATTTTATATAGGTTACTAGGAATTCCTACGACTCCAACCTTATAATTACACACCTCTCAAAGAAAAGGGATGCCAGAAACTGGACCCAAAATTATGTTGATCTTATCAGGTACTTCAACATGTAGGATTAGTCGCTTACAAATTTGACCTGCTGACTACTTTAAAACTCCACCCAGTAATCCATGTATCCTGCCACAAGAAAGTTGTGGGGAAAAATTGCGAGGTTAAAACCAGTTTGCTAGAATTGGATGACAAAGGTTCACCATGGCTTGCACCTAAACAAGTCTTTGATCATCACGAAATAAATATCCACATCTTCATGATCAAGGAATCCCTCATTAAGTCGAAAGACACCTCTCCAGAAGATGTCAAATTGGAACCAACCAATATCCTTTAGGAGTTTTCACAACTTCAGCCTCAAGGACATGGTTCATTTTGATGGGATAGGGAATGTTAGTGTTCCTATAGGGATTAATGCATGGGTAGATGTGGTTGTAATACCCTCAATGATCTTCCGGGGATCCAAGGCATATCATTTAGATTAAGAGTGGTTGGCACAAAGAATCATATACATATCTATATCAATGCATGATAATCAAAGAAGGAAAGGAGATATTACCTCATATCTTAATCCACTCTTGGTTGATCACCTAATTTAGTAGAGCAGATGACCCCTTTGCTAGCTCGTAGATCAACACTTGCATATAAATGAGATGGAGAGTAATACCACATCAAATGAACATTGATAATCAAAAAATTGATACATCAAGATATGAAAACAACATGCATCTAATCTACTCATAAGATATGGTACTAAATCAACATGTAAATAAACGTGACATTAGAACCATCATGTAGAAAACACACAAACAGGTTCATATTATCATAAAGGAAGGAATGATTACAACCATCTGTTAGGATATTCTGACACATAGGAAATAGTTAAGTATAACTTGGTGTAGTGTAGAGTTAGGTAAAGTGTGTTTCTTTACTACGTACTTTTGTAACTTACAATTTGATGGTCACGATATGTAGTGATTTGATTTTTCATCTCTCCTTGGTATTACCAACACTTAATCCATGTCTTAACACCCGATTGATCCATGATCTCTATTTAAAGAGCATGGAGGGTCATTTGTAGGGTAACTGTTCATGAGAGAAGCTTATGTAAATTTTCATTATTTTATTAATAAATTGCCTGAAGTGGCTACGTTGGCTTAGGCCATGGACTTTTTCCCTCTTTGAGGGTTTTAACCACATCAACAATACCGGTGTATTGATCTGTGATCTGTTTGTGAGTAGTGTCCTTTGGTGTCCTGTCTGAGAAACTTACCCTGGAAATTCCTACATGGTACCTATTTGAGGGCCGCATCCATTGGTGATCCAAATCTAAAGCTGGTAGAACTGCATCTGACTATTGTTTCCTAGATCTACTATTTATGATTGCTTCCAGGTTAAGAGGACTACTCTATTGTGTTAGGAGCATCTGTTCCAATGAGGAATTGTTATGCTCTTAACCTACAAGATGATAGCAGAATACAAAATATGCGAAGAAATATACCTAGAGCATAGAACAATGAGAAACAACAACAAGTATTTTATTTTTCAGAAAGCAATGTTCACTTGCCTCTTCGAGGGGGCAACCTCCAATAGAGTTGAGCTCAATTACAAAATAAGACATGATGATCCTCGAGGGGATCTCTATCCTCTATATAGGATTCATACATGTAATACGATGGGGAAATACCATGGTTCTCATTAATACCGTTTGTCTAATACCATGGCCCATTTGCAACTAACTGTGGTCCCTTCATTAAACGCAAGTTAACCACTTGCAATTATTAATATGGGATTTATTGACTCTTTACTTAACTATAACTATGACTTGATCCTATTACATAAATAAGGGGGTTAGGTTGGACCCTAACATGCCTCCCCCGTAAGAATAGCCTTTTCCTCAAGGCTAAAACTGCGGAAACTGTTGAAGGATAGTAGCTAGTTCCCAGGTTGCATCTTCTGGAGAGGTATCCTTCCACTTGATGAGGACTTCATTGATCGTGCAGCCACACAGGTGCCATTCTCATGTGTCAAGAACCTGTTCAGGTTGGAGCCATATTGATCCTTCATCCACTTTAGGTAGACTGGTTTGAATTCTGCAATGGTTCCCAATCACTTTCTTGAGGCATGAGACATGGAAGACTGGATGGATTTTTGCAGTGGGTGGCAAAGCTAGCTTGTAGGGGACTTCTCCAATACAATGAAGTACTTTTTATAGTCCGTATAATTTTGGAGATAATTTCTAACAACCCTTGTCTTTGAGTGATGTTTGCTTATATGGTTGCAACCTCAAAAATACCTTATCCCCTTCTTGAAATTAGCGTTCTGAGCGATGTTGATCTGCCTGTTGCTTCATGCAGTTTTGGGCTTGATGAAGATTCTCTCTAAGGTGGGCCAGCATGGTGGTGCGGTTCTGTAGGAGTTGATCCACTGCCTGTACCATCGAGCATCCCTTGATACAAGCAGTAGGGGAAGGGGGGAGTTGACCATAAACTGCTTCATATGGAGTCATTTTGGTGGTGGCATGATAGTTGGTGTTATACCACCATTGGGATAGAGGTAACCACTATACCCAGAGATGTTTCTTTTCTGAAGTGAAACACCTAAGGTAGGTCTCCAGACATTTGTTGACCGCTTTAGTTTGATTGTCAGTTTGTGGATGATAGAAAGTACTGATTTGTAGTTGGGTACCTTGTAGTCAGAAGATTTCCTACCAAAATTTACTGGTAAATATCAGGTCATGATCAGACACAATGGAAGTGGGCATGCCATACAATTTGAAGATCTGATCCATGAAATATTGAGCGACCAAAGTTGGTGTAAAAGGGTGGGATAGGGTGCAAAATTGAGCATACTTAGAAAGTCTATCCACAACCGCCATGATGACTAACTTCTTTCCTGACTTTAAAAGACCCGTAATGAAATCCATAGAAACCTCTATCCAGATTGAGGTCAGGATGGAAAATGGCTGTAATGTGCCTAGAGATTTGACTGTTTCTCCTTTGTGGTGCTGATAAATGTCGCATTCAGCTACAAAAGTAAGAATGTCCTTTTTCATGTCTCTCCAAGAAAATGATCTTCGAGTGCTAGCATACGTCTTCTAAAATCCTGAATGTCCTACAGTGGGAGATGAGTGCAACTCCGCCAAAATGCGGCTTTTGAGGGTGGATGTTGGTGATATTACAACTCTGTCCTTATAGTGAAGAATCTCATCCTGCCACGAGTAGCTCACTATGGAATTTGGATCTGTCTGCAATTGATTAATGAGTTGGGAGATCTAGGTAAGTGAAAACCATTCCTTTTGAGCCTCTTCAATCCATTCTAGAATGGGAAGGGAAATTACGAGCAGGGTACTTTCCTCCTCAAATTGGTGGGATAACGCATCTGCTACATTATTTTTGTGCCCTTTATCGTAAATTATCTCATAATCATATCCCAGCATTTTGGTGATCCATTATTTTATTGTGATGAGGATAGGCATTGCTCTGAAAAATATTTAAGGCTTTGATCGTCTATGCAGATTTGGAAACGTCCCCCTAATAAGTATGGTTGCCAAGTATCTACTGCATGTATGATGGCCATCATCTCCTTCTCATAGGTAGATTGTCCCAGATTCTTCCCACTTAGTTGTTAGCTTGTGAAGGCCAAGGGTTGACCATCCTACATTAAGACCACCCCAATACCTATACTAGAAGCATCACATTCCATCACAAAAGATTTGGTGAAGTCAGGTAGTGCTAAGACTGGAGTGAAACACATGGCATGTTTGAGAGCTATAAAGGCCTATTGTGCTTCATCATTCCAGAGGAAAGAATTTTTCTTGAGGAGTTGAGTGAGGGGCCTAGCAATGCAACCATAATTGTGGACAAATTTGCAATAGTAGCCTGTGAGACCCAAAAATCCTCTCAAGCTTTTCAAGGTCTTTTGTTGAGGCCAATCCTGCATTGCCTAAATATTTTTACTTCACACCCCACAATGTGGCCCAAATACTCAACTTCTTCCACACCAAAAAATAACTTGAACATCTTGACAAATAATTTATGGTTGCATGGCAGTAGCAATAGCAGATCTACATGCTGAAGATGTGTGGCCCAGGTGCGACTGTAGATGAGGATGTCATTAAAGAAAACAAGGACAAATTTTCTGAGATATGGTTTGAGCAGGTGGTTCATAAGGCTCTGAAAAGTGGATGGGGCATTACAATGACCAAATGGCATGACCAGGAACTCATAATGGCCTTCATGAGTTTAGAAAGAAATCTTTGGAATGTCTACTTCTTTCATGCGAATTTGGTGATAGCCCGAGCTTAGTCGAGAATTGAGCCCCATTTATTTCATCCAGCAAATCATCAACAACTGGGATGGGAAATTTATCTTTGACTTTCAACTTATTGTGGGCCCTGAAGTCTAGACACATATGCCATTCCCCATCTTTCTTGAGCACCGTTACCACTGGCGATAAATAAGGAATAATGTTGGGACGAATGATGCCGGCTTCCAAGAGTTCCTTGGTGATTTTTCAATTTCATTCTTTTGGGCAAACAGATATCTATATGGGTGCACATTTGGTGGTTGGGCCCCTGGGACTAAAGTAATGCTATCATCATGTTCCCCTCTCGATGGTGGAAGCTCATGAGGCTTGTCAAAGACTGGCAGATGGTTGTTTAAGATCTATTGCATCTCAGGATGAATATGAAGAGAATTGGGTTTGAAGGCATGGATGGCATTAAATTGGGCTATAACTCTGTGCTGGCCCTTTTTTAACAATTTTTCCATCTAATGTGAGCTGAGGATAGAGGGAGCTCCCGCCTAGAGTTCGTGGAGGGTATGTGTGTGGTTGTTCTGCTTAAAGCTCATATATAACTCCTAGAAATCCATTGTGATTGGGCCAAGTGTGGAAAGCCATTCAACACCTAGGACAATGTAGCACCCTCCAATGTGTATGGCAAACATGTGGGTCTCTAACTCATAATCCCCCATTTTAAGTTTGACATTTTCACAGTGACCTTCACATTTCGTTGTCCCCTCATAAACAATTTGGACTTGGAAGTTAGAAACTGCTCGGACAAAACAATGCACTGGTTTTGTGACTCTTTGATGGATAAATTTATGTGTACTGCCACTATCAATCAAGACTACTACTGGACGACTCTTAATAAAACCTTTGAATTTGAGAGTTTGGGGAGAAGAAATCCCTGCCATAGCATGCAGAGAGATAACTAGTTCTTCAGGTACATTTTCCTGCTGGTTGTCCTCTTCTTCCTCCACTGCTTCCTTAAGTGGCGGGGCTTCCTCCGATGAAATGTGATCAGTAGCATCAATTTGAAAGAATTTGAGCTCCTTGCATTTATGCACGAGGGAGTATTTCTCATCATATTAGTAACACAATCCTTGCTTTCTTCTTTATGCCATTTCTGCTGGTGACACCTTTTGAACCTTGAGTGTTTGGGTAGTGCTTTGAGCTTGGGTGGGGTGACCCTTTGCTACGAAATTTGGGCGATTGGACTGGGCCACTAATGCACGTTCTACTTCACGAGCTATCATGTAAGCATGTAGCCATGAGACAGGGTATTGCAATCGGATGTGGGCTTGTATGGCTTCTTTGAGACCACTGACGAAACATTCCACGTATAACTCATCGTGTAGACCTCCTGTTCGGAAAGTGAAGGCTTCAAAGGATATAATATATTCGTTTACTATTCTTGTCTATTGGAGCTTAGTGAGACGACCCAAAAAATTATATTCATGGTGAAATCAATCCGTAAGAGCCTTTTTGAATGTCTGCCAAGTCAAGGGCCTTCCATAGCAACATTGATGCTATTGCCACGATTTCCATCTTTCATTATCTAAGTACATGCTACCCACACTAAGCTGAGTCGCATCATCCATGATGTAATTCAGTGTGAAATATTGCTCCATTTGTGCTATCCATGTGGCCAGGTGAGAGCCATAAAATTTATACATGTCCATCTTGGGTGCCCGCAACTGGGATTGTTGGTGGGTGCCAAAGAGGTGAAGAGACTGGCCAAGCTCGCCCTTAATGTTTTCATTGCTAATATATGCCTCCGCGCATTCCTCCATCTTTCCCTTTCAAAGTGTTTCATTTAAGTTCTTCAATTGCAACAGTACGTCTTTTAATGTTGATTTAAGGTTGTCAATCCTCTCATTGGCCATAGCTTGAGCTCTAGTTTGTACCATGCACCGATCCAATGTACTTGAAATTTGTGACTGCTCGAAATTTTTGGCACTAACAATTGAACGGTACCACCTTGCTCAGCTCGTCGACCTAATTCTTATGGGCTAAGTCTCCAATAAGCGTCTCTAGGGGTCTCAGAGTCGTTTTTTCCTTTTTTTTTAACTCCAAATAGAGTTTTACTCCTTTCTTAGGAATACTATAGTGGTCGAATCCAAGAGAATTTAATGCTACCCAAAGTCCTGCGAAAATCACACCCAGGTATAGGAACCCACACAATTAGTTAGATTTGAATGGTGGATCTGATTTTTGCGATGGCTACAGAACCCAAATTTCTAGATTTGGATGGTGGATTTGATGGATCTGATAGATCTGAATGGCTAATCTAATAGATCTGAATGATAGAACTGATTGTTGCTGCTGCGACAAAACCACAGATGTGAGATCTGATCTGGCAAAGATGATGCGTGATTCAGAGATAGAGAAGGGAACTATGGTCTCCAGGAGTTTCAGGTGCTACAGATCGCAATATACATAAGGGTCTGATAGTAGTACTTAGCCCAATATTTCAGGGCACTAACCAAGGAGGATCAACCGTACCCTTAGCTGTACAACCCGACTACCTTATCGTACGTGCAAGTAATCTCCCCGAGTGCTATTATCGGTGTAATATAGCAGCAAGACGACTGATGGTTTATATATGGCAAGGTTTCAAGGGAACTAGGGGGCTTCCGATATACCCAAAGGGTACTTGGAAGATAGTCCATGCGTGGTTCTGTCTAATGCACTACTACTCGAAGGGGTACCCACTGGGGTTACAAGGGAGTCCAACAAGCATGACCACCTCTTGTATTTCCTGCATGCATGCCTCCCCAAATCTGCAGGTTTATTTGCTCAACGACATATCCCATGGTTTAAAGACGCCATAACACATCTCTAGCCAAAAAAACAATTGCTAAAAATTGGAGATCCCACTGGCCCTGGAAAGCGCTCTGATACCACTTGTTATGCTCTTAACCTCCAAGACGATACCAAAATACCAAATATGTGAAGAAATAAAACCAAGTATTTTATTTTTCAGAAAGCAATGTTAACTTGCCTCTTCGAGGGGGAAACCTCCAATAGAGCTGAGCTCAATTACAAAATAAGACACGATGCCCCTCGAGGGGAGTCTCTATCCTTTATATAGGGTTCATACATGCAATACCATGGGGAAATAACATGGTTCTTATTAATACCGTTTTTCTAATACCATGGCCCATTTGCAACTAAATGTGGTCCCTTCATTAAATGCGGGTTAACCACTTACAATTATTAATATGGGATTTATTGACTCTTTACTTAACTATAACTATGATTCGATCCTATTACATAAATAAGGGGTTTGGGGTTGTACCCTACTAGGAATCCCTTTCATTTAACGTGAAAAGGTTTTTGGTAGCCCTAGCTACATCACTTTTAAGATCTGGAGGTATACATTGTTTATTTGCAGTTTCTAGTTTTTTTCTCTCTGTTTATTTCGGTTTATTTATCTCTTTGATTTTTCTTACTGGATCTACACCTTTCATTTCTGCATATGCTCTTTGCCCCAAAACTCTGTGTGATTTGGGCAAATCAGAAATAGAAAGGAAGTTTTTTCCACCGCGCCTTAGTGTGTTCTCAGGAAATTAGAAACATTGAGGAAAAATGTTAGTTTCTGTGTAAAGCTAACTTCAAACCATAAGGTTTGTTTTATTTTTTTTGCATGTCCGTTTTTGGTTTTGTTGTTTATGTTTTACATGTAAAAAAGAGCTTTCTCAAGTAAGCATGCACCCCAAAGCTTCGGTGAAAAAAAGAAGAAAAATCCTTCCTCTTTTCCAAAAATTACTAACCTTTTAAACTAGCTCACTTGGTCCAAAGTTACTTTATGAGAATAGAGGTCTTGGGTTCAATTCTTTCTCTTTTTTTAGGTAATTAGATTGAGTTTGGAAAGGGGGTATATATTTTTTTTAAATATAACATTATCATTCATTTCCGCACATTTCCACACTTCGTCGGCATATTCAACAAATTTTCTTCAAAAAGCCATAACTTCTTCATCCAGAAGCCATTTTTTCTATCAGCCTAATTTTTCGAGATATTTCCATTGGAACACTTAGTTTTAGCATCTAAGCTTCAATTTCTATTAAAATGGAAAGTCCATGCCAAGTTATTCTTGACAGCACCAACTACTTCAAATGGTGGTCCTACATTGTGGATTTACTTAGAAGTTAAGGTCTTTACAGAATAGCCTTAGGCTAAGAAACCAAACCGAAAGATGAAGATAATGTAGCGAAATGGGAAAATAGGCAAGATCAAGCATGTGGGTTGATAGGGATGTCTATTTCTCTAGACCTTAGATTCCATATCGCATAACATGATAATCCTAATCAAGCAATGAAAGAGATCACTAAATCTTTTGGAATTAAAAATGAACTTAGAGCCCATCAACTCGAAAATGAGTTGCTTACATTCGACCCCAATAATTTTTCTTCCATTGAAGAATTTTTGTCTAAGTTCAAGACCGTTAGACTTCTCTTGGAAGGTGTTAAAGTTAACAAAGATGATGGTAACCTTATCTATTCCATTCTTACTAAGTTGGGACCAACCTACTCTGTGTTTGTTTCCACCTTCCATTCTACAAGAGAAGCCTTCATTTCTCAAGGACAAGACTACAAGTCCCTTTCCTTGATTCCTTTTGTGATTCTTTAAAAGGAGAAGAAGAAAAACTCTTACACCTTGGTCTTCTTAATCTTGGAAACTCTTCTAAGAGAGCCTTAGCCGCCCAGCCGCATCCAAATTCAAAGAATCCTAAGAAGTCTTATCCTAAAAATAATTGTCCTAAACCAAACAAGGGTCCTAAGAAATTTTGGCCTTAAAATGAAAAATCATTTCAACAAAATGATAAGGCAAATAAAAACAAAGCGAAGAAGACCGATAGACATTGACACTTTGTAATCGATATGGTCACTTAGAATCCAAATGCTTTAAGAAGATGGAAGCCTTGGAAGTAGCAATGAAGAAGCATAACATCCATTTGGAGCACTCTTCAACTTCAACTTCATATTCAGGAATAATACTTTTAGCATGTGGTTGCCAAACATCTCGGTATCGATATGCACTAAATGTATCTTCTTCTTCTTCTAATTCTCATGAGTGGCTAATTGATTCTGGAGCTTCTTATCACATGGCCAAAAACAAAGCCATGTTTTCTTCTTTAAATGATTGTAACACCGAAAATATATATGTTGGTGATGATAGATCTCTTTGTGTTATAGGGACTGGAACTATTCATATAGACAATGGTGAATTTAATGATGTATTGTGTGTTCCAACCTTATCCTGCAACCTTCTACCTATATATCAGATAACTCATTTAGGTGAAGGTAAAATCATCAAATTTTCACCTCACGATGTTGTAATTAAGGACCTAAGAGGTCCTAGACAGATTTTATCTACTGACATTGCCACTGATTCTACAAGGTTGTATAAGTTTAACAACTTTTGGTCATCAAATCTTCCCTCAGTATTTGTTGCTCATAATGATGAAGTGAGAAAACTTTGGCATGAGCGATTTTGTCACTTAAACTCTCACTCCCTTCAGAGTCTATGCAAAGAAAATATGGTGATAGATCTTCCCATGGTATCTTGCAGAGATGGTGTTTGTTCTAGATGTGTATTCAGAGAGCATCATCGGGATAGTTTTGAAAAACATGCCCCTTGGCACACCTCATCCCCTTTACAGCTTGTGCATAGTGATTTATGTGGTCCACTTCCAGTTGTTTCATACTCTGGCTACAAGTATTTATTAACTTTTCTTAATGATTTCTGCAGACGCAGTTGGGTATACTTCTTAAAACTCAAGAGTGAAGTATTTAACATGTTCTTGGTCTTTAAGGCCTTTGTTGAAAAACAATCTAGAAATCAAATCCTTAAGCTAAGATCTGATAATGGCAGAGAATATATTAACAAAAAATTCATCAACTTTTACACTGAGAATGCAATTCAAATGCAGCATATTGTTCCATATACTCCACAAAAAAATGGTGTAGCTGAAAGGAAGAATCACACCTTAAAGGAAATGGCTAATTGTATGCTTCAATATAAAGGACTTAGTCTTAATTTTTGGGCAAAAGCAATTAACTGTGCAAATTACATAATAAATCTCACTCCTACAAAGGTTTTAAAGAATATCACTCCAGAAGAAGCATGGAGCTCAATTAAACCAGATATAAGTCACTTTTGTGTTTTTGGAAGTGAATCATGGGCCCATATTCCAGATGAGAAACATAGAGCTTTAGAACCTAAGAGTGAAAAATGTATTTTTGTTGGATATTATTAAGATGTCAAAGGATGCAGAGTTATCCCACTTAAGTCAAAAAATGTTATCATTAGAATAGATGTAAATTTTTATGAAAATATATCAGCCTACGAGCCTAGCTCGACAGATGTGCCACTACTCTCTATCCCTTCTACTTCTGAAAATATTTCTTCTTCAGATGATGATAGTGAGGATGACAATCCTTCCCCACCTTCCCGTGATCCTCCTTCAACTCCTCAACTTCCAAAATGGGTCCATGCTACTTTGGATGCAGCAGGTGCTCTTGCCAGTGATCCTACAGATCAATGATGTACACGTTCTCGATTCGATAGAGCCTCTTATTTACTGCCTCAAGCTTCAACTAATTATGATCCTCACACCTTTACAGAAGCTTCAAGCCATCTAGATTGGGACGCAACTATGAATGGAGAATATCGTTCATTATTGGCAAATGATACATGGGATCGTGTTCCTCTACCAAAGGAACAAAAACTTGTTAGATGCAAATGGGTTTACAAAACCAAGTATGGACCAGATGGAAAGGTTGATAAACATAAAGCTCAGCTTGTTGGTAAGGGTCTTTCACAAGTAGAAGGCATTGACTATACTAAAACCTTTTCCCCTGTTTCCAAAATGAACTCTGTCCACCTTATTCTTTCCCTTGCGGCCTCTTTCAAATGGGAAGTCCATCACATGGATGTAAATCTGCCTTTTGCATGGGAACTTGCATGAATAAATTTATATGGAACAACCTACCAGATTTATACAAATGGACTCCAGCCTTGTATGTTAGCTTAAGAAATCCCTATGGTCTCAATCAAGCCCCTCGAGCTTGGTATGCCTAAATGGATAGCTTTCTTTTAGAAACTGGCTTTTCTAGGTGTCATTCTGATAATACCGTCTACACCAAAAAAGTGGGCAAGTCCCTTACCATTCTTTTTCTTTATGTTGATGATCTTATCCTTACGAGTAGTGATCCCAACCTTATAAACCATGTGAATTCCAGCCTTAAAAAGAAGTTTGAAATGACAGACTTGGGACACTTGCATTATTTTCTTGGTCTTCAATTCTTGCAATCCAAGGAAGGTATTTCCCTTTCCCAGTCCAAGAATTCTTGTGATCTTCTATGCCATTTTCACATGGAAGAGTGTAAGTCAGCCCCTTCTCCCTTTGAGTCTGGAGCCAAACATTCAATCACTTGTACTTTGCCTGAAGTTGATGCTACCTTATACTGCCAACTTGTAGGAAAACTTTTGTATCTGACCCATACTTGTCCTAACCTTTCCTTTGTTGTTGGCCTTATTGCTCAGTTTATGCAAAACCCACATGAAATTCATTGGAAATCAGATAAAAGAATACTTCGTTATGTTCAACGCACAGTTCATTTTGGGATTCATTACAGTGCCGAAGCATCTCCTCTATTGGTTGGTTTCACTGATTCTGATTGGGCTAGTGACCTTAATGATCGAAAGTCTACTGTAGGTTATGTGTTCACTCTTGGTTCAGGACTTATTACATGGGATTCTAAGAAACAAAATGCCATTTCTCTCTCTTCAATAGAAGCAGAGTATCCTGGTGTCGTAGAAACTAGTAAGAAATCCCTGTGGCTTTGTCAGATCCTATCAGAGTTTGGCTTTCAGCAGCAACATTTGAATACACTTTGGTGTGATAATCAAAGTGCCATTCAACTATGCAAAGATCCATTCCAACATCAGCGCAACAAACACATTGAATTGCACATGCACTTCATCAGAAAGCTCATTCATGACCATGTTCTTGAAGGGCAATATTTTTCAATAGATGATCAAGTTGCATACATCTTTACAAAGGATCTCACAAAGGCGAAGTTTACTAAACTTCTATTTATGGTTGGAGTTTCGGAAGTTGTCACTAAGGGGCGATAGGCTCTAATGCCTCCTCCCTTCTACAATTGTGTCATATCGATACATCCTTCAATCCTACCCCAAGTTGTTCTTAAGGGGGATGTTAGGATATTCCGACACATAGGAAATAGTTAAGTGTAACTTTGTCTAGTGTAGAGTTAGGTAAAGTGTTTTTCTTTACTATGTGCTTTTGTAACTTACAATCTGACAGTCATGATATGTTCTAGACATGAAGTGATCCGCTGGTTCATTCTCTCTTTGGTATTACTCACACTTGATCCATGGCTTAACACCCGATTAGTCCATGATCTCTATTTAAAGAGCATGGAGGGTCATTTGTAAGGTAACCATTCATGAGAGAAGCTTATGTAAATTTTCATTATTTTATTAATAAATTTCCTGAAGTGGCCACGTTGGCTTAGGCCATGGACTATTTCCCTCTTTGAGGGTTTTAACCATGTCAAAAATACTGGTGTATTGATCTGTGATCTATTTGTGAGCGATGTCCTTTGTTGTTATGTCTGAGGAACTTACCATGTAA
Organism: Pinus tabuliformis; assembly: GCA_031772625.1. NCBI lineage: Eukaryota > Viridiplantae > Streptophyta > Pinopsida > Pinales > Pinaceae > Pinus > Pinus tabuliformis. Next base: position 381,562,350 of record CM062819.1, read on the forward strand.
ATTCCTACATTCAGGAGGCCGAAATTTCAGGAGACTGAATTTCTAGATAGTTTGACCAACGGTTGACCACCATGTATTGAACTCCTTCGATTAAATTTTTGTGAGGGTTATCTCAATTTGGGCAAGCCACATTTCTGGGCACAAAAATCAAGGCTAAACATTGATTGTTGATGAGTGTTGACTGTAGCTAGGGCTGACCAAAGGTGGGTTGTTTCACCAGACTTTGACTGGGCCAAATTTGACTATTTTGATGGTTGTTTTATCTTGTTGTTTGGAGGCTGAATTTGACTGAAGTTGTCTGATTTTCTGAGAGTCGAATTTTCGTTGTTGACTAGCATTGAATTTTCTGGTTAGGGCTCTTTTGCTGCTGTTATAAATTATCAGATTTGTAAATTATATTATCTCTCTCTGCTAAACTATTGAAGACTAAAATTAGATTTGATGAAGGGCTTCCCCACATTGGGGTTTGTCCCTGGCTGGTGCCACATATTGTTTCCTCTTGTATTGGATTGTATTCTATTGTTTACGGTTATGTTCTATCTGCATTTTACTACCATTTTGATCTGATTTCTAATCTGAATATTAATACTAGCCTAACAGAGAAATTGAAGTAAAATTTCTCTAAAGCTTATAACATACTATTGTTTCCTAAAATTAACATTATCTATATCCCACCCAATTTCTCCCATTCTCCTCCCCTTGCTACTGCTTAGAGCATGCAACCCAATAGCATATTCCTGCTACTGATAGGCATCATCGTGACTCGATGAAAATGATATGCATTGAAATAATGTATTTAGTCCACTGCAAATGGAACTAATGCAGCTTGACACCTCGAATCTCAAGTCTGATTGTATCTAGTCCCATGTGATTTTCTTCTAGAGAAGAACAACCATTTCTTGGCTTTCCACCCGAATGCATGAATTCTCATCTTTAATAAGTCGAAATAATAATAATAAAAATTATTTTCTTTATTCCTTTGACAAGTACATTACATGATGATTCAAATACATTAAATGAAGATTGAAACTAGTTACATTTTCCAATATCCTGGTGTCTTCCCACATACTGTAGTTTTCTGCACCTGAAAGCTTTTATGTCAAAGGATTTGACACACCATGGCTAAGGGATGATGCCATTTGCACACAAATTTCACAATTTCAATCTTGTTAGTTGAACTCAACACCAATTCAACTCTACTTTGTTCCGAAAGGCTAGTTTTATACAGAGACATACCTAATAAGAGCATAGAAAACTATAATAAAAATCAATCAATCAAAATAATACATAACACACTAATGTTTGGTATTATATACCCTACAAGCGCTTCACTTAACTTAACTTGGATTGTATTGATAAAAAACTATTTCTTAAGAATGTGCAACTTTCTCGGTCTCATCCTTAGCTCTCTAACATAGATATTCTTTAGTCTCCAATCTGACAGATTCCAAATATCTTATTTCTCTAATACAATTTTGGGAGATAAAGTTACCAGATCAAGAAATAGTTTCATGTCTGATTGTGAAAGAACAAACTATAAAGGAACTAGAATTAGAAAGACGAGTGGAAAATCACATTAGTTATTTGTGCGAGGTAATTCTTTATTGTTCAATTTTCTCAATAAATGAAAAATTTATAAAAAAAATATCATATTTCAATAAGAATCATCGTTTCTAGATACAAGATGTCTTTGAATGTGATTTGGCATTTTGGTCCTTAGGTGCAACCCAATAGGGGAGAGTCCAATTACAACCCTCTAGAAGAGATTCACATAACTTTACTTACTCACTCTAATTTGTAGAACTTAATAGTTCCCTCACTATAGAGATAACTTATCTCTCTCATCAACTATTTGTTGATGGCATAATTCTCCTTGGAGAAAATTTGCAAAAAAAGGCTAAACGTTGTCCTTACGAAAGAAAGATGGAGTTGACTAATAAAATAGGTGATTATCGATGCCTAAAGTCAGCTCCATTTCTAGGAGAGAACCTTTTAAATATAAGAGATCCATTTAAATAAGACTCTGAGAACTTTCAGGTCTCTAGGAATGCCTATCCCAAGTTGCTTTTAAGGGGGGATGTTAGGATATTCTGACACATAGGAAATAGTTAAGTATAACTTGGTCTAGTGTAGAGTTAGGTAAAGTGTGTTTCTTTACTATGTACTTTTGTAACTTACAATCCGATGGTCACGATATGTAATGATTTGATAGTTCATTCTCTCCTCATTATTATCGACACTTGATCCATGGCTTAGCACCCAATTGGTCCATGATATCTAATTAAAGAGAATGGAGGGTCATTTGTAGGGTAACCGTTCATGAGAGAAGCTTATGTAAATTTTCATTCTTTTATTAATACATTTCTTGAAGTGGCTACATTGGCTCAGGCCATGGATTGTTTTCCACTTTGAGGGTTTTAACCATGTCAATAATACTGGTGTATTGATCTGTGATCTATTTGTGAGTAGTGTCCTTTAGTGTTCTGTCTAGGGAACTTACCTTGTAAATTCCTACACCATCTGGTGAATCAAGATTCCCTTAATCCTCCAAATCCTTGTTCTCTCTCTCTTCTTAACCTATTGGTAGAAAAACAACTATATCTCACACAAAAATTTGATAATCAATTGACAATCATTTGACCTCTTTAACAATGCCCAAGCCTCCAATATATATATGATGAGAGGCTTCTCCTTGCCAACTCTCTCATGAGTTCCCTTAAGAAAAAGCTTGGATGTTTCTTGGTTTATTTCTATTTCCCATTCCATTAAACTCTATTAGGAATAGAAATATCCTTAGAGAGGTCGAAGGTAGATGTTTCATGCTTTTCGCGTTGACATTTGAGTGAAAAGTGGAATTCCAGTGAGTCAACCCACTCTTTGACATCCAGAATCTCACAAAACTTGGGTAACATTGTCCCTTGGGGAAAAGAGTGAGTTACCCTAGGGATTAAGGCCCCTAGCTCATGCATAGGGAGCATGCTAACTCTTCTTGCTAGTTCATGGGGAGAATTACCTTGGCAAATAGGCCTATGAATTAGGTCATGTATTTAACGAGCCTACCTTTCTTCTCTTTGTTGATGAGGAGGTGATTTTATTGTATGACATATTCCCCCTAAAGTGTGAGTTCATAAAAGAATATGATGGCCAAAATATTTTATAAGTTATTGGAAAAAAGAGAGAGAGGATGTGATCTTTGGGACTATGGGAAACCTAATACAAACCAAATATGTTAAAAATATAAAATCATGTCCTGATTCGAGCATTCCCATGCTCAATAGCTCTGTCAGATTGATTTCTCAAAAGAGCCATGATGATCATGTCCACCGACAAGCACAATGTGGAACTGTGTCATAATATGATCATTGTCACGAGCTGTCTCCAAAAATAATGTATGTGGCTTGGGAGACGAAAGAAGGATGAGTGATGTAGGCCTCTACCAAAGGTCTTGGTCACTGCTTTATCTGAACAACATGTTTCTACAAATGTGAATAAATGAGTTGATGTAAAACATGTGAGAAATCATAAGATTATTAGTGAATGATGAAAATTATTAACAGACGTGAGGATGGCCACCGATAATAATGATAGTCTGCAACATGCACAACACACTCTAACGAGTGTGAATAATGATGTTGTCTTTGAATCATTCAATTGGGAGACAATAATGAAAACCCAAAATTAAACACAAGGTAACATGTAATTAGTGACTGCAAGTTCCAGGGTACTGATATGTTTCTAGGTCTGCTTCCTAGATAGAGTGTTGAAGTCAATAGGAAGAGACATGTCAAAAGTTAGGATATACTCTGTCCTACATCAGTGGACATGAAATGGGACAAGAATGATTGTTTTTGAAGATAAAATTTGACCAATGGGTCAAAAAGACAGAGTGCATTATGGAAGTATATGAGTGATGGTTGATACAAGAACGAGAGGATAAAGGAATCCCTTGAACAATAGAAGGCACGACACAAAAATTTACTAGATAACCTTAGACTCATGAAAGTAGAGAGTGTTAGCATACAGGGATGTAGTAACATCGGAGTATATATGCTAAAGTAATAGGATGGTAAGTTTCATCTGCGAATTTGAAAAAATAGAGGTTTACTAAGGGAGTTCCATGTTCAAGGGAAGGAATACTCCCAAAAAAAAAATATGAATATAGACATTTAGCCATTGTGTTTTCCAATTTTTCCCCATATGATTAAGTTTAATGAGTACATAAGTGTAAAATCGATGATATTTTCATATCTAGAGAGTTTGAAGGGATCTTAAAAAAAGGGCTACGGGGTCCCTTTATCATGGTTGATAATCGGGTGGGACAAAGGTTTAATAATATACCTGACAGAGTTCCTTTTCCATAAGTTAGTCTATTGAGTCTGCATAATTCGATAAACCTATGCTAAATAGATGTTTTCCTCATTTTGTTACAAGTACAAGGGGACGGAGTAAACTAAATACTCGTGTTGAAATTTTAATGAGTCACACGAATAAAAACTCAATAGAGTTTCATCCAATTTTAACGAATGAAATGAAGAAAAATCGATAGATCTTCATCAAATTTTAATGAGTCAAATGAAGAAAACATGATATGTCTATTTTAGTTTAATGAGTAAGGAAAAAGATAAAATAACTGCTCATGTCTTCTTCATAAATGTTTAATGAGTTTGAGTGAGATAACTCGAGGATTTTCAATTCAAGAGTGAGAAAAGGTCCCAAAAAAGAAAGCGCTCATATCATCTTCATAGGAATTTTACGAGCCCGAAGACAGAAACTTGGGGATTTTTTGTTTGAAGAGCGAGAAAAGGTCCCGAAAAGGATCATGCACATATGGAGTCAAATGTGGTAAATTCTTCATTTCAACACTAAAATTTCAAAATGGCATAAGAAAAACTTAACAACATATCAAAATGGTATATGATTAACAATCTAGGAATGAAAAACTTCAATTTTAATGACTATAAAGTGAGTTGTACCTCGAGAGTGACTATAAGAAGGGGGAAAAGCCTTCATTTTTATTGTTTTGAGTTCTATGGGAGTGTTTTGGAGTGAGAAAGGATCACATATTCAAAAATCATTTGTGAGAAATCCAGGAAACCATTCAGCATGTCGTCTGTTCCAGGTAGGTGGTATAACATTTATCTTTCATTTGATTACCTTTTTCAATCAATTTTTGGCTGAAATTTGAATTTTTTCTGTAGGCCCTAATTTCCCATCACATCTAATGCTATCTTTGAGGCTTGGTGGGGAGTATTAAACATTTTTCCCATTCCACAAGGGTGCTTTATCATGACCCGTGGGCCTTGGGGGCTAACGTTAACCATGTTAGGTGCACTCTAGAAACCCACAACTTGATTTTTTATGATTTTGAGTAGTTGAAAGACTAATTTATGTGTGTTTCTATGCAAGTTAGGAGCGAGTATCATGATTCTATCCTGGGAAGAGCCCATGATAATGAACAAACTTCAAATGCTAAGTGATCTGGAAAGTTTAACAACTCTGTGAAGATTCGGTTTGTTAAAATATGGATGACTTAACCTAACGAAGGGCCAGGAGGACCTCCTTAGTTGGATTATCAAATAATGGTATGAACATCAAGGTGTGTTCATGATTGGGGATTAGAGATGATATTTACTTCCTCATTGGTTTATCATGCAAATGTGTTTGAGTAAACATAATAGGAGGGAGATAAGATCCCAAGGCCACTCCATATTTGGTCTTGATACATTATGATGAGCCTTATAAATGGGTAATTATATGGGCTCATTTACCCTGTAGCTTAGTCAAATTGACCATTCTCTTAGATTATTGTATGATTTTCTGATTATATTTATGCTTATAGGGTGAGTTGAGATAGTTATTATGCCACATGGTCTAACATGTATTTAATGCAGATTATTGATGGATTTCGAGGTCAAAGTCAAGGATCCAGTGGTCAAATTGCAAAAATAACTCCAAGTATATAGAGGAGAGGACTTATAGGATGGAATCCCCATCATTTATTACTCCTCACTTCAAATTCCCCTTCATTCAGCTCAGAGTACTAGCAGCTGAATCATGAACTAGAAGGAAGCCGAGGAAGTGGAAGATGATTGATAGTTATCTCGAGTTTTGGGAGCCAAGCCTCCCTGATTGTAAGGAAGATGCTGGTAGATTCAGATGTATAACTAGAGAGGCCTAGGGCCTCACTAGGGTTGGATTCTTTTTTCTTGTGTAAACTCTGCCCAAATTTCGAGCTTCCTATTTTGTGACAATTTTATGTAATCTTGTTATTTTTTGATAATGAAGATGGGATCCCTTTTGAGCTAGCATTGAGTTACCTCAGAGAGTTGAAGCTCTTGGGTCAAGGCCCAATCTAAGCATACAATCTTCTCTTTCTTGTATATGTATGCTTTACTTCATTTTGTAGATTGATTTTTTGTTAGATGTATTTCTCTTATGGTTAAGAATAGGTTGCTTTTGATGATTTAGTAGCTTGCTTCCATTTATGCTTTCTCTAGCAGGTTAGGCAGTGACCAGAGAAGATTGAAAAGGCTAGAAAAAGTGCCCTGGCCTCTCATCCTCCCTCTGGGACCATGATTTTAGGCAAAGACTCTCTTGCTTCCCCAAAAAGATAGATTTTCCTCATTCCTAGGACTTCTAATGTTTGCAGCTCTCTAGTAGATTAATAGTCCAATTTTAGTTTTCTTTAGATCATCTTTATCATGTTCACTTCCTAATTTGCAATAGTCATTTTGCAAGCTCTCCTTTCTTACAACATTTCCCAGCATTTCTTTCTATACATCATAGTTTAGGGCATTTTAATGCAAAACACTATTTTTCCTAGGATGCACTCATTTCATTTGTTGCTTGATTTTCTTGGTTGACTCTCAGTTTCTATGTAGCAGATCTCTTCCAGCAGTAGGCCAAATTACCAAAAATCATACCCTCCATCTGATCCATACCCTATAGGTCTCCTAAATCTCACCTCAACTATGCCCTAGCTTCCTTCATTTTACATAGAACTTCTTCCTCTCTCCTTGAGCAAACCCAATCATCTTTCTCTCTCCTAGTAATTCATGGTAGACCTTAGGTGCCCTAAAAGCTCATTCCAACCTTCATCCACCTTTTCCACCAACTTTGACACCCTCAAAACAATGAAAATTGCTCTCAGCCTCCTCTTGTAGGCCTCTTGTAGTTTCCCTATTTTACTCCTATAATTTTCCTGTCTCCTGTAGTTTTTTATGTAGGCTTTCTTTTGAAGTCTGAGTGTGTGAAAAGCCTCCAAAAGGCCACCTAAGTACTCCTAGGACCCATCAACACCATTCTACATCCTCGCAAGCTCCAAAGCTACCCTCTAACGCCACCTGTTCGCTGCCACACTCACACACAATAAATTAGATGCATGTTAAATTCACATAAAAACACATAAAAATCAAAAGATATGTTATTTTTGCTTATTTACTTCCAAAAATAGCATGGTTAGATGTTCTTTACTTCTTGAGTAGGTAACGAAATTTATTTCACGATTTTCATAATGTTTTTGGCAAAAGTAGAATTAGCTTGTTAATTAGGGTTTACTAGGTTTTGCTTTACGTTCCAATCTTTCTCCTTTCTCCAATTAGAGTAGCATCTATAGAGTAATCTTTCTTTTCTTTCATCATATATAGAACTTCTTCTGAAATCTATAGAATATGGCTTGATCTCCTAGTGATGTCACATCAACTGACCAAGTGACAACCTACAATGATAACTAGTACTTGTGCATATAGCACCGATTCTTCCAAGTTTGTTACGAACTACCGGGTTGATAAAAGTAAATATGGAAGCCCGGGAGTTGCAACATTCTTGATGCAATACTGGTTCTCACCACTTTCTGGTGCTGTTGTCAGGGAATCTTCAGAGTATTCTGTGATTATTTCCTTCTTCTATTTCCTATTGCAATATTTTGCTAATAGTTTATTTCGGCAAAAGTAGACTAGTCATTTCTTTTCTTTTAATTATGCATTTCCTTGCTTTCCTTTTCAATTCTACAAATTTCCATTCATCAAGTTCATTTCAGCTAGTTACAATTTGTTTTGTTCAATGACAATTTTAGTTTCTACAGGTACTTTTAGTGTGGGAAAAAAGAAACAAAAACCAAACCAAAAATATTTCCTTTCATGCCTCGTAGGAGTAGAGATAACGTAGGAAATTTTTTTCCCAACACCCCCACTACTTCACATAGCCAACCTTCTCTCTTCTTTGGTGGCTATGATGAAGAAGAACCCTTAGTTGAATAGCCATACATATTTGAAGAACCTATAGGAGAAGAAGAAGAAGAAAACATTCCTCTGGAGCTAGTGGCTGAAAACAGAAATGCTAGGGGAAATGGAGAAGAATACATGGTACCTTCCCCATTCGGGAGACCAATGGGGATAGAAAACTGAAGAATATAAGTCCTTCAACCCTACCTCACTTCCATGGCTTGAATGCAGAAGATCCTGACACCTTCTTTTTCGAGTTTGCTATCTTCTGTCACACTTATGACTATGCAGAAGATGATCAAAAGTTGAAACTGTTCCCTTCTACTCTCAAGGATGCAACATTGCGTTCGTTGATGGGGTTACCTAGCAATAGCATCACAACTTTGGCTCAGATGTAGCAGGCCTTTAATAGCAAGTATCGAGACTATTATAGGTCAAAAGATACTAAATAAGAAATCTTTCGAATGACCATGGGAAGTGATGAGTCCCTAGAAGACTATGAAGAGAGGTTCCAGTTCAGTTACGAAAGGGTCGGGTGTATACTTGACCCTGAGTCTCTGAAGTTGGTCCTGCTTAGGGGAATTCAGGAATACCTTTTATACACCCTCCATCTACTAGATGGGGGAGACATTTACCAATTGTCTTATGGGGACATAAAGACTATTTTTAGAAACCATTCTAGAGCAGCCAGAAAGGAAGGTAGGGGGAGTCAGCCCATAGCCAGTACCTCTTCTTCCAATTCATCCATTAAAGGTGAAATCGGAAACATGTTGGAATACTTCAAGAGTAAGATGCCACAAACTCTTTCCATGCAAATGGATTCCTTACATATCAAAAGAAAACAAGAGGAAGAAGAGAGGGCTTTGTCCATTTTTTGCCCTAGATGCACTAGGAGGCATCCTAGGAATGAATGCCCATTGAAATCTATAGAGGTTTGCTCAGTCTGTGAAGAAGATCATTCTACAGATAAGTGCCCTTCCTTGCCCAAACTTAAAATTGTACACCAAGGGGATAAAGGAGTCACTGAACAAATCTAGTACATAAACCAAAAGACAGCATGGACCTAGACCATACCATCAGGGGATGCAAGGGACATCTCAGGTATACTAAAACCCCAACCAAGTCACTTCCATACCTTCTTGGGCCCTCCCTTCTCATCCTTCTTGGTCCACGCCTCCTCCTTGGTCCTTCACATCTCAATATCATGCCCAACCAGCCACCTATTCATTTCAATCCTATGCTCAGCCACAACCTCAGTGTAATGCATCTCATCAGGGGTGGAGGCCCCAATACAACTCTCTTCCCACTCTTCTGCCTCCACCACCTGCCCAACCATAACTATTACCTTCTGCTCCACCAAGGCAACCCCAAATGCTTGCCCAACCAAATCTAAACCCGAGCAACAGATAGGCTCAGCAAGTACATAGTGGGGAACCATCATGCCCAACTTATGCTATGGAGATTCAAGAAATTAACTTGTGATCCAGGAAAGTTCTCCCAGATAGCCAGCCTCCACCTAGGGAGGTTGAGGAAGATAAAAAGGAAATCAAACCTAAAGAAAATCCACCCTTTTCTGAGAGAAAATCCATGACAATCTAGCCTACCCGAGAAGAGATTGAACTCTTGGGAGAATCAGAACATTTATGTATGAATATACCACTTCTCGAAGCCATAAAAGATGTGCTTATATACAATAGGTTGTTCAAAGAGAAGTACTTTAGGCATCCATGAAGGTGCAAGAGAGATGATCCAACCATTAATGTCATAGGAAAATTGTTTGACCTGATGTTGGGGCAGGTAATCTGCCCAAAGTATCTAGACCCTGGAAGCCCATTAGTTGATCTCCACATCAATGGCACAATGGTCCTGCATACCTTGATTGATCTAGGAGCTGCCATTAATGTGATGACAAAGGAGACAATGCTCAAACTTAACATCCAGGGCTCCTTGAGGAAGACCATGAAATTGCTACATCTAGCAGACTGCTCCACAGTGTCCCCTGAGGGTATTGTGGAAGATGTGATGGTCTCCATTGATTCTCGAGAGTACCCTCCTGGTTTCTTAGTTCTCCAGCAAAAGGAAAGGGTCACTAGGTATCCTCTCATTCTGGGAAGACCCTGATTGGCTATAGCTGATGCCTACATTAGCTGCTGAGCTGGGAACATGACCATAAAGAATGAGCACATGTTTAAGAAATTAACCCTATATCTTCCTGCCCAACCCTTGCTAGAACATGATCTATCTCTCTGTTTGGAGGAGCAGGATGAGGATGAAATTTACTCTACACCACTTTGTACATTGGAAATCACCATGGGGGGAAAACCACAAGATGAGGATGATATGATTGAAAATTCGATTAAGAATCCACCTCCCAGTGTATCACCATTAGAATACATAGTAAGAGAAACCCAAAACAACCCCTCAACTTATATCTGTGTGGCTGACCCCACTTCTCTCCATGTTAAAAATATAGAGTTCGACCTAGGAAGAACATTGAAAATCAATCCATCCCTATCTACTTCCCAGGAGAAGGAGCTATGTGCCATACTGAGAAAACATCTAGATTCCTTCGACTAGATTTATAAGGAGATGAAGGGAGTGCACTCTTCATTATGTACTCATCATATATACATCAAGGAAGATTGCAAGCCAGTCAGGCAGCCTCAAAGGAGGATGAACCCAACACTTAAAGATATTGTTAAGGAAGAACTACAAAAATTGCTTGCTGCAGGATTCATTTATCCCATCTCTGACAATGAATGGGTATCTCCTTTGGTTCTACTGCCAAAGAAAAATGGTAAGTGGAGAATCTGTGTCGACTATTAGGAATTGAAAAAAGCCACTAAAAAGGACCATTCTCCCTTACCTTTCATAGATAAAGTGTTAGACGATCTGGTAGGGAAAAAAAATTCTCCATCCTAGATGGGTTTAGCATATACAATTAGATTCAAATCAATCCAGGAGACCAAGATAAGACAACTTTCACTTGTCCTTGGGGTACTTTTGCATGCCAGGTACTTCCTTCGGTTTTTGTAATGCTCTAGGCACTTTCCAAGGAGCAGTATTGAGTATATTTTCTGAACTGGTTCATGATGCAGCAGAAATATACATGGATGACTTTACTCCTTATGGCTCTGACTTTCGCAAAGCTTTATCTAACTTAGGAAAAGTTCTAGATAAGTTTATTGAGATGTACCTGTCTCTCAGTCTAGAAAAATGTGAATTTTTGATGACTGAAGGGACCGTGCTAGGTCATGCAATATCTCAACAAGGACTATAGGTGGACCCCAAGAAAATTGCCATTGTTCAAGGGGTCCCACATCCTCAAAAGGTGAGAGATGTCAGAAGTTTCCTAGGCTTAGTTGGATATTAAAGGAGATTCATTAAAGAATTCAACAAGTGATCCTCTCCTTCGTTTGGCCTCCTAGGCAAAGATGTTGATTTCATATGGTCAGAAAACTGTCAAGAAGCCCTAGATACTTTGAAGAGCAAGCTAGTGACTACCCCAATTCTCAAAGGCCCAAACTAGGCCCTACCCCTTCACATTCACACAAATTCTTTGAACAAAGAAGTAGAAGCCGCCTTAGGACAAATTGATGAAAATTTACCTTATGACGTATACTTTATAAGAAAAAACTTGTCAAAGGTGGAGTTAAACTATACAGTGATCGAGAAGGAGCTCCTAGCTGTCATGCATTCCTTAAACAAATTCAGACATTATATCACAAGCTATCAAACCTTGGTGCACACTGATCATACTGCAATTAGATATTTATTGAACAAACTAGATGTAAATGCTCACATTATTATATGGTTTCTTTTACTGTAGTAGTTTGATCTGACCATTAATGATAAGCTTGGTAAAGAGAATGTTGTTGCTGACTTTTTGTCTAGAGTAAACTTTCCTGCAGGTGAAGAAGGAATGGTTGATGAACAAATGCCAAATGAACACCTATTTGCTATATCAGTACTCTCTCCATGGTTTGTTGATATAGAAAACTAACTGGTTTCAACATAGTTCCCACCACACCTGTCCTCAAAAGAGAAGAGTAAGATAGTAAGGAAAAGTTCCCCTTTCACCTGGATTGGAGGCAATCTCTTCAAACTTGGCCCATATCAGATCTTGAAAAGATGTTTCAGGGAGGAGGAAGTCTTTGACACCCTCCTGACCTGTCATGACGGGCCTTGTGGAGGTCATTTTGCAGCAAAAAGAACTGCCTTCAAGATATTGCAAGCAGGCTACTACTGGCCCACTCTTGATCGAGATGTGAGGAGATACACGAGCTAGTGTGATCGATGTTGGAGGATGGGGAAACCCACTCCAAAGGATGAAATTCCCATGCAACCTAAAGTGACCTTTGAGCCATCTGAGAAGCGGGGCATGGACTTTGTGGGGCCTATCAACCCCCCTTCAAAGCAGAAATAGTACATCATTTTGTGCACTGACTACCCGACAAAGTGGGTGGAGACAAAAGAAATCAAAGCAACGAAAAAGGAAAAAGTAGCTGAGTTTTTGAGGGAAAACATATTCTACATGTTTGGGTATTCGAGAGAGTTGGTCATAGACCAAGGCAATCAGTTCACTTCCAGCCTAATTGAAGACCTGTTCACATATCATAAGATCAAGAACAAGACTTTCACCCCTTACCATCCACAAGCCAATGGGCAGATGGAGGTCACTAAAAGAGCATTGGAAGGGATTCTAACCAAGGTAGTGAGCAACAGCAGAAGTGACTGGGGGGACAGATTAGTTGAGGCTACTTGGGCCTACAACACAACATGGAAGACCACCACCGGGTTCACACCCTATGAATTGGTCTATGGGAAGAAGGCCTTGCTATCAATAGAGTTTGAATTCGATACCCTGAGGATGGCAACTCAGCTAGACCTAGACCTCAGCCATGCACGGAAGGAAATATTACTTCAGTTGAATGGATTGGATGCATACAAATTGCAAGCCCTTCTCCATACAAAGGTAGTTTAGCTTTAGAGAAAGATATCGCATGAAAGAAATATCATGGAGAATCAATTACAAGAGGGAGATTGGGCACTACTCTATCACTCAAGATACAAGGATTTCAAAGGCAAGATGAGGACAAGATGGATGGGACACTACACTGTGGAGAAATGCAATGACAATGGTTCAATTTTGATCAGAACCATTGATAATGAAGCCATTTCCATGCTCGTCAATGGACATCGGTTGAAAGTATACAAAAACCCTCTCCAAGCGAGAGTTTATTGAAGATTTGAATAAAATAGTGATGGTAGTTGAACACGTCTTAGCTTCCACTTCACCCACTAATTGAAGAAAAAAGAGGAAAATAAGGAATCAAGTGAAAACCTCCATGAGGCGCTTGAGTCCCATCATTGGGTTGAAAACCTCTTCCGAGGTAGCCCAGTGATGTCAAAAAAATAAAAGAGAAAATAAAAATATCCCTGGGTGAAAACCTCCCTTGGAGGCACCCAGAGTAGGAAATTAAGGTGAAAACCTCTCTGAGGTGCCCTAGTTGTTTTCAAAAAAAAAAAAGAGAAATAAAAATGAATTTTTATTACATTGTAGGATTGCAAGAGGACTACAAGGAGTAGAAGAAGGTGCCAAGGGGACCCTGACATTCATACCATCATCCATCTCATCTTCTCCTCACCTCCCTCCATCATTCTTGGCATCTCTTTCACCCCATTGTACCTCTTCTTTCAAAATTGTGTCTTCTACAGGAAGCTCTATGTTTTCTACAGGAGGCTCCTGTAGGAATTACAGAGAGTCAAAAGCACCTACAGGAGGCAGTTTCAAGGACAAGGAAAGCTTCATGAGGAACTTATCATCCCTATTACCATCTTCAAACCTCCTTTCCATCATTTCCAAGCCTACATCACACTCCAAGAATTCTTATTTTTTTTCCTTCCCAAGAAAAAACACAGAAAAACAATTTTTTTAGTTTTGAAAAAAAACAAAAATAAAAGGAGGAAAAGGCACCATCAACTTTACTTGAAGCTTACCTACTATCCCTCCATCATTCATCTCCACCTTTGGCATCATTCTCGAGCTCCAAGCACAGGTTAATAGCTGAAGCTTCAAGGGGAGAAACAACTATAGGAGCTTTTGTAGGAATTCCTGTAGCAGTTGATCCCATAGAAGTATAGCACTAGAAGCAAGAGAGTGTTCATCTGTAGGTTGGAAAGGCACATGCAACTTAGCTCCAACAAAGTAAGAACTTGAAAAAAATGGAACAAAAAATCAGCAAGAAGAGACAGCATGCATGAAGGAAAATGAAGGCATGTAGTAGCGAAAGCCATAACGCATCATAGTCGATGGCAACAAATACACTCGGATCACGGGTAAGTAGCTAAGTCACTCCTCTATATACATTTGTGTAATTAGGAATCATATGAAGGCAATGAGATGGTTGAGATTGAAAGAGGGCAAGGTGGCCAGTTAACTTGGCCACCTTCATTTAGTTGACTCCACTTAACCGAGTTGTCACCCACACGTGCACACAGTCAACTCAAGCAAAAGATGCGAAGGACAAGTAGTGGGCAGAAGAGTTAACTCTGGCATAGTCATGAGGGGATGATTATGAGGGGGGTCATGATGAACAACCAAGTGGGGACCAACAGTCCTAATCGGGGCAACATACACCTTGCCAGCTCAGCACTCATAACCGAAAATAGCCATAAAAAGTAATGAGCACTCCTCCCAGTGCATTCTCACCACCTTTTCTTTAGTTTCTCCTCATAACTCAGCCACATAGCAGTCTTCTTATGCCCCCACAGCCTCGTATCGACCATCCTCTGTTAATTTCCACCATATTTCTACTCTTGGCATTTTCTACAGGAGCACCTACTGGAAATCTACAAGACGGAAAACGGGCTTCTACAGGAGGGGAAGTGAGTCATTTTGAAGGGAGGAAATGTGATTTATGGCATGAATTTCATCCTAAAGTGGTAGCGTTCATGAATTCCCTTTGTTGAATATTAAAATGTGAAAGAATTGGTCTCAAATTAAAGACCAAATGAGTCTTTGAGAGGGTAGAAATACATTAAAACAATCTGTTTTTTTTTTTAAACACAGTTTCCTCTATTTTTCTATTTCAGTCAAAATTATTTGTCTCCACCTAAATATTTTTTTTTTCAAAAGAAGTATAGGCAGTATGATAGGGGGGTTTATTGTAAAAGATCCCGCTAACTCCACTAGACTCCATGCACATCCTCAAGTGGTGGAAATATTTACAAGGGAAAACTGGATGAATTTCTTTGAGAAGTTTAGAGGGTTTGATGATGAAATTGCCCATGAATTTTCTCTCTCGTTGGTCCCTCACACAAGAACTCATGCTACTATAACCATTAGAGGCCTCTCCATTGAAATAACCCCTGAATTCATCAGTACGTTCACTACCCTTCCTCTTGGGATGCCTTGGAGTAAATATTAGGAACCGATTGGCCAGGATGCCAAGATCAAATTTTTCCAAGAAATGAAACCCCTATTAAAGGGAAAAATGGAATTAGGATGGCTATTATACCATATCCCTGGGATGAGGTTAGCTACCATCAAAATCGATTCACTCATACGATCCTTTTTCTAAAACTCGTTTAATAATGAAAGGACCGTACCACATAGGCTTAAACCTGCCTGCCCGAAGGTGTCTTTATCTTCGTCATAGACCAAGACAAGGTCACCTTCAGAAAAGACTAGAGGACAGATAGCTTTATCATACTGCGTTTTAACCCTTTTCTTATGAGCCTCATTCCTCGTGGCAGCATCTCGACACTGCTCATCGAGATGTTCCAAGTGAAGGAGGCGCTCTTCGAGACTCGAAGTCTCTAGAAGGAGCTCAATAGCTAACTTAAGAGATGGAATTTCACATTCAATCAGAAAGATAGATTCCATCCCATAAACCAACTGAAAAGGTGTAAAACCAGTAGCAGTCTTTACGGAGGTACGGTATGCCCAAAGAGTTGAATACAACATAACGTGCCAATTGGACAAATTTTTATTGATTGTCCATTGGAGGATCGTCTTAAGAATTTTATTGACTCCCTCGACTTGTCCGTTGGCCTGAGGATAATAAGGCGACGAATGCTCCTACCGGAAACCCAATTTGAGAGCCAATTCAGACATCAGTTGATTCTAGAAATGACTGCCATGATCAGTCATAATCTCTCTCGGGATACCGAACCTTGAGATAACATGATTAAAAAGGAACAATGCTGCCGTGTCACTATCATTTTTATAAGTGGGCATGGCCTCAGCCCACTTCATAAAGTAGTCTACAGCCACGATAATGTACCTGTGATTCACCGTTGAAGGCAGATTACAAGTTGTAAAATCAATGCCCCACTTAGTAAAGGGACCGATGGTGACAATTGGAAAAAGAGGAGCTAGATGTGCACACATCTTCCTAGTAAAAATTTGATAGGGGTGACAGCGTTTGACCGCTTCCACACAGTCTTTAAACAATGAAGGCCAAAAATAGCCGACACGTAAGATGCGTTGGGTTGTAGCAAGCCTTGATAGATGACCACCACAAGCTCCATTGTGGCAGTCATTTAGCACTGACTCTGCTTCCTCTAAGGTTAAACAGCGCCGAATGAATGAATCAACCCCTCAACAGTATAATGTATCACTAATGATAACATAATTTTTAGCCAGGTGACGTAATTTTCGACGTTAATCCTTGGAGAAAGTAGAGGGGAACTTCGAAGTCTGGAGATAGATAATGATATCTCCATACCAAGGGTCGAGTGAAGAGATGAGGAATAAATGTTCGTTGGGAAAACTTTCCCCATAAACAGTATCCTCTTCACAAGGCAACTCAAAAATTAGCTCAGCGAAAACCATGGATTTCTTAGACTTGGCAGACAAGAACTCGAGATCAAATTCTTGCAAAATGACTATCCATCGATTATATTTATCCCCAATCACTCGCCTACTGAGGAAAAATTGAAATGGATTGACTACCACTAAGACAAAAGTTTAGCGTAGCAGGATATACTGATGGAGCCACTAGACGACATGGACAGCTGCCAAGGCCAACTTCTCAACTGGAGAATAGCGAAGTTCAAGACCTATTAAGCCTCAGATCAAATAATAAATCACATGCTCGGTGAGAGCATCATCCTCCTGAGCTAGAACCATACCAATGGTCGATTCTGCTGCAGCGAGATATAAAATGAAGTCTCTACCATAATCTGGTGGACTCAAAAGCGGGGCAGAAACTAATGCCTTTTTCAAAGCATCGAACAACCATTGTGCAAAGTAGTCCCAAACAAATGGAACTCCTTTCCATAGCAAACGCATGAACCCTTTAATGATCTCGGCATAGTTTGCTATAAATCATCTTAAGAAATTAGCCTTCCCTTGAAGAGTTTGAAGTTGTCGAATTGAGGACGGGGGAGGCAACTGAACTATTACCTCAACCTTGAAGGGATAAACTTGAATCCCTTCATTTGACACAATGAACCCTAACAACCGACCAGGCGTAACCGCGAAAACACACTTGTTGGGATTCAACTAGATCTTATAAAAACGACATCACTTGAAAACCATTCAAAGATGACTAGGGTTATTGGTTCTCTTTCGAGAACGAGTAGCGAGATCGTCCAAGTAGGCTTCGATGACATGTTTGATGTCGTGGAAAGCATATAACATGGCTTGCTGAAAAGTGGCTCCGACATTTTTAATACCAAAAGGCATCTTTCTATATGCAAAGGTACCCCAGGGACATATAAAGGTTGTCTTATGTTGATCTTCAGGACGGATAGAAATTTGAAAATAACCAGAAAAACCATCCATGAAGGAAAAAATCTCATTACCAGCACACTCGTCAATAATCTGATCAATGAATGGTGTGGGCTAATTATCTTATGGACAAGCCTTATTTAGGTCCCTAATTTTAATGCATACTTGGATTGTTCCTTGCTTTTTATCCACAGGGACTGGATTAGAAACCCAATCAGTAAGAGGAACAAGGTATATGAAACCCGCCTTTAGCAACTTCTCAACTTCAGCTTTGATAGCTGGTGCTTTCCTGGGGTTAACCGGCCGAAGCCTTTGACGAACCGCTTTGGCATTTTCATACGTCTTGATCTCACGTTTAACTATAGATGGGTTAATGCCAGGCATTTCTTCATAAGACCAAGCAAATACATCTCGAAATTCCTTGAAAAGGTCGGTGTAAATTTGAATTTCTTCAGGGGAACATTCAATTCCAATGAAGAGATTCTAGATCACGTTAGGGTCCCTAGAGATGTTTACAAGTATCGTTTTTGAAATCACAGACATATTACCTTTGGCATGAACATGTGCTTGAGCCAAAGTATTTGACACTGTAAAAACATCACTAGTAAAGAGCTCGGAGAATCTAGATTCTACTTCCTGCAATGGAGGAAGAAAGTATGAATGATGGTGTAAGTCTTCCCGAGGTCGATCTATACCCATCATTGCTTCAAGGATTTCTTATTTAGAAGGTAAAACTGAATCTAAGCAGTCCAAGGCAGAGGCAGAATCAAGGCTCCAGGCCGGGGCCACATCACCATCTAAGTCCTCTTTGGAAAAAGGAGTAGAGTGGTCGTCTGTAGAGTTGACGATAGACTGATATCTAAGCTCAGCTGCAGATATAGGGAATGCCATTCCATTTACTTATCCTTCAACTAATGTGGTCATAAGTGAAGGCAAGGTCCAAGAGTCTGAAAAATAACGAGTTCAGAAGAAATCTTGGTGAGGAGACTCCTTAGATGATGAAACAACATTGATTCTAGTGAAAGGAGAGGGAAGATCAAAGGTACCCATCAATGAGGAATACATCCCCACTCCTAAATTCTCAGTAGGCAGACGACGATTATCCACCAAAGGAATAGTAGAGTCAGAGATTGCTTGAGGATCGACTGGACAATAATCCAATTGATCAACCTTAATGATTTTCCCCTCATAGGAAAGCAAATGACACGAAACATAGTCGAAACAACGACGTCCATTTCGTATACCCATTTCCTTCCTAAGAGGAGATTGTAGTCTAGGTTAGCATCTATGAATTCTACTTCAATATTGACGACCTTCCCCCCAACACATATAGGAATGTCCGAGATAATCCCATGCGACTTATTAGAATGACCATCAAATGCAGTCAAGACGGTAGGTGAAGGAACAACCGAAGGCGATCCAATAGCCTTCCAACATGACATCGGCATGATTCACGTGGAAGTTCCTTCATCGATAACGGTCCGAAAAATGTTAATTTTCCAAGTATGTAGACTTTATTTGGAAAGCCATATGATGAGGGAGTCGCTTTTTGACATTTAACATGTCAAAAGTGAGCACTAAAGAGTTAGTTGGATTGACTGCCCCAATTGTGGAAAGTAAATCACTTCGTTGAGCCGGACACGACTGGATAACCTCTAAAGCGGACATGGTGCACGGAATCTGAGCCATATCCTCAATAATGGAGTAATTCTGGGTGGCCCCAGCATTAGGATTAATAGGCGCACGTTTAGCGGAACATTTCGGTATCCGTGGTATAGTCTCGACAAGGGGTCGCTCAATATGAAGGTCAGTATTTCCAAGAGCAGTCTTGTCCTTGGAAGTTTTGGCTTCATCGTAATCACATGACTGAGTAGCCACATGGACATTAGAACCCATCATGAAACATTTGATGATTTTTCCCCTTCTTGGTTGCCCCTTGCGGAGGTTCCAGGGTTTGAACTTGCGCCAGCAAGAAGTTGCTGCCGTTGGGGAAAAGGGTTGGTTAACACAACCTGAGAACTAGAAGTCCCTTGCTGCCCTAACAAGCATTGACTGTCTTCAATCTTGGGGCAGAGGTGAGTTAAATGGTCTCCACTGCACAACTTTCATGGAAACTTGACTTTCTTTCTAGACTCATTTCTACCACCACCAGCATTATTGCCAGATTTATTTGCGTCACCCTTCCCATCCTGGTTCTTTTTCTTACCTCGTCCTTTCTTTTTCCCATTGGAATTTTGATTTCCTTTGGGGTTATCAGATTGGATGGAATTAATCAAAGAGGTTTGGGAAGCCGTAGGGTTATACGATATGACTTGGTTGTTAGAAGCAGTTTGTAAAGACAACTGTTGTAATTGGTTCAACAAGTTCACCGCATTTGTGTCTACCGACCCAATGATACCATCGACATGGGGACCTGGCTTCAACTTGGCTATGTCAAGCTTAGACCCAGGAGCATCTGGAAAGTAATTTTGTAGGATCCCAGACTGAGAGTAGATCAATTCTAATTGTTGGGCCCTAAAAATGGCTTGCTCCCTAGAATAGACTCCAGACATGGAGACATCCTTAGAGATCTCGGGTTGTAAAGATTTCAAAAACCATTCGAGATGGTACTCCGGAGGGATTTCGACTTTAATGAGCCTCTTTCTCTATCTCCATTCCTGAATATGGTCAGAAATGTAAGTTGCCTTATCCTGACGAAAAGTGGCCAGAAGTTCAGCCTCGACATCATAACGGACAGGCAACTCGAAATGATTTAAGAAAATATTAGCTAACTCAGCAAAATATGTAAAGTTTCCCCCTGGCAACACTATATACCATTTGGTCGCATTACCAGTCAAGGTGCATTGAAAAAGTCGCAACCTAATCGAGTCATCGATAAGGGAGTTAGATGAGCACCACAAATGGAATGTGGTTACATGGTTGCCTGGGTCTTCATCGCTCTTCCCTTCGAATTTTGGAATGGCCGAAGGGAGTTTGGTTGGGACCAGAGGCCAGGCCGGATTGTGTTTTATTGGATAGTTTGTTAACTTAGTGAGATCTAGCAAGTTCAAAATTGCCAGAAACGGAAGCCTAGGAGGACCTTGGGGATTCCACCCAGACTAGGCGGAGCTCCCAAAGTTCTGGAAAGATTGGCCTAGATTTTGGAAGGCACTAGGCTGCCCGAAGTAACCAACAGAACCAGCTGAACCAAAAGGCAAGCCTTGTGATCCAACAAAATTCGGAGTTTGACAAACTCTGGCCGCAAAACCTCCATAACCAAAAAGTTTCCTCCTAAAGAATTATAAGGAGTTGATAACCCCTGATTCGGATTCCAAGCCGAAGCTAAGGGAGGAATACTTTGGAATGAACTAACTGTGGAGTACGGCCTATTCCCTTGCTGGCCGAAAAATGGATTCCCAGTTCCCGCGCCACTAACCCCAGCGTTATTCCAACCTTGGAAAGGATTGTTGCTTTGTCCTATAGAAGAAAAAGGCATGGATCCTATTGTCGAGTTGGAATGTGGTATATAACCACTTTTGAAAGGAGAACCCTGGAATGAAGCCGATCCACCCATCATGGACGTGGCAACACTAAACGGAACTGATGGAATACCCTGTGAATGGGTACCAAATGGGAAGAATCCGAAACTAAAAGCATTGGTTTGGGAATTTCCACTCGTGGAAAGAATGGAGGTAGACCCAACTAAAGATTTGCTAGCAAAAGATCCAAACAAAGAAGCAGAGGAGATGGAAATCGTTCCTCCCCCTTGTACCGATGTTGGAGTTTGCGTAGTTGTAGCACTTTTAGTAGAAGCCATGCTTCAAGTAGTGGTCATCGACGGTAAGCGCATAGCATAACCTGGACTTGACGGTCTATGCATCGGAGTCCCAACGTATTGTAATACGTCTGGATGGCTAGATGGTAGGGAAGAATTCAGAGCCGCTAACGACACTGAGAGTTCTTCTACCTCTATGTTATTCTCTGTTTGGAAGAGAACTCGAGAGAGAACTGGAGTGTTCCTCTCTTGCTCTCCAGAAGTGCCATGCCTTTCTTGAACACTAATGCCCCCGAGAGGAGGATCAATCCCCGATGCGTCAACTGCCGTGGGGTGAAACCCACCAGCAATATTACCTTTGTGCCTTCTAGGAGAAGGCTCTAAACTTGGTGGTGAAAGACCACGAAGTCTTCGAGACCGTCAAGGTGATTGGTCAGCCACTTTGATTTTTTTGTTAAGATCTAACTAAAGACTCAAAAAGTTGAAAGCTAGGCCAACTAAGAGCATAGAGCACCCACTATAAAGTCCCTAAAGATATCAGTCATTCAAACAACTTCCATGTATTTCCGCTCCGGGTGATTAGGACTGGACACCAAAATACAAGAAAGTGAATTAAGGGACCTTCTAAAGATAGTCTAGGATGATGAGGGCCTAGTCCTATCAGTGAAGGTAACAGAGGAAGTTACGTTGACCTCATAACAACAGCCTACACCAGTGCAAGCCCCCAAGCTTCGCAAGGGTGCCCTCCAGCAGTACCGTTGAGACTGATGCAACGTCAACCTCAGGTGCCACGGGATTCCCTTCCACAGCCACCTATGTAGATCCCTAGGAGTAGCAACTATCGATACCAACTCGTCACAAAAGCCAGGCGGAACAGTCGTGAGGTAAGTTCGGACAAGTAGGAGAGGGTGTATCTCTCTTCCCTGTATTCACAGACACTCTTTCTTAACTCCCAGATCTATAGCTTTCCTGCTCTTCCTAGCGCTATTGGATTTTCACTCACTATTCAGACTCCTATGTTTGACAATTTAAATGGCCTTGGAGAGTTAACTCTCCACTCGCCTAATCCAAGGCCCTAAAATCCTAAAACTTGTGGTGTATCTAGCTTAAGAAAAAAGTTTTTGTGAATTTTAATTAGCGCTTGATTTTAAAATAGGTTGTTCTTTAACTCACGGGATAAACGGAAGTGAAACTAGTGGTGTTTTGATGCAAAGAAACTAATAAAAACCAAACTACATGCACATGCACTTGTTTTCGTTTTTCAATGAAAAGCAATTTCTACAGGGTTCAGAGGAACTTCTAATAAAACAAATTTTCTTTTCCTTTCTTTAATTCACGCTTCACACTAACAAAAGTTAACAAAGCTATGGATGCCTAAAAAGATATGCAAATCTATCCTAATGCAACAAATATATGTTGCAAGATTAAAAACTACTCTAAAATCAAGAAATGAAAGTTGTTTGCTTATCAATTTTTATTTTTCCACTTAAAATGTTTAGATGGAATATGATATGCTACCATTCATTTCGTCTAAACACTAAAAACAAGTTTCAAGACAAACATAAAGCACTTTCGTTCACTAAAAGGAAACCAAATCAAAACAAAGTTCAAGAAAGAAAAACTAAGTTTTTTTTTTAAATTTCTTCAAAAGCGACAACAAAAGAGTCTTTTCAAAAATGCTCTCAACAAGACTAAAACTTTTTGATTGAAGAATAGGCAACAAACACTTTTGCAAGTTGACACCACTCAATGGATGAAAACTCAAGAAAAAAAGATTTGTTTAAAGATGCTCTTAACAATCAAAAGCAACAATGAAAGCTTTGGCAACAAAGACCAAAAAGATCAAAAAGACAAATTTCAAGAAAGTTTCAATCAAAAACTTTCATGAAACAAAGAAGTAGATGGTCACAAAAAACGGTTTTGTGAAGCAAAAAAAAAGTCACCAAAAGCAAGATTTAGCACAAAGATTGAGATCAATCTTCCTGCCTTGATGAATTAGAGTAGCCAAGATTCCCAGTAAAAAATCTTGCGTGTTTAAGCAAAAAATGATGACGCTTGCAACAACAAAGACAAGACCAATACTTCTTACAATCAGAGAGAATTTGGAACAAGATGCTTGCTGTAAAACTAACAACTCATAGTGGAAAGTGATTGTTTCAGACTGAATCAAACCATCAGATAGACCATTCGAGAGAAAAAGATTTAAAAATCTTGAAAATGGCAAGATATACGCGACTGTGCCTAAGGAAACCTGCGTATACGCGGGTTAACTTAAGGAAACATGCGTATATACATTTCTGTAACTAAGAAAAACAATGTATATAAAAGATTTTAAGAAAAATAGAAAACAAACTGAAGAAACTGGCAAAACCTAGAATTCAAGAACAGACCACACAACAACAGCAAGAAAACAGGCAGCTGAGCCCTGATTGGCTTGAAAACATCCAAACTAGGAACAACAACAATGTTGTCCCCAATGGAGTTGCCAATTCTATTAATGGAAATGTTCCCATAGGGCTTTTTGGGTTGAAACCCTAGCAGATTGAAAGTTATCTATACAGAGAAGCACACATTCAAACAACCATTATGCTATTATAAGCAAATTCTATGATAAGGGGCGTACCTTAGGTCCTACTTGAGAAGGTCCTTAAGGGTCCAAACCCTTCTGGGAGTTCCTTTTGCTCCTTTGATCTGCAAAACAACTAATTCAAGAGAGCACAACAATATATGGACAAAACCTTATAAAGAAACCATCTTCATGTTATAAAGAAAGGTAGTTAGTTATGAAATTTAAACAACCATTCAGATATGAATTCTAACATGAATATCATAAACATGAAGAAGATTTACATCACGAACCAAGACATGTGTTCCTTTTATTATAGACAAATAAAGTATAGAAAAGGAATAATTTCACCTGAGTCACCCTTTCGCAGGCTCCAAGAAAAGCCTTCTTCCGGATTTGTCCAGCCTCAAGCCTTTAACAAACTCCTTCCATGACTTACTCCATGATGTCACGAGTAGTGGATGAACATCAACACACAAGGAAACAAGGGTTTCCTGTACAAATGGGGGAAGTGCAGGAGGCACAAGGATCTTCAGACTTGTTTAGGGAAAAAGCTGAGCATAATAACCTTTCTCTCTCTTCTCTCCTCCCTTAGGCCTTCCCATTGAGGTCTTTTTATACCTCTCCCAAATTTTTTTTTAGTTGGGAGTTGGTTGGGAACAGTTGGGCCATGGGCACTAACAGATGATCAATAGGTAAAACCCGCGATCTCTTACCGAAATTAAGGAGTTTTATATTTTTTTAATTGTTTTAATACATATACGCGGGTTGGGTATATGCCTACCCATGTATACACGCGTTTAACTCAGGGAAATGTCATGTATAAGGGATAAAACACTATTTTTTAAATTTTGGAGTAGGTCTCGAAGGAGGGGTTGCCCTAGGCCATTAGTGCAGCATCACAAACCATAAGAGTGAGATTTGTAGCTATAACAAACAAACAAGAATAATCTTTGTGTTGCAGGAAAAGATAAAAGATCTCTACCAAAAACACAATATCATCGCTCTCGTGGTGCCACTAATTTTTGTTGATCATTCGAATGCAAGTAATGCATAAGGGTTCATTCGTATCTATAATTTTTTCTCTCTTTCCAATAGAAAAAAGGGTTCATCTAATATTAATATATAAAATAAGTTTCATTAATATGTATGGTTCAATTCTTTTTGATTATCCTATTTCTCCAAAGGATCTCCAAATGATATATTTTTTTGTTGAATTTTTTTTGGTATAAGATATGGTGATACCTTTAAATATGAGGTAATTTTGGATAAAATTAGAAGTGGAACAATGAGTTGGGGTTTTAATTGCCTTTCTAGTAGCAGGCTACATTAAATTTCAATCTAAATGTTTTCATGTGGCCCAACATAGAATAATATTTGGATGCAAAGGTTTATTATGGGTGGTATGTTTTTTAGCTCATCAACTCATTAGATTCTTTGTTTATTCATGGTATTTTTTGTTTTCAACTTTCATTTGGCATGCAAGTTTTAACTGCATACAGAAATTACTTGCATATGAATTCTAAAACACAAAAAATAAATAATGCGAGAGCAGAACACATAAAACACATATACACAGATATTTTCCCCGGGATCCCAAAACCGGGACTACCAGCTTGATTTTTCATTATTTTCCCTTCAGTGTTATAATACATATTTATACATGCCGAAGCATCCAATATCATGGACCGAAAACCATCGCGTCCAATACCATGGACCGAAACCCATCGCATCCAATACCATGGACCCAAAACCATCGTGTCTAAAAATATGTGTGAAAATCATGCACAAAACCATAGGTGGGTATGCCCAACCTAACATAGGTTAAAGTGGGGTTATGGGTGCCCCTCAAACCCCCTATTAAGTACGTGGAAAGAATATAACACAACAAAACATTCTCACACTTGTTGTTTTCCTTCTATAGGGGGGCACAAGGGAGCTTAGTTATTTTCCTAGCCCTGAAATGCCCGTTGTCTCCCTATGGCAAGAGAACTTCTCAGAGCTCACAGATTTTGTCAATGCATCTGCAGTATTCTTTAAAGTGTCCACCTTTACCAGCAACACCATTTTGTATTCTATCATATCCCCCACAAAGTGATACTGAACATCAATGTGTTTTGTCTTTGAAAGATATGCAGGGTTCTTTACCAATAAAATTACACTTTGGCTGTCAGAGTCTATCCTTATAACCTCCTGTACTAACCCCATACTTGAACACAATCTCTACAACCAAACTGCTTCGTTGCTTGCATGAGTGGCTATCATGTATTATGCCTCTATAGTTGATAGTGCCACTATATATTGTTTCTTACTCATCGAACTGACTGCTCCTCCAAATAGGTTAAACACATACCCACTTGTAGATCTTCTCTGATCCAGATTTCTAGCCAAGTCTACATAACCAAAGCCATGAAAATCCAACACTCTGTCGAATCCCAGTCTTCCTTGGTAGCACAAACCATAATCACTAGTGCCACGCAAATACCTAAAAACCCGCTTCACTGCTATCCAATTCTCCTTTCCTGCTTTTGACATAAACATGCTCAATACTCCCACTACATGTGCAATGTATGTCTAGTACAGACCATTTCACACATCAGGCTACCGACTGCACTTGCATATGGAACACGGGACATGTCCTCTTCCTCTTATTGTGTATTAGGACATTGTTCAACAGATAACCTCACACCTATAGGAATAGGAACCTTCACGAGTTTACTATTCTGCATATTAAACCTTTGCAATATTGTCTCGACTTACTTCCTCTGGTTTAACTAGAGCTTCCTCTTTCCCCGATCTCTTTTAATTTCCATGCCCAAAATATTGTTTGCAGCACAAAGATCTTTCATGTCGAATTTGGAGGAAGATTGGGTCTTCAAATATTGGATAGCTTCTTTGTCATTTCCAACCAACAACATATCATCCACATACAAGACCAGATAAGTAACATGGTCACCAATTCATTTAAAATACACACAATGATCTGCTTTGCTTCTGGTGAAGCCATGTCCCGTATAAATGTATCAAAATTTTGATACCACATCCTTGGTGACTGTTTTAACCCATACAGATACATATTTAACTTGCATACCAGTTCTTTCTTACCCTTCACTACAAAGACTTCAGGTTGCTTCATGTAGATCTCCTCTTCCAAATCCCCATGAAGAAATGTTGTCTTCACATCCATCTGTTCTACCTCAAAATCAAAAGCAGAAGCAACAGATAAAAGTAATCTAATAGAAATTACCTTGGCAACAGGAGAAAAAATATCACGAAAATCAATTCCCGGCACCTGGGAATACCCTTTTGCAACCAACCAAGCTTTGTATTTCTCCACTTTTCCTTCAACATTTGTCTTCTTTTTGAACACCCATTTGCTGCCAATGGGTTTCCTTCCAGCAGGCAACTCCACTAGACACCAAACCTCATTTTTGTGCAAAGATGCCATTTCATCAACCATGGCCTCTTTCCAGAGTTTTCCATCCTCTCAATCCACTACTTCCTTCACAGTTCTAGGATCATCATCAGTAACAGACAAAGAAAAATTTGAACAGAAAGCAAATGGACTATACCTTTCAGGTTTCCTTCTTTTTCGAACTGATCTTCTCAAAGCCGGAGTTTGTGGCTCTTCATCTTCTGATTCCTCCTTTGCTGTAGAGTCTGATTCTTCCTCCTTTAGCTCAAACTCTATCTTCTGAGGTTCCTTTGGCTGGAATTCATGTTTAATAACATGTTTCACCTCTCTAAACACCACCTCTCACTTGTACACAACCTTCCTTGTTACTGGGTTCCAAAGCTTATAACCCTTTAAACCATCCTTATACCCAATAAAGATGCACTTTTCAGATTTACTATCCAACTTGGTTCTTTTCTCCTTTGGAACATCTACATATGCATCACATCCAAATACCCTTAGATGTGAAAGAGAGGGTTTCTTACCAGACCATACCTCTTGTGGAGTATTATCCTCCAACGCTGATGAAGGTGACATGGTTACGAGGTAACATGCAATATCCATCGCCTCTGCCTAGAATTCCTGTCCTAGCTTGGCACCACTGAGCAGGCTTCTTGCCCTTTCCGTCAACGTCTTGCTCATTCTTTTCGCAACTCCATTTTGTTGAGGTGTATATGGAGTAGTCTTCTACCGTGATATACCACACTTCTTACAGGATTCTTCAAATTCATTTCTACAAAACTCTCCACCATTATCTGTCCTTAGCACCTTTATCTTCTTCTCTAGCTGGCTTTCCACCAGAGCCTTAAATTCTTTAAACCTGTCAAAGGCTTCAGATTTGTTCTTAAGGAAATATATCCATGTATTCCTTGAGAAGTCATCTATAAATGATACATAGTACACAGACTTACCCAATGATGGGAACTTCACAGGTCCAAACACATCACTATGCACAAGTTCTAATATCTGTTTCGCCCTCTTACCACCAGAGGGGAAACTCACCTGATTCTACTTCCCATATACACAATTTTCATAGAAATCAAAATCCAAAGAGTTATTACTCTTACCTTCTACCATACCTTTACCATGAAGTATTCAAAGGCCCTTCTCTCCAATATGTCCAAGCCTTTGATGCCACAACATGGCCTTCTCTCTAGAGACCACTAGATTTTATGTTTCACTTTCAGGAACGTTAGAACTATTGCACCCATCAATAACAATGCCACCTTGCGACTTGTACATAGTTCCAATCTGAACTCCCCACATCAATACTAGTGCTCCCCAAACCATCTTGCAGGTATCCTTGTCGAACACTGTTTTTACACTTGCATAATCCAGCTTGCTTAGAGAAATCAAATTTGTGGCTAATGCAGGAATATGTAGAACACCCGAAAGTGTCCTAACCATTCCTCTTTACAACTTCAACTTTACTTTTCCACGACCAATGATTCTAGCCTTCCCATCATCCCCCAAGAAGACATCACCACCATCATATTTCTCATACTCACAAAACCACTCTCTATGGGGAGTGAAGTGAAAGGATGCACCTAAGTTAATCAACCATTCCTCATGATCTACATGTGTACTTGAAGAAGCCAAGTACACATCTCCACCTTCATCTGAGGTGGTTTTCGCCTATGCAGAAGGAGCCTTATCAGATCCCTTTACTTTGTCAAGAACTTTAGATTTACAGTCCCTTTTAAAGTGGCCTTCCTTTCCGCATTTCTAGCTGTTATAGACATTTTTGTGCCTTGCATCACTGAGCATGAAATGTCAATAATTAAGGGATCCAAAGTCCCTAAACATGTTGTTCCTACCCCTAGAGGAACAAGGCCAGCAAACCACAACAGTTTACAAAAGTTCTCCACCTGAAAACACTCAAAAACAAGCAATTTCTGGATCATGTCAACTGCTCCACTGAGCATCTGTACTGAATGTCAAGTGCTCCATTGTGTACCTGCACTGAATGTCAACTGCAAATAAGGCCACCTGCACTGAGCGTAACTGGACAAGTGGAAGACTCATTTCTCAAGGTGTCAATGCCCAGGAAGCTTCCAAAATGACACTTGGATCGGGGAATTCGACTGGTGATGAGTAAGAGGTGCCAAATCTCCAAGTGGAAGCAAGAACCTCCAAGTGGACTCAAGAACTGAAGTGGGAGAGGACACTAGTCAGCTTCATGCAAGCATCAAGCTAACTCATCCTTTCTGCAAAACTCCTATATATAGAGCTCTCTCATGAGGTCTAGGGAGGTTGGATTGTATTGCAAAGAATTTCTGTTGGTTTGTGGTTGGATCAATCGGTGTTTATGCTTTGAAAGGGGCTGAAGAAGGAATTCCATTCTGCTGGGAAGGATATGCTGGGTTGGAACCCTAAGGGTTGTATCTCTTCCTGAACCTTGTTTATCAATCAATAAAGCTTCTTGGTTCTTTCCTATATGATGGTGTTTATTGTATGATTTGCATTAGTGTATTTGATTTACTTCTAATCCTGAATCATTTATGAATATGTATCTTTGCCTTTGTATTGTGTCCTTCTCTTGTTGCATGTAGCTGTTCTCTTGTCACAGGTAGCTGTTCTCTTGTGATCTAGTGGGAGCAAAAGCAAGGAGGCAAGTAGCTGTGGACACACAAAGAGGAGAGGATCTAGATCGAGGGACAACCGAAAGATAACGGTAAGTCTACCAATCTCCTCTCTTTCATATTTCATAAAGGAAGAAAACGAAGTAGCTGCATTCGTTTGTTGCTAAGGCACTATCACGTCTTAGGTGGATAGGATCGTCCTGCATAGGAATTTTTCCCCACAACACTAGCACACCACCTTTATAGGTTTTCCTGGAGATTTAGATCTCCCTCTAGATTTAGATCTCCCACTCGATGACTTATTTTTGTTTTTGTTCTAGGACCTTCCTTGTACATACAAGGCATCACCATTCTGGCTCTCCATATTTTTCCATCTCATCTCCTCCATCAGCAAATATGAGACTATTTCATCAAACTGCAAGGCAGTTGCATTGCTACCTATTGCAATAACGAGGCTATCCCACGAATCTCGTAGAGAACACAACAAACTGATGCACTTATCTTTATCTGAAATTTTAATATCAACAGATGCTAACTGACTTACCAAAGTATTAAATGCATTCAGATGCTCTGTCACCGCATCTCCATCCTTCATCATCAGATTATACATATTTTTTTGCAGGAACAATTTATTCACCAGAGACTAGATTGGTACAAAGTCCCTAACTTATCCCACAAAGCCTTCTCCATAGCTTCCCGTGATACATTCAACAATACTGAATCTGAGACACACAATCGTATTGTGCTCTTTGCCTTCCAATCCAACTTCTTTCATTCTTCATCAGGCACTCCCATTGGTTTAGTACCTAGATCTACCATGACCCAGTGATCTTTATCCACCAATAGATCCTCCATCTTGAGTTTCCACAACTCAAAACTCTGACCATTAAATTTCTCAATCTCTATCTTTCCACTGCTCGCCATCTTCTTTCACCACCAGAATCGATCTCGTAGATCTCCCACTAAACAGGGTCTACCACAGGCCCAAGCGAAACCCCTCAGCAATAAAGGCATCTCCTTGAAGCCAAATCTACTCTGATACCAAATGCAGGTTTTAACCCCGTACATAAATTTCCTGCTTACGAATCCTAAAACATAGAAAATAAATAATGCCAGAGTAGAACACATAAAACACATATACACATATATGTTCCCCTGGATCCTAAAACAGGGACTACCAGCATGCTTTTTCATTATTTTCCCTTCAATGTTATAATACATATTTATACATGTCGAAGCATCCAATAGCATGGACCGAAAACCATCGCGTCCAAAAACATGTGTGAAAATCATGCACAAACCGTAGGTGGGTCCACCCAACCTAACATAGGGTCCAAAACCAAAATTCTCCGAGGTGCTGCCCTGGACCCCATAAAGTGGGGTTACGGGTGCCCCTCAAACCACCTATTAACTACATGGAAAGAATATAACACAACCCAACATGGCATGGGGTTAATACTATTTTCTTTATCCATTTCTCATGGCCCAATGAAAGAAGAAGAATGCGGGACACAACTTTTCCATTTCGCTAAATTACAAATAATAACAATCCAATTCTATAGCCAAGAGACTAATAGCCTCTTGATACACCTTTAGTGAGCTATGCATGAAGACCTTGGATGAGGGTAGAACTACAATCTAGGTTTTTGAACTAAGGATTTGGTTTTTACATGCATTTAAAATATACCCCTTTTCCTATTTGATCATTGTTTTCATACTAATGTTTTATATTCTAGATCATTTGATTAAAATTTGTAAGTCTATCTAAATGTTTTCATGATTTGGAAGGTATATTTTGATGCAAATAAAGCTTCTATATATTCAAGAACTACCTTTCCTAGACTGGAAAATGATGTAGTGCAAAAATTTATAGGTTGACAAATTCTTTGTTCCTAGTGTTTGAATCTTCAATTTATTGGTTATATCATTGTTTCCACTTCATGAAACTTAAATTACTTTGTTCACATTTTATGCTCATGTATCTTGGGCTATATTGATCCCATTTTTTTGGGGTTGCTCCAAATATATTTAGGCCTATGCCTTAAAGTTCTTTTGGCTCCATTAAAGTAAAAATGAGAGAGCTCATATAGGCCAATTTGTGAAGGAGAAAGAAAACACCTCCACATGTCTGTGAAGTAAGAAAAAATGAATTGGTCAATTCTCTTGAAGAAAATATTGGTTGGTATGTTTACTTAGTTGTGTCCTACTTCTATATGATTAGTGCGTAAATGGAGTGTGTCATGACATGGACATCAAATAAAAAAGGAAAACTATATTTCTTTATTTGTTTGAGAGGGTTTGTAAATGGAGTTTCTCATGACATGGACATCAAAGAGAAAAGGAAAACTATGGTATTTTATTTTTTGGAGAGGGTTCTTTAAATTTCCATTCATGGTGGGTCCATAAATCTTATATTTAAATCAATAGACACTACAAAACAAATCAATAAGGAAAATATTGTACGGATCCTCCTTCCCAACTTATTGATGAGATTTTGTAAAAGAAAAGGCACTTAAAGTTATTGGAGACTACTCAGTTAAATTGCTTAGAATAGTTGAAGCCAAGGGAAGTAGCGTGCTACGTTGTTACAAAATTCCCTTAATCTCCATCATCTCCAAACCATTCTTCAAAACAATGTGCAAAGACGTCTACCACAACTCCATGGACTAGAATCTTTGAGAAAAAAATTCAACATGTTGAATAACATTATTAGTATTGGCAACATTCCCATGTCCAAAACAACCCTCTACTATAGCTCCACTAGGTAGAATCTTCTAGAAGACACCACATTCACAAGATCCTTAAATGATCAAACTTCTTTGACTATTATAGGTATACTCTTACTAACATAAGTTGTGAAAAGGGCTTAGGCCAATTGAAAGAATAAAATTCAATAAATATAAAGATTTTATTTATATATTCAATAAATTTAACTACATTTTAGACTAGATACATGTATATCATTATTACGAGGATTAATAAAAATTTATATTGAATATATTCCATAAAATTTTATATTCAATATTCTGCATGGATAAAATAGGATTCAAATTTGACTAATGTGAATAACTATGGCTAGTAAAAAGATATTAAATTTAACTAGTACAAACTCTTATTGTAACTGAAAAAAATTACTTATATTTCTTAAATTATTTAGAGTTAAAATAAGTTTAAATTGGAAAAAAATAAATCTAAATAAAATAAGTAATCTTAAAATATACTATAATATAGTAATTTTAAATTAAATTAATGTCCTATTTTCGAGTAAGGTTTTGAATGGGTCAACTTACATAAAGTAAATATTAACATTAAATTAAATTTAAAAAAAAAATTGAAATAAATTGATCTTTCAAGGTTAGGTCAATTGGTAGAGTTCTCATGGCTAACACACCTAGTTTATGGGAGGCCAATTCTCTTAGATGTCTTCAGGGTAAGGCACAAGTGATTTGCTTCTACTAGATTTGGGGCATATTTTCTTGGAAAAAATAAAAATAAAAATAAATAAGGTAACTATCCAATAGCCTGCTTCTATATTTCCTAAAAAAGTAAAAAAATATTATAAACTAGTCAATGGTAAGATTTGGGACATATTTCATGGGAAAAAATAAAAATAAAAATAAATAAGGTAAACTATCCAAATGCTTGCTCCTATATTTCCAAAAAAAAAATATTAAAAACTAGTCAATTTACCATCAACTTCTTTCCCAACCACTTTTAACCAACCATGGTTTTGTCATTTATATATATATATATATATATATAATTAATCTTAAAACTAGAGAGTACTACCAAGTAGTTAGAGAAATTTAGTATTAAAAGCTTTAAAAAAATTTATTTAGGCTCTTCGTATAATTTTGTTTTTGAAATCACAAAATGAAAATTGTTTTCCTGGCACTAACCACTAGATAACACCCCATGTTATAGTATACCAAATCAAATGCACAAAATCATGAACGGTAATAATCCTATGCTACGCAGGGTAAGTATTTATTACTAAATCTCCACCAATTCTCTATGGGAATCATTATTAAATTTGACGAATTATAAGATGAGATTTAGTCAATTAAGTCGCATCCATGAAGTCTGCTCCTAAAATGTACCTCCAGGGACAAATCACAACGATGAATAGTCAGCCACACCACTAACAAGTAGGTGACCCCGCTTAAAACGGAGAAACCCTAACAAAAAGCACGCAGTTTAAAATGGGAAACCCAACATCAATAGTCACCGACACCACTAACTAGTAGGTGACCCCGCTTAAAATGGGGAAACCCTAACTAAATGGACCCTGCCTAAAATGGGAAACCCTAACTAAATGGACCCTGCCTAAAATGGGAAACCCTAACTAAAACGATATCTAGTCAGAATTATATATATGTAATGATTTTGGAGAACAGTAAACAGACGTGATCTTTAGATCTATCGGGTAAACGTCGGGTTTCTGTAAATCACACCTCCGACTCAGATTAGAGACAGTTTGAAGTGAAAGCAGGAGGGCACAAGTTATGGCTGAGAGGTTCTCGGAGGATGCCGGAATACTCAAGGATTTGTCCAAAGAGGGAGAGTCGTCTCGGGAATTAGGCTTTCATCTTCCAACTGGAGATTTTATCCCTGGTTCCGAAGACAAAATCGCCAACAGTGGAGCGAACAAAAGAGCCTGGGGTGAGGGCGGTAGCACTGACGCCGACAAGGCTGATGAGGAGCTCTCAGGCGGAGCTCCAGTCACTCGAAGGCCACGCGGCAGGCCTCTGGGTTCCAGGAACAAACCCAAACGTCCTCTGCATGGAATACGTGAGATAACAGAAACAGCGAAATGTCAGATACTGGAGATCCCGAGTGGCTTGAACGTGACAGATATTGTGGAATCGTTCATGGGTAGTTCCGATCTCGGAGTAGTCGTTATAAATGGGAGAGGGAATGTCACCAACGTCAACCTTAGGGAGGCAGTCCCTGTAGGGGGCATGGTAGATAATAGAGGGCCATTTGAAATTATATCCATGACAGGAGCATTCCCGCGCGGCGTTGATACACGGGGAGGTACAGGACTCAAAGTCACTCTAACAGACGCCCAAGGTAATCACGTTGGAGGCACTGCGGTAAGCCTCATAGCGTACGGGACCGTCTTCGTTACTCTTAACACAATCATGAACATCAACAGGGACGTGCTAAATGAGCAGCATCCGGGACTCCTGCTTTCTCCAGCTGTAGTTCCTGGGCAGCAGCACTTTCAATCACAGAATATGATGACAGTGCAGCAACAAATTGGCATCGAGTCACCATCACCCACGTTGATGACAGTGCAGCAGCAGATAGGCTTGGTTCCTTTGAATTATAATGCCATGCAGAATTTGGCAATAGGGCCTCACTCCCATGAACTAATTCACAATGTTATGCCGAATCTGGAAATAGGTGCAGTAAGGTCCAATCAGCAGGATCCTATTGCTAACGTTATGCGGAATCCGGCGATGGGTTCAGTAAGGCCCAACTACCCTGAGCTTATGAATAATGTTATGCCGAATATGGCAATAGGTTCACTAACGCCCAATTCCGAGGAGGCTCCATGACATGATCTCCCGTCAACGGCCACAACACTCTTGGTTTTAGATTAACTCGCTCAGTTCCATTTGTCATCCTTTGCATTCAAATTCTGCACAACGTCTGCATCATTTGTCATCCTTTGCATTCAAATTCTGCACAACGTCTGCATGTGTGGTTTTAGAATAACTCGCTCCGTTCTATCTGTCACCCATTGTACTCAAATTCTGTGTAATGTCCGCATGTTTTGCTGCACCATAATAGCAAAAGGGAAGAATTTTTTTTCCGTATTCTACTTGTGTGTTGTATGTATTGTTGCACCATAATAACAGAAGGTAGAAAAAATTTGTCAGTATTCTTCTTCTGTAAAATTTAGTTATGCTAGTTGCCAAAGTTTTGCTAGATATTTTTTTCATAGGTTCTTGGAGTTCACCTTGCTTGATAATCTCAGCCTATACAGTTATTTTATTATAAGCTACACCCTTAAAAAAAACTTAATATTCATAATTTGATAACTGTAGGAATGTCCAATTTACATTAGGAGCCTCAACAAAAATGATGTGAGGATTGCCATATCGGGTGATTAAAAATTACTAATAATGAGTTGGCACCTAAACCTAATGCTTTTAAAAAACTTTTAAACAGCCAAATAAAGCAATAATTAACTGTAATAGTTTACTTTGTTAATTCTCAAAATCTGAAATTTCCTTGAAATAACTTAAATATTGAAAATTTGTGAGGTTGAAAATATAGATGTTTAAAATATTATTGAGTATATTGATTTTTTTTCGTAAACAAAAGTAATTTTTAGATAAAATATGATGCATGTGGTTATCTGGAGAGCATACAAGGAAGCATTTTGTAGGAAAAAGTTAAAAATTATAAGAATGAATAGGTGACTCTAATTAAGCTTCTCAGATTAAGATTCAGACTCCTATGTTTGACAATTTAAATGGCCTTGGAGAGTTAACTCTCCACTCGCCTAATCCAAGGCCCTAAAATCCTAAAACTTGTGGTGTATCTAACTTAAAAAAAAAGTTTTAGTGAATTTTAATTAGCCCTTGATTTTAAAATAGGTTGTTCTTTAACTCACTGGATAAATGAAAGTGAAACTAGTGGTGTTTTGATGCAAAGAAATTAATAAAAACCAAACTACATGCACATGCACTTGTTTTCGTTTTTCAATGAAAAGCAATTTCTACAAGGTTCAGAGGAAATTCTAATAAAACAAATTTTCTCTTCCTTTCTTTAATTCACGCTTCACACTCACAAAAGTTAACAAAGCTATGGATGCCTAAAAAGATATGCAAATCTATCCTAATGCAACAAATATATGTTGATGCAAGATTCAAAACTACTCTAAAATCAAGAAATGAAAGTTGCTTGCTTATCAATTTTTATTTTTCCACTTAAAATGTTTAGATGGAATATGATATGCTACCATTCATTTCGTCTAAACACTAAAAACAAGTTTCAAGACAAACATAAAGCACTTTAGTTCACTAAAAGGAAACCAAATCAAAACAAAGTTCAAGAAAGAAAAACTAAGTTTTTTAAAAAAATCTTCAAAAGCCACAACAAAAGAGTCTTTTCAAAAATGCTCTCAACAAGACTGAAGCTTTGTGATTGAAGAATAGGCAACAAACACTTTTGCAAGTTGACACCAGTCAATGGATGAAAACTCCAAAAAAAGAGATGTGTTTAAAGATGCTCTTAACAATCAAAAGCAACAATGAAAGCTTTGGAAACAAAGACCAAAAAGATCAAAAAGACAAATTTCAAGAAAGTATCAATCAACAACTTTCATGAAACAATGAAGTGGATGGTCACAAAAAAACGGTTTTGTGAAACAAACAAAAAGTCACCAAAAGCAAGATTTAACACAAAGATTGAGATCAATCTTCCTGCCCTGATGAATTAGAGCACCCAAAATTCCTAGTAGAAATCTTGAGTGCTTAAGCAAAAAATGATGACGCTTGCAACAACAAAGACAAGACCAATACTACTTCTTACACTCAGAGAGAATTTGGAACAAGATGAACAAGATGCTTGCTGTAAAACTAACAACTCATACTGGAAAGTGACTGTTTCAGACTGAATCAAACCATCACATGAGAAAAAGATTTAAAAATCTTAAAAATTGCAAGATATACGGGACTTGCCTAAGGAAACCTGGGTATACTTGGGTTAACTTAAGGAAACATGGTATATACACTTCTGTAACTAAGAAAAACAATGTATATAAAAGATTTCAAGAAAAATAGAAAAAAAACTAAAGAAACTGGCAAAACTTAGAATTCAAGAACAGACCACACAGCAAGAAAACAGGCAGCTGAGCCCTGATTGGCTTGAAAACATCCAAACTAGGAACAACAACAATGTTGTCCCCAATGGAGTTGCCAATTCTGTTAATGGACATGTTCCCATAGGGCTTTTTGGGTTGAAACCCTAGCAAACTGAAAGTTATCTATTATCTATCGAGAGAAACACACATTCAAACAACCATTATGCTATTATAAGCAAATTCTATGATAAGGGGCATACTTTAGGTCCTACGTTTGAGAAGGTCCTTAAGGGTCCAAACCCTTCTTGGAGTTCCTTTTGCTCCTTTGATCTGCAAAACAACCAATTCAAGAGAGCACAAAGGTATATCGACAAAACCTTATAAAGAAACCATCTTCATGTTATAAAGAAAGGTAGTTATTTATGAAATTTAAACAACCATTCACATATGAATTCTAACATGAATATCATAAACATGAAGAAGATTTACATCAGGAACCAAGACATGTGTTTCTTATATTATAGACAAATAAAGTACAGAAAAGGAATAATTTCACCTGAGTCACCCTTTTGCACGCTCCAAGCAAAGCCTTCTTCCAGATTCGTCGAGCCTCAACCCTTTAACAAACTCCTTCCATGACTTACTCCATGATGTCACAAGTAGTGGATGAACATCAACACACAAGGAAACAAGGGTTTCCCGTACAAATGGGGGAAGTGCAGGAGGCACAAGGATCTTCAAACTTGGTCACGGAAAAATCTCAGCATAATAACCTTTCTCTCTCTTCTTTCCTCCCTTAGGCCTTCCCATTGAGGTCTTTTTATACCTCTCCCAATTTTGTTTTTTAGTTGGGAGTTGGTTGGGAACAGTTGGGCCATGGGCACTAACAGGTGATCAACAGGTAAAACCCACGATCTCTTCCCAAAATTAAGGAGTTTTATATTTTTTTAAGTGTTTTAATACCTATACACGGGTTGCGTTTATGCCTACCCGTGTATAGACGTGTTTAACTCACGGAAATGTCATGTATAAGGGATACAACATTATTTTTAAATTTTGGAGTAGGTCTGGAAGGAGGGGTTGCCCTAGGCCATGAGTGCAGCATCACAAACCATAAGAGTGAGATTTGGAGCTATAACAAACAAACAAGAATAATCTTTGTGTTGTAGGAAAAGATAAAAGATCTCTGCCAAAAACACAATATCATCGCTCTCGTGGTGCCACTAATTTTTGTTGCTCATTCAAATGCAAGTAATGTATAAGGGTTCATTCGTATCTATGAATTTTTCTATCTTTCCAATAGAAAAAAGGGTTCATCCTAATATTAATATATAAAAGAAGTTTCATTAATATGTATGGTTCAATTCTTTTTGATTATCCTATTTCTCCAAAGGATCCCCAAATGATATCTTTTTTTGTTGAATTTTTTTTGGTATAAGATATGGTGATACCTTTAAATATGAGGTAATTTTGGATAAAATTAGAAGTGGAACAACGAGTTGGGGTTTTAATTGCCTTTCTAGTAGCATGCTACATTAAATTTCAATCTAAATGTTTTCATGTGGCCCAACATAGAATAATATTTGGATGCAAAGGTTTATTATGGGTGGTATCTTTTTTAGCTCATCAACTCATTAGATTCTTTGTTTATTCATGGTATTTTTTGTTTTCAACTTTCCTTTGGCATGTAGGTTTTAACCGCATACATAAATTACTTGCATATGAATTCTAAAACACAAAAAGTAAATCATGTGAGAGAAGAACACATAAAACACATATACACAGATATTTTCCCCTGGATCCCAAAACTGGGACTACCAGCTTGCTTTTTCATTATTTTCCCTTCAATGTTATAATACATATTTATACATGCCGAAGCATCCAATATCATGGACCAAAAACCATCGCGTCCAATACCATGGACCGAAAACCATCGCATCCAATACCATGGACCGAAAACCATCGCGCCCAAAAAAATGTGTGAAAATCATGCACAAAACCATAGGTGGGTCTACCCAACCTAACATAGGGTAAAGTGGGGTTACGGGTGCCCCTCAAACCCCCTATTAAGTACGTGGAAAGAATATAACACAACCCAACATTCTCTCACTTGTTGTTTTCCTTCTATAGGGGGGCACAAGGGAACTTAGTTATTTTCCTAGCCCTGAAATGCCCATTGTCTCCCTACGGCAAGAGAACTTCTCAGAGCTCACAGATTTTGTCAATGCATCTGCAGTATTCTTTAAAGTTTCCACCTTTACCAGCAACACCATTTTGTCTTCTATCATATCCCCCACAAATTGATACTGAACATCAATGTGTTTTGTCTTTGAATGATATGCAGGGTTCTTTACCAAGAAAATTACACTTTGGCTGTCACAGTCTATCTTTATAGCTTCCTGTACTAACCCCATACTTAAACACAATCTCTACAACCAAACTACTTCCTTGCTTGCATGAGTGGCTATCATGTATTATGCCTCTATAGTTGATAGTGCCACTATAGATTGTTTCTTACTCATCGAACTCACTACTCCTCCAAATAGGTTAAACACATACCCACTTGTAGATCTTCTCTGATCCAGATTTCTAGCCCAGTCTACATCAACAAAGCCATGAAAATCCAACACTCTGTCCAATCCCAGTCTTCCTTGGTAGCACAAATCATAATCACTAGTGCCACGCAAATACTTGAAAACCCGCTTCACTGCTATCCAATTCTCCTTTCCTAGTTTTGACATAAACCTGCTCAATACTCCCACTGCATGTGCAATGTATGGTCTAGTACAGACCATTACATACATCAGGCTACCGACTGCACTTGCATATGGAACACGGGACATGTCCTCTTCCTCTTCTTGTGTATTAGGACATTGTTCAACAAATAACCTCACACCTATAGGAATAGGAACCTTCACCAGTTTACTATTCTGCATATTAAAACTCTGTAATATTGTCTCGACATACTTCCTCTGGTTTAACCAGAGCTTCCTCTTTCCCCGATCTCTTTTAATTTCCATGCCCAAAATATAGTTTGCAGCACCAAGATCTTTCATGTCGAATTTGGAGGAAGATTGGGTCTTCAAATCTTGGATAGCTTCTTTGTCATTTCCAACCAACAACATATCATCCACATACAAGACCAGATAAGTAACATGGTCACCAATTCATTTAAAATACACGTAATGATCTGCTTTGCTTCTGGTGAAGCCATGTCCCGTATAAATGTATCAAATTTCTGATACCACATCCTTGGTGACTGTTTTAACCCATACAGATACATCTTTAACTTGCATACAAGTTCTTTCTTACCCTTCACTACAAAGACTTCAGGTTGCTTCATGTAGATCTCCTCTTCCAGATCCCCATGAAGAAATGTTGTCTTCACATCCATCTGTTCTACCTCAAAATCAGAAGCAGAAGCAACAGATAAAAGTAATCTAATAGAAATTACCTTGGCAACAAGAGAAAAAATATCACGAAAATCAATTCCCGGCACGTGGGAATACCCTTTTTCTACCAACCAAGCTTTGTATTTCTCCACTTTTCCTTCTACATTTGTCTTATTTTTGAACACCAATTTGTTGCCAATGGGTTTCCTTCCAGCCGGCAACTCCACTAGACCGCAAACCTCATTTTTGTGCAAAGATGCCATTTCATCAACCATGGCCTCTTTCCAGACTTTTCCATCCTCTCAATCCACTACTTCCTTCACAGTTCTAGGATCATCATCAGTAACAGACAAAGAAAAATTTGAATAGAAAGCAGATGGATTATACCTTTCAGGCTGCCTTCTTTTTCGAACTGATCTTCTCAAAGTGGGAATTTGTGGCTCTTCATCTTCTGATTCCTCCTTTGCTGTAGAGTCTGATTCTTCCTCCTTTAGCTCGAACTCTATCTTCTGAGGTTCCTTTGGTTGGACTTCATGTTAAATAACATGTTTCACCTCTCTGAACACCACCTCTCACTTGTACACAACCTTCCTTGTTACTGGGTTCCAAAGCTTATAACCCTTTAAACCATCCTTATACCCAATAAAGATGCACTTTTCATATTTACTATCCAACTTGGTTCTTTTCTCCTTTGGAACATCTACATATGCATCACATCCAAATACCCTTAGATGTGAAAGAGAGGGATTCTTACCATACCATACCTCTTGTGGAGTATTATCCTCCAACACTGATGAAGGTGACCCGTTGACCAGGTAACATGCAATATCCATCGCCTCTGCCTAGAATTCCTGTCCTAGCTCGGCGCCACTGAGCAGGCTTCTTGCCCTTTCCATCAACGTCTTGTTCATTATTTTCGCAACTCCATTTTTTTGAGGTGTATATGGAGTAGTCTTTTACCGTGATATACCACACTTCTTACAGAATTGTTCAAATTCATTTCTGCAAAACTCTCCACCATTATCTGTCCTTAACACCTTTATCTTCTTCTCTGTCTTGTTTTCCACCAGAGCCTTAAATTCTTTAAACTTGTCAAAGGCTTCAGATTTCTTCTTAAGGAAATATATCCATGTATTCCTTAAGAAGTCATCTGTAAATGATACATAGTACACAGACTTACCCAATGATGGAACCTTCACAGGTCCAAACACATCACTATGCACAAGTTCTAATATGTGTTTCCCCCTCTTACCACCAGAGGGGAAACTCACCTGATTCTACTTCCCATATACACAATTTTCATAGAAATCAAAATCCAAAGAGTTATTACTCTTACCTTCTACCACACCTTTACCATGAAGTAT
Source organism: Pinus tabuliformis (assembly GCA_031772625.1). Lineage (NCBI taxonomy): Eukaryota > Viridiplantae > Streptophyta > Pinopsida > Pinales > Pinaceae > Pinus > Pinus tabuliformis. Next base: position 381,605,242 of record CM062819.1, read on the forward strand.
TCGAAGGCCCTTCTCTCCAATATGTCCAAGCCTTTGATGCCACAACATGGCCTTCTCTCCAGAGACCACTAGATTTTATGTTTCACTTTCAGGAACGTTAGAACTATTGCACCCGTCAATAACAATGCTACCTTGCAGCTTGTACAGAGTTCCAATCTGAACTCCCCACATCAATACTAGTGCTCCCCAAACCATCTTGCAGGTATCCTTCTCGAACATTGTTTTTACACTTGCATCATCCAGCTTGCTTACAAAAATCAAATTTGTGGTTAATGCAGAAATATGTAGAACACCCGAAAGTGTCCTAACCATTCCTCTTTGCAACTTCAACTTTAATTTTCCGTGACCAATGATTCTAGCCTTCCCGTCATCCCCCAAGAAGACATCACCACCATCATATTTCTCATACTCACAAAACCACTCTCTATGGGGAGTGAAGTGAAAGGATGCACCTAAGTTAATCAACCATTCCACATGATCTACATGTGTACTTGAAGAAGCCAAGTACACCTCTCCACCTTCATTTGAGGTGGTTTTCGCCTATGCAGAAGGAGCCTTATCAAATCCCTTTGCTTTGTCAGGAACTTTAGATTTACAGTCCCTTTTAAAGTGGCCTTCCTTTCCGCATTTCCAGCACACCACCTTTATAGGTTTTCCTGGAGATTTAGATCTCCCTCTAGATTTAGATCTCCCACTCGATGACTTATTTTTGTTTTTGTTCTAGGACCGTCCTTGTACAGACAAGGAATCACCGTTCTGGCTCTCCATATTTTTCCATCTCATCTCCTCCATCAGCAAGTATGAGACTATTTCATCAAACTGTAAGGAAGTTGCATTGCTACCTATTGCAATAACCAGGCTATCCCACGAATCTGGTAGAGAACACAACAAACTGATGCACTTATCTTCATCTGAAATTTTAATATCAATAGATGCTAACTCACTTACCAAAGTATTAAATGCATTCAGATGCTCTGTCACCGCATCTCCATCCTTCATCATCATATTATACATATTTTTCCGCAGGAACGGTTTATTCACCAGAGTCTTAGATTGGTACAAAGTCCCTAACTTATCCCACAAAGCCTTCGCCATAGCTTCCCCTGATACATTTAACAATACTGAATCTGAGACACACAATCGTATTGTGCTCTTTGCCTTCCAATCCAACTTCTTTAATTCTTCATCAGACACTCCCATTGGTTTAGTACCTAGATCTACCATGACCCACTGATATTTATCCACGAATAGATCCTCCATCTTGAGTTTCCACAACTCAAAACTCTGACCAATAAATTTGTCGATCTCTATCTTTCCACTGCTCGCCATCTTCTTTCACCACCAGAATCGATCTCGTAGATCTCCCACTAAACAGGGTCTACCACAGGCCCGAGCAAAACCCCTCAGCAACAAAGGCATCTCCTTGAAGCCAAATCTACTCTGATATCAAATGTAGGTTTTAACCCCGTACATAAATTTCCTGCTTACGAATCCTAAAACATAGAAAATAAATAATGCGAGAGCAGAACACATAAAACACATATACACATATATTTTCCCCTGGATCCTAAAACCGGGACTACGAGCTTGCTTTTTCATTATTTTCCCTTCAATGTTATAATACATATTTATGCATGTCGAAGCATCCAATACCATGGACCGAAAATCATCGCGTCCAAAAACATGTGCGAAAATCATGCACAAAACTATAGGTGGGTCCACCCAACCTAACATAGGGTCCAAAACCAAAATTCTCCGGGGTGTTGCCCCGGACCCCATAAAGTGGGGTTACGGGTGCCCCTCAAGCCACCTATTAACTACATGGAAATAATATAACACAACCCAACATGGCATGGGGTTAATACTATTTTCTTTATCCATTTCTCATGGCCCAATGAAAGAAGAAGAATGCGGGACACAACTTTTCCATTTCGCTAAATTACAAATAATAACAATCCAATTCTATAGCCAAGAGACTAATAGCCTCTTGAGACACCTTTAGTGAGCTATGCATGAAGACCTTGGATGAGGGTAGAACTACAATCTAGGTTTTTGAACTAAGGATTTGGTTTTTACATGCATTTAAAATATACCCCTTTTCCTATTTGATCATTGTTTTCATACTAATGTTTTATATTCTAGATCATTTGATTAAAATTTGTAAGTCTATCTAAATGTGTTCATGATTTGGAAGGCATATTTTGATGCAAATAAAGCTTCTATATATCAAGAACTACCTTTCCTAGAGTGGAAAATTATGTAGTGCAAAAATTTATAGGTTGACAAATTCTTTGTTCCTAGTGTTTGAATTATTATCTTCAATTTATTGGTTATATCATTGTTTCCACTTCTTGAAACTTAAATTACTTTGTTCACATTTTATGCTCATGTTTCTTGGGCTATATTGATCCCATTTTTTTGGGTTTGCTCCAAATATATTTAGGCCTATGCCTTAAAGTTCTTTTGGCTCCATTAAAGTAAAAATGAGAGAGCTCATATAGGCCAATTTGTGAAGGAGAAAGAAAACACCTCCACATGTCTATGAAGTAAGAAAAAATGAATTGGTCAATTCTCTTGAAGAAAATATTGGTTGGTATGTTTACTTAGTTGTGTCCTAATTCTATATGATTAGTGAGTAAATGGAGTGTGTCATGACATGGACATCAAATAAAAAAGGAAAACTATATTTTTTTATTTGTTTGAGAGGGTTTGTAAATGGAGTTTCTCATGACATGGACATCAAAGAGAAAAGGAAAACTATGGTATTTTATTTTTTGGAGAGGGTTCTTTAAATTTCCATTCATGGCGGGTCCATAAATCTTATATTTAAATCAATAGACACTACAAAACAAATCAATAAGGAAAATCTTGTACGGATCCTCCTTCCCAACTTATTGATGAGATTTTGTAAAAGAAAAGGCACTTAAAGTTATTGGAGACTACTGAGTTAAATTGCTTAGAATAGTTGAAGCCAAGGGAAGTAGCATGCTACGTTGTTACAAAATTCCCTTAATCTCCATCATCTCCAAACCATTCTTCAAAACAATGTGCAAAGACTTCTACCACAACTCCATGGACTAGAATCTTTGAGAAAAAAATTCAACATGTTGAAGAACATTATTAGTATTGGCAACATTCCCATGTCCAAAACAACCCTCTACTATAGCTCCACTAGGTAGAATCTTCTAGAAGACACCACATTCACAAGATCCTTAAATGATCAAATTTCTTTGACTATTATAGGTATAATGTTACTAACATAAGTTGTGAAAAGGGCTTAGGCACAATTGAAAGAATAAAATTCAATAAATATAAAGATTTTATTTATATATTCAATAAATTTAACTACATTTTAGACTAGATACATGTATATCATTATTACGAGGATTAATAAAAATTTATATTGAATATATTCCATAAAATTTTATATTCAATATTGTGCATGGATAAAATAGGATTCAAATTTGACTAATGTGAATAACTATGGCTAGTAAAAAAATATTAAATTTAACTAGTACAAACTCTTATTGTAAATGAAAAAAAATACTTATATTTATTAAACTCTTTAGAGTTAAAATAAGTTTAAAATGGAAAAAAATAAATCTAAATAAAATAAGTAATCTTAAAATATACTATAATATAGTAATTATAAATTAAATTAATGTCCTATTTTTCAGGAAGGTTTTGAATGGGTCAACTTACATAAAGTAAAAATTAACATTAAATTAAATTTAAAAAAAATGAAATAAATTGATCTTTCAAGGTTAGGTCAATTGGTAGAGTTCTCATGGCTAACACACCTAGTTTATGGGAGGCCAATTGTCTTAGATGTCTTGAGGGTAAGGCACAAGTGATTTGCTTCTACTAGATTTGGGGCATATTTTCTTGGAAAAAATAAAAATAAAAATAAATAAGATAACTATCCAATAGCCTGCTTCTATATTTCCTTAAAAAGTAAAAAAATATTATAAACTAGTCAATGGTAAGAGTTGGAACATATTTTATGAGAAAAAATAAAAATAAAAATAAATAAGGTAAACTATCCAAATGCTTGCTCCTATATTTCCTTTAAAAAAAAAAATATTAAAAACTAGTCAATTTACCATCAACGTCTTTCGCAACCAGTTTTAACCAACCATGGTTTTGTCATATATATATATATATATATATATATATATAATTAATCTTAAACCTAGAGAGTACTACCAAGTAGTTAGAGAAATTTAGTATTAAAAGGTTTAAAAAAATTTAAATAATTTATTTGGGCTCTTCGTATAATTTTGTTTTTGAAATCACATAAACGAAATAAACAAAAATGCAAACGGTTTTCCTGCCACTAACCACTAGATAACATGGGTGGATAACAACCCATGTTATAGTATACCAAATCAAATGCACAAAATCATGAACGGTAGTAATCCTATACTACACAGGGTAAGTAATCATTATCAAATTTGACGAATTATAAGATGAGATTTAGTTAATTAAGTCGCATCCATGAAGTCTGCTCCTAAAATGAACCTCCAGGGACAAATCACAACGATGAATAGTCAGCCACACCACTAACTAGTAGGTGACCCCGCTTAAAATGGAGAAACCCTAACAAAAAGCACGCAGTTTAAAATGGGAAACCCAACATCAATAGTCACCGACACCACTAACTAGTAGGTGACCCCGCTTAAAATGGGGAAACCCTAACTAAATGGACCCTGCCTAAAATGGGAAACCCTAACTAAAACGATATCTAGTCAGAATTATATATATGTAATGATTTTGGAGAACAGTAAACCGACGTGATCTTTAGATCTATCGGGTAAACGTCGGGTTTCTGTAAATCACACCTCCGACTCAGATTAGAGACAGTTTGAAGTGAAAACAGGAGGGCACAAATTATGGCTGAGAGGTTCTGGGAGGATGCCGGAATACTCAAGGATTTGTCCAAAGAGGGAGACTCGTCTCGGGAATTAGGCTTTCATCTTCCAACTGGAGATTTTATCCCTGGTTCGGAAGACAACATCGCCAACAGTGGAGCGAACGAAAGAGCCTGGAGTGAGGGCGGTAGCACTGACGCCGACAAGGCTGATGAGGAGCTCTCAGCAGAGGGCCGACCTCCAGTCACTCGAAGGCCACGCGGCAGGCCTCCGGTTCCAGGAACAAACCCAAACGTCCTCTGCATGGAATACGTGAGATAACAGAAACAGCGAAATGTCTGATACTGGAGATCCCGAGTGGCTTGAACGTGACAGATATTGTGGAATCGTTCATGGGTAGTTCCGATCTCGGAGTAGTCGTTATAGATGGGAGAGGGAATGTCACCAACGTCAACCTTAGGGAGGCAGTCCCTGTAGGGGGCATGGTAGATAATAGAGGGCCATTTGAAATTATATCCATGACAGGAGCATTCCCGCGCGGCGTTGATACACGGGGAGGTACAGGACTCAAAGTCACTCTAACAGACGCCCAAGGTAATCACGTTGGAGGCACTGCGGTAAGCCTCATAGCGTACGGGACCGTCTTCGTTACTCTTAACACAATCATGAACATCAACAGGGACGTGCTAAATGAGCAGCATCCGGGACTCTTGCTTTCTCCAGCTGTAGTTCCTGTGCAGCAGCACTTTCAATCACAGAATATGATGACAGTGCAGCAACAAATTGGCATCGAGTCACCATCACCCACGTTGATGACAGTGCAGCAGCAGATAGGCTTGGTTCCTATGAATTATAATGCCATGCCGAATTTGGCAATAGGTGCGGTAAGGCCTCACTCCCATGAACTAATTCACAATGTTATGCCGAATCTGGAAATAGGTGCAGTAAGGTCCAATCAGCAGGATCCTATGGCTAACGGTATGCGGAATCTGGCGATGGGTTCAGTAAGGCCCAACTACCCTGAGCTTATGAATAATGTTATGCCGAATATGGCAATAGGTTCACTAACGCCCAATTCCGAGGAGCCTCCATGACATGATCTCCCGTCAACGGCCACAACACTCGTGGTTTTAGATTAACTCGCACAGTTCCATTTGTCATCCTTTGCATTCAAATTCTGCACAACGTCTGCATGTGTGGTTTTAGAATAACTCGCTCCGTTCTATCTGTCACCCATTGTACTCAAATTCTGTGTAATGTCCGCATGTTTTGCTGCACCATAATAGCAAAAGGGAAGAATTTTTTTTTCCGTATTCTACTTGTGTGTTGTATGTATTGTTGCACCATAATAACAGAAGGTAGAAAAAAATTGTCAGTATTCTTCTTCTGTAAAATTTAGTTATGCTAGTTTCCAAAGTTTTGCTAGATATTTTTTTCATAGGTTCTTGGAGTTCAGGTTGCTTGATAATCTCAGCCTATGGCATTATCAATACAGTTATTTTATTATAAGCTACACCCTTAAGAAACTTAATATTCATAATTTGATAACTGTAGGAATGCCCAATCTACATTAGGAGCCTCAACAAAAATGATGTGAGCATTGCCATATCGGGTGATTAAAAATTACTAATAATGAGTTGGCACCTAAACCTAATGCTTTTAAAAAACTTTTAAACAGCCAAATAAAGCAATAATTAACTGTAATAGTTTACTTTGTTAATTCTCGAAATCTGAAATTTCCTTGAAATAACTTAAATATTGAAAATTTGTGATGTGGAAAATATAGATGTTTAAAATATTATTGTATATTGAATTTGTTTTCGTAAACAAAGGTAATTTTTAGATAAAATATGATGCATATGGTTAGCATATAAGCATTTGGTAGGAAAAAGCTAAAAATTATAAGAATGAGTAGGTGACTCTAAGTAAGCTTCTCAGATTAAGATTAAGAGACTAGGAAGTTGAGTTTTTTATTTTATCTAATAATTAATTAATAATAAGTAATATTATGGGTATTGAATTCTGTTTTTAAACATAAGTAACATTATTACTGGGGTTTTGGAAAGATTAAAAGATGGTTTTGGAAAGATTAAAAGATAAGAGAGATTATATAGGAAGTGAAGATGAATTAATTTATATATAAAAATTTGAGGTTTTTAAAAAAGGTTGTAATCGAGTAATCCATGAAATTTAATTGTGTATTGGTAGTGATATCTTTGTTTCAAGGAATAAGATAATAATTTGACAGTGATATTTTTTTTAATAACTAAACAATTTTCAAAATATGGAGGAATTTTGTAAACTAGGGAAATCACGTGCATGAAACTTAATCTTAGAGGATTAAAAGAGGCATACTTGATCCCACTTGAACTAACCATGTGAGCTTGATAATGAATAATCAATAGATTTTTTATTGGGTATCCCAATGTGTGATTATGTCATTAATTTTTTAAGAAACTAATTAAAAAAAACAGTGGACAAACTCATATATATATATATATATATATATATATATATGAAACATTTTCTATATTATTTTTCACCCATTTAAAAAAAATCAAAATACTTTTATTTTCAAATGAGTGGATTGAGGCTACAATTTATTCTCCCAATACTATAGATATTATTTTCTTGTTAAGAGAATGAATAGTGAACTCATTAATCTTTGTGTATCTTAGTAGCTATAATTGTCTTGGGAGGAATAAGATATTAACTACAATTTGACTCACTTATTAAAGGTCTCAAAGTAGCTCTAGAATCCAGCTACAATTTGACTCTCTTAAATCTAGATACATGTCAAATCATATATTGAAAATCTACACATCAGACTTTCTATCATATTGATTTGCACATGGCTCCATTGGAAGGATTCTTATAGTTGAAATTAATTTTATTTTTCAAGTAGGTTAGGGTACAAAAAAATTGAAAAATTAAAAAAAATATGTCCTCCATGTATCTCTAGGCTCCCTCCAACATCTACAAGAAACAAAAACAAGTGTGCAACAACAAAAGAAAATATAGGTCAAAACTAGTCAAAAGAATACAAATTTTGATTTTCTCCACCTTTGCTCAAATGATCCAACATGACCAAGGCTATGCAAATCCATCACCCTCATCTATTTGGACCATCCACTAATCATTTCCAAGCTTCTAATACTCATTTTCCTTGCTATCCTAAAAAACTTCAAGAATGCTTTGACAAGTCAAACTCCATCACCCTCATCTATTTCGACCATCCACTAATCATTTCCAAGCTTCTAACACTCATTTTCCTTGCTGTCCTAAAAAACTTCAAGAATGCTTTGAGAAGTCAAACTCCATCAAGTACAGTAATTTTCAAATTTTCTTGATATAGATGCATCCATTTAAAAATTTGTTTCATGGGTAGATGAATATAGATGATGGTAATATGCCTAAGTAATTTCAGAAAATTCTAGTGTCCAAGAAATCCACCTCCATCACCTTCAGCCATTTTTTTTCTCAAGATTGGTACATCCATTGGCTAAGATCTTTTTTTATGCGGAGATGCTTAATGATGATGGTAACATTCCCAAAAAAAATTAGTTCAATCCATTATACCCTTTGGGAGATATGGACAAAACAAGTGTGCTACAAGAGGTTGTCCGAATTACTACAAGCTCTCTACACTAAGGCCGAGAAAAATATACAAGAGGCAATATGATGGAGAAATTGGTCAAAAGGTTAGGTATTTTTTAAGGAATTTTGATATAGGTCCCCCAACACATGCACATCAACAGGAAGATAATCCATCAACAAAATGAGATAAACAAAAAGGTAGTCAAGAACATGTACCCTAGTCATTAGCATCACAACAACATTAAATCACCAGCAACATGCATGTGTCTACAACAATCATCATGTAGGTACATGTATGCAATGTTGTTTACCTCTTCTCTTAAGCATATTATAGTTAGAAATTTGTTGTCAATGCATGAGAGATGATGTTTTATAAGCTATGGATGGGTAAGGAGTCTCGACTACCTTCAATTAGTAAATATCATCTCACCCATTCACTCATGCAATGTGTAGAAGTGAAATTATGAATGGTGATTATTTCAAGGAATGGGGATGTTAGCTCTACTAGGTACATGTGTGTTTGGAGGACCAAAATACTAGCATGGTCGTGTTTTTGCAAGCAGGGAGTTCGCAGCAGTTTATTTCGTCCCCCCCTTCATTTTCCTTGCACTCTTATAACTCGTGCTACATGTGTTTCCTCCCCCTCTTTCATTTTTCCTACATTCCCATAACCCCCTTTATCCTTGTTTTACTCCAAAATTTGGCATAAACCCATTTTTGTTTAACTCCCGGGCACCAATTTTACACTGTCATATAACTGCTGCTCGCCTTCGCAAAAAGTGCTACCTACGGCTTTGTCCGATCATTTTCCGCATGATCCGACGACATTCGCACCGTCAGTACCATCTGCCACATGTCATGCTATAAACGTGATCATGAGCCCATGTACGAATACTGCTGCACACCAAGCAGTGCGATCAATACCGCCAGTCATTTGAAACCATTCTCCTGCGCGTTAAACACCATGCACCTTTCCCACCCAATGACCGTCGAATCCGTTGTGTCCAAATCCAACCGCCTGTGATCCACCTGCTCCCGCTTCTTCCTGATAGCCCCTGCAAATCAATCTCTGCCATCTATCTGGAAGATCCGAGGACTCACAATCATTTTCGCCTCTATTTCCTCCTGATGCCTCCAACCGATAGATCTCTGTCGCCCATTCACTCGATCCAATGGCTTTTGTTTACTCCGAGGCTCATTTGTTCGCCATTTAGTCTTCGCGTCCATAACCATTCTATACACATGAAGGATGAAGTGATTAGCTACCCAGTACCCTATGAATCTATTCTACAACAACTGCAATTAACAAGGAAGAATGATTGAGAAGAAAATGACAACCTTGAGGAGTTAAAGCATTTATGATCTATCGAGCTTCTTCTGTACAACACTGTACCTATTTAGGAAGGACAACCAAGCACCAGGGAATGTCAAATTCACTCATTGAAGTAGCAGATTGTATCAGAGACCCATATTAGATAGTTAATGTGGTTGGTGGTGCATTATGACCCCTCTACCCATATGGCAGCAGAGCAATTTTGTAATCAAACTCTATATATACCCAAGAAGATGATGTAATGAAGGTTGATGGTTGTGTTTTGATGTAAGGTTAAACTTTTGGAGGTTGTAACTATTGTGATACCTGCAGCGTTTGGTCTTCATTTTTAGCTAATACAAGCTTCTTTTGTTGTTAATTGCTCACTTTCCATTTCTGCTATGTTTTAGGCTGTGCCTATTATGCATTTTTCATGTTCTTTTGATGTTTAGCATTAGAGGAGCTGTCATCCCACCTCTTTGTTGAATTCTAGTATGTATCATTGAATTTGTTATGCAAGTTTCTATTTACCTAGTACCAGAGAGCTATCATCATGTCTATACATTAGGAAATTGATTTGCAGACCTCTTTACTAGTTGCAGCCAGCCATTACATGGTCTTGTGCATGTGCTTGTGTGGTCAGTATTCTCCATGTTCACTTAATCCTCAAACTGTTAGTAATTAGTGGTCTAAAGCCTTGTATTCTGGAGGTGTTTAACCATGTCTAGGGTTACTCATAGTAGAAGTGGTTATCTAGCTTAAATATGCATCATTACTTCCATTCATCCACCTAGTTCCAACATTTATGTTGAGTTTGTAATGTTCCTGAGCATATATGAGATACAACATAGGAGAGTTTCTTGGGGTGATAACATTAATTGGCTCTGTTTCCACGGAGAAGAGATTGAAGTTCAGCTTCCCTAGGAGAACGACACAGTTCCAGATTTTGATGATAGATAAGGTTTGGGCACATTTCTGGTTGTAATCATCTATCTAGTGACTCCATTGGAGGAAGACCAACTTTTGGCAACTCCACATTGAAGTTCTGGCTTAGTTTGTAAGGCATACTCGAAGAAATACTCAGAAATCACCAGCTGAACCAGTGCCTGACCCTGAGAAGATTGTTAAACTGAGGAAAACATCATAGAAAGGGGCATTAAGATGAGGTAAGCCTAAGAAATCTCATGCATCTCTGAAAGATAAAGTTATAGTTGAAGATATACAGTTTGAAGATTTAGAGCTCAGCATTGTTAGTAAGGAAATTCCTTCAGAGATTAATACAACCCCTTGTTCAGTTAGTTCCCCTCTGAATCTCAGTTTGAAGAAAGCTTCCCATTCAGTCCATAACATCCCTTTGTCTCTGTCATCCATTTCATTGTTTCATACTTCAATCTGCCAGTGTTCTTCCACATACCTCAGTCATGGCAGGCCAGCAAGCACCTACGAAGATAGAAAGAATTGTAGCTGCCAAGTATGGACTCCTGGTCCTGCCTGTTCCTTTAAATGCTATGCCAACAGGAGAATATAAAAAATATATGCCTAATTTCACTAGCACAAAGGGGGTAACAACTGAACAACACCTTGAGGCTTTTTATAGTTATGTTGATAACTTAGATATAAGTGAAAATGATGTATGGATGAGAGTTTTTGTCGAGAGCCTTGATGGAGAGGCCAGAAAATGGTTCAGAGAATTGCCCCCTCGATCTATTGCTGATATTGAAGACTTAGAAGAAGCACTTTTGAAGCACTGGGGAGATAAAAAAGACTTGCTATACTACCATACTGAGTTTGGTAACCTGAAGAGGGAAAATGGGGAATCTTTGCTTGATTTTAGTAAAATATTTAGTTGTATGTATAGTAAGATACCAGTTGAGGTAAAGCCTACCCCCAGCTCTACCAAACTCACTTATGGCAATGCTTTTAACTCCGATTTCTGCCTATTGTTGAGAGAAACGAGATGTGCTACTCTGGAAGACATACAGGATGCAACCCTAGAAGTGGAATCTAATATTATGGTTGTAGAAAAGCTAAAGATTCATGCTGATAGAAAAAGGTAGAGAGGTGGGGCTTCTTCTTCCTCTACCTCATCTTTAGAGCCTAAATTAAATAAAATGACTAGGATGATAGAGTCATTGGTTGCTGAAATATCTAAGATGAAGGTTGAGCAGAATTCAGGAAACACAGGGCAACAGTTCACATTTTCTCCAAGAAATCATAATCCATTCAGAAGAGAAAATGAATAGTTACAAATAATTTAAAAGGTAAAGAAACAAATGAAGAATAGAAGGTTAAAGCTCCTTTCCAGAATGTGGTCATGGAGGAGGAATAGTTTGAAGATCAGGATGAAATTCACTGCATGGAAGATAAAGGTAGTGCTGCATTTTTGACACTGGCTGCATATGAAGAGTCACTGCTGTAGGAACAAGACAGTCACGAGTGGGATAGAGAGGCAGTTCTACAAATTGAGGAGCAACAAAGATATAATCTGAGGTCAAATACAAAAAATGTCAAGGAGAATCCTACCCAAAGAGCTTCTGTCCAAACAGATTCATAGAATATTAGACAAAGAAGACCAGCAACTGATCCAGTTATCCTCAAAGCTCCAGTTCAAGAGGTAAGAGGTTCTGACAAGTTGCTTTCCTCTTTCAACTTTGAGTCAGAAGTTAGAAATATATGTACCTCTCGTTAAGTTGGTAAAGAGTGAAGTATTTAGAAAGCCTATCCATTAAGCTCTTGACCTAGAAACCACTCAAACCTCCACTGACTCTATCAATTTGCAAGATGATAAGCCTACTGTTGTGCTTAGCCCTATGATTAAACCTATTGATAATAATTACCCATATTTTTATGTCTCTTTGACCATTCATGACAGAATCCTCCACAACTGCCTACTAGATATAAGGGCTAGCCACAATTTGATGCCTAAAATTATTATGGAAGAGTTAGGCCTTGATATCACCAGAGCATACCATGATCTATTCTCATTTGATTCAAGGAAAGTAAAGTGTCTAGGATTGATCAAAGACCTTGCCATTACCCGAACTCAGTTGCCCATGAAGAGTATGATGATGGATATTGTTGTAGCAGATGTCCCTCCCAAGTTTGGCATGCTACTGTCCAGAGGATGGATTAAGTGGCTAGGTAGGACAATATAAAATGATCTACCTTATGCCATTGTCCCAGTTTTTGGAGGAGAAAGCAGGAGATTGTACAAAGAAGCACAGTTGTCATACATCATCAGTGATGAGAAGAATCGTACTAATCATCTCTATGTTGTGGACATTGATTGTGGAGCATGTATCCTACAAATATTAGAATCCCAGAAGGCCTCAACGTAGATCAAGAAACCAACAGTTCAGGCTGAAGAAGAGCAAGGGAGTCAAGTTTGGGAGATGTTATTTGATAGAGCATGTTCCAGGGAGAGTGTAGGAGTAGGAGTGGTGCTAATATCTCCAGAAAAAAAGAGCACACAACTGTCTTTTAAACTGGATTTTCAAGTCACAAACAATATAGCAGAGTACAAGGCTCTACTCTTGGGCCTTAATGCAGCTAAAAGAAGAGGAATCAAGAATATAAAGGTGTTTGGAGACGTTCATTTGATCATTCAGCAAGTAAACATAACATTTCAAGCAAAGCACCCAAGGCTAAAAGCATACAGAGATGAGGTATGGAGACTCAAAGATTCCTTTGGTTATTTCTGTATTTCATATATCCCTAGAGCCAAAAATCATCTTGTTGATTCCCTTGTTGTGTCTGCTAGTCTATTTATCCATCCCATGCCTCCCAGACTAGTTTATGAAGTCAAAATGAAATATAGGCCGTCCTTGCCTGATAATGTCCAGCATTGGAAAGTTTTTGATGATGATTATGAATTAAATAGGTTCCTTCAAGTCATTGATGAGTTTTCTGAAACAAAAATTGACCAAGAAAAAGAAGCCTTGGAAGAAAGCCCCAAGCCCCAGCTTAGAAATAAAATTAACAAAGATAGCATTGTCCAGCTTCCCAGCAATCATATTCCTAAGGGTTTAATTCCTCTAGAAAGACTATTTGACTAGAATGATGTGCCTTACAAGGCTTCCCAGAAGGAAGACAAATCTGCACTCTGTAAGCATGACATAGGGAGTCCAGGTCAGCCTAGATACATAAATCTGTCTTCCCGTCTGTCTGTTGACCAAATTTCTGGATATTGCAATTTAATGAAACAATTTTCTAATGTCTTTGCCTGGGAGTATAGTGACCTAAAAACCTATGATAAAAAGATTATTCAACATAAAATCCCTCTGGAGAAAGATACCATTCCTTTCAGGTAGAAGCTGACACCAATAAATCCTTTGCTCCTTCCTCTGATTGAAAAAGAAATTAAAAAGTTGTTGGTTGCCAAGATCATAGTCCCTATCAGATATTCAAAATGGGTTGCCAATTTGGTGGTAGTGAGGAAGAAAAGTGGAGAAATCAGACTGTGTGTTGATTTCAAAAACTTAAAAAAATCCTCTAAGAAAGACAATTATCCCTTACCCGAGATGGAGCATTTGCTGCAAAAAGTCTTAGGAGCCAAAGTGATGTCCTTCCTGGATGGATTTTCGGGGTTTAACGAGATTGATGTGCATCTAGATGATCAAGAGAAGACTGCATTCACCACTCCTTGGGGAACTTTTATGTATGCCAAGATGCCTTTTGGGTTGATAAATGGTGGAGCTACCTTTTAGAGAGCTATGGATATAACATTTGTGGGAGAGAAGGATAAATTTGTCCTTATCTACCTTGATGATATAATAGTATACTCCAGTAGTCATCAAGATCATCTGCAACATTTGAAGAAGGTGTTCCTGAAGTGCAGAAGGTTTGGGATTTCAGTCAATCCTAAAAAATCACAATTTGCTTTAGAAGAAGGCAAGTCGTTGGGACATGTTGTTTCTGCTGCAGGTGTTCGAATTGACCCAGAAAGAGTAAAAGCAATAGAGACCATGTCTGTCCCAAGATCAAAGAAAGATATACAGTCCTTTCTCGGGCAAAGTAAATTTTGTCCAGAGGTTTATACCAAATTTTGCAGAATTAGTGAAGCATATTACCTCCATGTTGAAGAAGGGGTTAGAGATCAAATGGACTAATATAGCAAGAGGATATTTTGAGTCCATCAAGAAAGCCATTATGGAGGCTCCCACTTTAATAAGTCTAGATTACAGCAAGGAGTTCCATATATTTCCATCTTCCTCTGAAGACACCATTGCAGCAGTTTTATTGCAAGCAAATGAAGAAGGCTCAAAGCATCCGATGGCATTTTTCAGCAAAACCTTAAGGGATGCTGAACTAAGGTATGACATTATTGAAAAACAAGCATATGATCTTATTAAATCCTCGAAAGCTTTCAGAGTTTACATTCTTCATTCCAAGATAATTGCATATGCATCCTCTGCTGCAATAAAAGATGTCTTAACACAACCTGATGCTGTTGGAAGAAGGGATAAATGGATTGCAAATTTGATTGAATTTAATATAGAGATGAAGCCCACCAAACTTGTCAGAGGTCAGGGTCTTGCCAGATTGTTAGCTGAAGAAAATTGCAGAACATTGGACATAGATTTCTTGTGCACAATTGCAAAAATTGGTTAGACAGTTGAAGAAGAGGAAGCAGCTGAACCAGCGGGAAAGCAGTCAGTGGCAGAAAATCTAGATTCTTCTGATTGGTATTGTGCAATAGTTAAATTCTTGCTGAAGCTTGAAATCCCTTCAGGACTTAATCAAAGTCAAGCCAGAACTATTAAGCTTAGGGCAACTAAATATTGCATTAATGAAAATCTACTCTACTGGAGGGATCCGTCTGGAATTCTTTTGAGATGTTTGGACAAAGAACAAGAAATAAAAGTTATGCAGCAGTTTCATTCCAACATGTGTGGAGGGCGCTACTATTGGAAGAATACAACCCATAAAGTCGTGAGAGCTAGATATTACTGGCCCTCCTTATTTTCTGATGTATTTTCATTTGTTAAATCTTGTGACAGGTGCCAAAGATTTGAAGGAAAACACCAGTTGAAGTCCCTGCCATTAAAACCAATACATGCAAAAGGACCTTTTCAGCAATGGGGCTTGGATTTCATTGGAGAAATCAATCCATATTCTAGTGGCCAACGCAGATGGATATTAGTAGCCACTAATTATTTTAGAAGGTGGATTGAAGCAATCCCGACCAGAAACGCTAATCATAATGTGGTCATGAAGTTTTTAGTTGAAAATATATTTACCAGATTTGGTTGTCCACATAAATTAGTCACAGAAAATGCAATAGCCTTCAGGGAAAAAGAATTGGTGGAAATGTGTGACTCAATGGGCATTAAACTAGTTCTTTCCACCTGATATTACCCTCAAGGAAATGGTTTAGCAGAATCCTCTAACAAAAGTCTCATAACGATAATCAAAAAGCTATTGGAGGACAACAAAAATAATTGGGATTCTAAGCTCAAGTATGCATTGTGGGCTGACAGAGTGACCATTAATAAATCCACAGGGAATT
This sequence comes from Pinus tabuliformis, assembly GCA_031772625.1. NCBI lineage: Eukaryota > Viridiplantae > Streptophyta > Pinopsida > Pinales > Pinaceae > Pinus > Pinus tabuliformis. The sequence goes on from CM062819.1 coordinate 381,621,530, forward strand.
CTCTATTCAGTCTAGTATATGGCATTGAGGTTGTATTCCCAATTCAGTTGACTCTCCCTGTGGCAATATTCCTTCAAGAAGAGAAGAACGAGGAAGAAGACATGGCAAAAAGGATCACTGATTTAGCAGAGGTACACCAAATCAGGGAACAACTGGTTGAAAAGGCTGCAACACATTAGATAAAAATCAAGGAAGCCTTTGACAAGAAGGAAAAAACAGATAATTTTCTGGTGGGAGACTTGGTTCTGAAGTGGGATGCACTAAAGGAGAAGAAAGGAAATCATGGAAAGTTTGATGCTTTCTAGACAAGGCCTTTCGTCATTTCTCAGATTTAGGGGAACAACAACTTCATACTGAAAAGTATGGGAGGAGAGGCCATTTTTGGTGGCCCAGTTAATGGGTGTTTTCTGAAAATTTATATAATTTAAGGTCTTTTGGCCTTAAATTTGTAAATATGTTATTTTTTCAGTTTTAGTTAGAATCCATGCCCAATGGAACACTAGGAATTTTTCTAATTTGTTCATCAGAAAGGCGTTGATCCGCAGGCTCTTGAGACCTCACAGGGAGGATCTCATCCACAGAAGGAGCCAGTGTTAGCTCTGATAGGTACTTGTGTGTTTGGATGACCAAATACTAGCATGGTCATGTTTTTGCAAGTAGGGAGTTTGAAACAGATTATTTCATCCCCCCCTTCATTTGCCTTGCACTCTTATAACTCCCGCTACCTCCATTTCCTACCCCTACTTCATTTTTTGTTAACTCCCATAACCACCATTATCGCTATTTTACTCCAAAATTTTGCATACAACCATTTTTGTTTAACTCCCGGATGCAGAGTTTACACTGTCATATAACCGCACGCCTTCGCAAAAAGCACTACCCACGACTTTCCCTATCACATCAATCCCGCCAAGCATGTGCGTTTACCCTTTGTCGTCCAATCATTTGCCACACGATCTAACAACATTCACACCTCTGGCCACTGAAACGTACAAGCATGTTAGCCAGTGGGGAAAGTAGTTTCCTGTCGGTTCCATCCACCACGTGTCATGCTATAAACGTGATTACGAGCCCATGTATGAATACCGCCACACACCAAAAGTGGTGCGATTAATACCGTTCGCTACTTGAAACTATTCTCCCACGCGTTAAACCCAATGCTCATTTCCCACCCGATGACTATCGGATTCGTCGCGTCTAGATCCAATGGCCTGTGATCCGCTCGCTTCCGTTTCTTCCCGATAGCCCCTGCAAATCAATCTCCGCTGTCTATCTACAAGGTCCGACAGCTCACAATCATTTTCGCCTCTGTTTCCTCCTGACGCCTCCCGCCGATAGATCTTTGCCGCCCATTCACTCAATCCAATGGCTGTTGTTTACTCCCGGTCCCGCTCATTTGTTCACCATGCAGTCTTCGCATTCATAACCATTCTGTACACCTGAAGGATGAAGGGATCAACTACCTAGTACCCTGTGAAATTATTCTACAACAACTGCAATTAACAAGGAAGAATGGCCGAGAAGAAAAGGACAGCCTCGAGCAGTTAAAGAATTTATCAGTTATGGAGCTTCTTCTGTACAACACTCCACCTGTTCAGGAAGGACAAATGAGCACCAAAGAATGTCAGATTCACTCATTGAAGCAACAGATTGTATCTGAGACCCGTATTATATAGTTAATGTGGTTGGTGGTGCATTATGACCCCTCCACGCATAGGGCAGCAGAGCAATTTTGTAATGAAACTCCATATATACCCAAAAGGATGATTTAATGAAGGTTGATGGTTGTGTTTTGATGTAAGGTTCAAAATCTGGAGACTGTAACTACCATGATACCTGTAGCATCTGGTCTTCATTTTTAGCTAATACAAGCTTATTTTGTTGTTAATTTCTCACTTTCCATTTCTGCTATGTTCTAGGCTGTGTCTGTTATGCATTTTTCATGTGCTCTTGATGTTTAGAATTAGAGGGGCTGTCATCCCACCTCTGTGTTGAAGTTTAATATGTATCATTGAATGTGTATGCAGGTTTCTATTTACTTAGTGCCAGAGAGCTGTCATCCTATCTGTGCATTAGGAAATTGATTTGCAGACCTCTTTACTGGTTGTAGTTGGCCATCACATGGTCTTGTGCATTTGCTGGTGTGGTCAGTATTCTCCATGTTCACTTAATCCTCAAACTGTGAATAGTTGGTGGTCTAAAGCCTTGTAGTGTGGGGGTGTTCACGCATGTCTAGGGTTAAGCATAGTAGAGGTGGTTATCTAGCTTGAATATGCATCATTCCCTCCATTCTTCCACCTAGTTCCAACATTTATGTTGAGTTTGTAATGTTCCCAAGCATCTTTGAGATATAACCTAGGAGAGTTTCTTTGGGTGGTAACAGGGGACAAGAGTTAAAATAATAATTTTTGCAAAGACCAAGTCACCACAGCACTCCAAGCCCTCCATCCACTTCATATTCACTATCTAACCATCATTCATCCATCCCAATTCATACTTTCAAGAACAAACCCTACACTCTGTCTCACCCTCAAAATTTCTTGAAAAATAAAACAAATAGAGGTTCCTCTGCATTTTCACAAACCTACACTACTCCCTTTGAGCTCTAACATCATCCTCCAAACCCTCTACATCATTTCTCATCACTCCCATAGAGTTAAAAGACTCTGAAAAAGGAGGAATGACTACTACAGGAAGACAAAATGTCCCTATAAGAAGGAAGAAAGGAAAAAATGGTTCTAAAACAAAAAAAAATGTAGTGCTTAAGAGAGACCTAACCAAGAAAGGAAACTCCAAGGCCATTAGGTAATCACCTAGGCCACAAAATAAAAGAATGAGGCAAGCTAATGATATCCAGAAATAATGATTTTTCTATGCAAAAGTATATTTTTTGGCTTTTCTTTTCAGAAATGACAACCAAAATTCTTAAGAGAACGAACTAAAGAATGCATAAGAGAGATGCCACGAGGGCCATGAATGAGGCACAATGACGTCACTAACTTTCTCAGAGGATGAGAAACACTTTTAGTAAGGGGGTATGATGGGCCTTTGAATTAGACACAAGTTAAGGGACATGCCTCTAAATTAAACATAAATTAATGCCCATATAACCATCCTTGAGCATATTAAACCTGTCTTTTTGCATAAGATAATGTAATTTTAGCTTTAATATGTTCATTTGAAGGATTATGAATAATTTCATATTCGTGCCTAATATTACTTACTTTTGTGGAATATTATGAGAATATTGGAAAACTTATGAAGAGTTGGAGGAGGAGATAATTTAGGGACTTTCTCCCTACTATAGGATGATCAATATTAAATAATAAATCAACAAGATACTATGGAATTACAGTGCACATTGTGGAACTCCAATGATTGAGAAAATATAGGAATGTGTTCTTTTCCATTTAATGCAGATTCCTAGTATTGGGAACGATATCCACTAATCAAGGGGTTTTGGTGGGCAAAGCTTTCCTCCTTTCATGGGGAATGATTCCTAATTATTTTGTATAATTTCCAAGTTGAATTTTCCTCTAAGGGAGGATTTTGATTAGTATTCTTGTGTAGAGAACTCATATTTTTGCAACTCCATTGTACTTTCTTGCAGGGATGTAATTGTATTAATGAAAATAATGAAGATTAGTGTCAAGTTCATCTTCTAAATCTTGTTCTCATTGATAGGTATCTGAGTTTCCTTGGACATGGCCACCCCAGGAGCCTTAAATCCCTTTGTATCATTTTTTATTATTATTTTCACTTATTATTCATATGCATCTCTTGTTCTTCTTTCTTTCTATTTCTTGTTTTAGTATTAATGATTTCTTGTTGTAGGATTGGGTTAAATGGTTAATGTAAGTTCTTTTGTAGGTTTACAAGTATCATTTAATCCTTGGAAAGTATCTGGAAGGTCAGATTAATCATTGAGGTGCTTGGATTAGTTTTCTTATTCCCAAATACAGATTTCTGGAACTCCTTTGTGGCAAATAGAAGAAATTTTTTGTTATTTTTTAGAGCATGCTAACAAGCTTCATTCAATTTGATTCCATTTGCATTATATGAAAAAATAATTCTAGTTAATAAAGTAATTCACCCCATTTCACTTTCACTTGATTAGGTTAGGAATTTCATATATTTACTAACTCACTAGTTCTTTTAGAATACTAATTTTCCGTTATTAATAAATCTTTTCCATGTATAGATGGATTTGTGGATAGATGAAAACTATAATGTGTGTTGTTTCAAGATCTTATACATTGCACAGAGATCTCATCTCATTCACCTCATCTAACCCTCATCCACCCATGCCGCCAAAATCCACTAACTCAATCTGAATTCATATTTTATAAGCAAAAATTGTCATTTCCATTAAGCAAATCCACCCATCTTAAAGCCCTTGCTTTGGTTCTAGGTAGTTTCCACTACCGCCATGCCTTATTATTCCATTATCCACCTTTTCTAAGCTCCATTCCACCTTCTAGACCACTTCCTAAGATTTCAGCATGTTCTTGTAATAAAATAGGGGAACCCGTAGGAACTAGTACATCATGTAGGAGATCATGTAGTGGCCTGTTTTGAGCCCGAATTGGGAAAAATCATCATTAAAGCTGGGATTAGGCCTGTACTTGACCTCCAAGCCATCAAAACCATTGTACCCCTTTTCCTCCACACATGTCTCCGCTTCCAAAGAACAAGGAAATATTAGCATTTGCAATTATAAAATGAAAAGATAAAGAAAAGCAGATATTTTTATTTCTTAATTAGCATATGCATGCAGCAATTAATACTCCCTAGATTAGATTCCATGCTTAGTTACTTTAAATATTCACATGTCCTTTTTCTCACCCTCGTGGGTTTTAAAAATGCTTTCCATATCGTCCCATGAATGTAATGCATTAGGGGGAAGGGTGCAAAACCATTTTGATATGTCTCCTTCAAGGGTCTACACAAAATTTCTCTTGAAGACGTCTTTGTCCTCCACCATGAAATTATCAGTGCATTATTGGAATGTGTTAATATAGTCTTCAACAGTTTTTTTTTTCTCACCACTCAACTTAGGAATATCATGCAATACCCTAGGTAGGGCCAATAGGGCATACTATACTACTACCCAGGCCAATTGTTAGTTGTGTTGGTTCAGTGGATTCTGGGGTCAACTCTGACCAGCCAAAGTGTGTTTTAGAATCAGGTTTGTAGCAACAAATGAGATCATACTTCCAGTTTTCTCTATTACTAGTGGAATCACTTGATGAAATTTATGCCTACGACTAAAGGGTTTGATTTTTTCACACACTTTCTTCATAGGTATGGTGTTCATATTGTCAATCCCAGAATATGGTAATTGGGTAATCATTATAGGTGATGAGAGTAGTTAGGATCTGGTTACTTGGATTTCTAGGGGCTCAAAAAAAAAGTTTTCTATCATTGGTTTGAAGGGTACAGAAAGTGCTTAGGGTCGGATACGGGGGTTATAAGGCTTTGGTTAGAAATTTTGCGAGTATGACTTCATAATGAATCTAGAGCATAGAAACACAATTACGTCGAGTGTTTTAATGGGTTGAAATTTCGTTGATTTTGAATAGGATCATTCATAACCCTTGGGTTTCACATATAAGTTTTCAAAAAGAAAATATGGCTAAAATATGGAGAATCGAGCTTTACCCAACCTAAAGGAGAAACTAAGAATTCTTTTAAATCAAATAAACCCTAGTGGATGGCTAAGAAATTAAGAATTCAACCATTAGAAAACACATAATTCTGAAATTTACTAATACTTTAAAATCCCTTGCAAGTAATATAAATAAATAAAATATACTGTTCAATCTAGCGTAATAAATCTTGCAAAATTAAATCAAACCATCATATTGATTCTAGAATTCATTTCAACCTAAATATTTAGGCAATTCTACACAATTTACACAACAGATCAAGTTCACAACTCCAAATTCCATGAAAATTGCATAAAGTTTCCTTTCATTAGTAATAAAGTTGGAAATAAGAGTGACATGGACACATACATGATGGGAGAAACATACATCCCAAGAGTTACTTCAAAAATTTTCCCTAAAATTTCTTCAAGACCTCCTAACAATTCACCAAAAAAATTGTAGAGTTTCCCCTACAACCAAGTTTTTAAACAACAATGGAAATGTGATTATTTTTCATTATGTGGTGACAAGTTTAATCAAGGCTTGTTGTACATATGGAATAATAATTTCATGTGTTTTTCAAATAGAGCCACAAATGACAAAGTTGTTTTATAGTTACATGTCTTTCCAACGATCAAACCCAAGAACCATTAACTTCCTCAAAATTTCAATTATTGCACCTCCTTTGTTGGTCAACTTATAATTCTTTTTATATTTCATTTCTTAGAAGTATTGATGGTCAGAATATGTACTACTAATAATAGTGATTCTGAAATAGAGAATGTTCAAAGTCGGGAAAATAGAAATGGTGAAAACAATGAACATGATATGGTGGAGATGGAAATGAATGTTAATCGTTGTAACTTTGTGTGGGTAATTATTATTTTCATTGTCATTTTTCATATTATTCCATATGATTAATATAGTTAAAATTAATTGAAATAACTATAATGATAAGTGGAATGTCCTACAAAATTACATCACATATTGAAATATTATATTGAAAAGTTAGCATGATTAACTGTTTCCCTATTTAGTTATGAATTATTTTGATTGTCACAAATTATAGCACTTCCTTTTTGTTTATTATAGAAATAAGGATAACAGTGACATTAACCAATGAAAAGCAAAATAAAGAGATATAATATCATGTACTTATAACTTATCTTATCATTTGACTGGTTACTTTCTAGATTTTAATTGTTTTAAGAATCATAACTTTTCATGTTTTTATTATAGAAACAAATGAAAAAAAACAAAATTAATGACTAAAAAAATGTTAAATGTGTAACCGTGTGTGAGTGTGTGTGTTTGTCTATATATATATATATATATATATATATATATATAATTGTTAATGTTTTATTGAATATGAATTATATTATATATTTTAGTTAGAAGTAGTATTATTGACATTTGATTGAAACTCTCACATATTTTCTCTATGTCTTATGAATATAATAGAAAAGAATATTGGATCATTTTTAAATAGAGGGAAACATATTCAAGGTAATTGTACCTTTTCAACAATGTTCTCTTAGAAATTTGTGTAGCATGAATAAAATCGGTTGACTGGATTACCTATTATTGTGTTTCAGCAAAAACAAATGGAAATAAATTAGCTATTTTAGAGTTGAAGGATATTTTTTATTATAGAATTGGTGATAGTGCACTAGAAGGTCATATTGAGAAAAGTGGAAAGGAGGTTGATTAGCCAATAAAAAACAATTATTCTAGTTTTTACCACACACAAAAGATTTTCTTGACATGTGTTTTCATAGTAAACTTCGATCAACTTTTGTTTATGCAGACTGCTTCAGATTCTAAACCACTGAAGGGACATAAGGTCATGTAAAATACAGAAAATATTATGTTGGGGTCCAGCCCTAAGTCCCTTATTCATGTAATAAGCCTCGTCAGAGTCATAATCAGTTAGTTGAGTCAATAAATCCCATAAGCGCTTATCCACAATAATGATAATTCTAAGTGATTGACCCGCATTATAGGGAAGGGGATACAACAAGTTATAAACAAGCCATAGTTAATAAATAAAATGGTTAAAATGTGCTGATGTAAGGGACAACTATTAGTTATGGTTTTGCATTCCATAAAGCTATAAATATTCTTAGATAGCAAGGGAATAAGTATCAAGTCTTATTGTAATTGATCTCTACTATGTTGGAGGTTTCCCCCTCAAAGAGGCAAGTGGACATTGTATTATGCTTCTGAAAATAAAATATCTTTGCAGCTTGTCTCATTTATTGTGATATTTCTTTTTCTAAAACCATATTGCTTTGTATCTTTGGTATTCTAATTTTCTCGTGGGGAAAGTGCATAATAAGTGGTATCAAATCACTTTCAAGGGCTAGCTATATCTCCACTATTTTAGAAATATTTTTAGGCTAGAGACATGTTCCAACATATTTAAACCAGGAGACCTATCAAAAATTTTACAAGGCATGCACACAGGAACAACAAGAGGCAGTCATGCTTGGTTGACTCCCTTGTAATCCCTGAGGGTACCCCTTGGAGTATTAGCGCATTATACAGAACCATGCACAAACTACACTCCCACATACCCTTAGATATATTGGAAACACACCGTAGGGTAACCTGAAACATAAAATACATAAGTCGCCAGTCATCTTGATGCTAGCGTACAATGAGAACAACAATCAGTGAGAATACTGACATGTAAAATAGGGTAGTCTAGTAGTACTACTAAGGGTGCGGCCAATCGTCCTTAGTTAGCGCCCTGAAATATTGTGCCAAGTAGTATTTCTAGACCCCTATGTAAATGGTGATCTATAGCACCACACACTCCTTTGAGACCATAGTTCCCTCATTTATCAGAAGATGTCCTCGTAGCTTTTCATCCAAATCAAATCTGGTAGTTGAGCTTTGACTTACGTTTTCTAGATCAAATCTATCAGTTAGGGTTTTTTTTTTGTCGTATAGACCTAATTCAATGGTTGGGGTTTTCACAATGCATATTAGACTCTTTGTGCAATGAGGGTTTTTTCCACCATAGTCCAGATTTGATTGTTGCAACACATTTTGCAGTACCAAGACCTGTGGTTTTCTGTTAGTAGAGTAGAGGCCCAATTTTCGTAGGATATTTGGCAGTATCAAGATCTCTAGAATTCATCCACTGCAATATTTTTCAACTGGGAGTAAAACTCCTTTCAGAGTAAAAATAATTAAAAATTTGATAATTATGGTGTTATAGACATTTTTGGGCACTGCAACCCCAATCATAGATGTCCATAAACCAAGGGCTTCACACCCTAAAGGAACAAGGTCAACTAATTACATCATCTCCCAGAAGTTCTCCACAGAAAACTGCTCAGAACTAGTCAAAGTTGGACGATACAGACTGCCCAGTGCAGAGGGTGCGATGCATCTCACCTGCTCAGTGAAAAGTGTGTGATGCATACTAGAGAGCCCTTCTGTAGGGTGCGATGGGTGAGAGTAGACAAATGGTAGAGACAGTTTGCAAGGTGGATCATCATGGAATCTTCCAGAAACTTCTCCTGTGACACTTGCCTCTCTGAATTCACCCGGGGATGAGTAATAGATCATCAATCTCCAAGTGGAATCAAGAACTATCAGAGAGAGGACACTAATCAAAATCCCAGAAGCTGACTCGCCCCCTTACATTCATCTATATATGGATCCCTCATCCCAGAGATCTAGAGGCTGGAGCTTTGTATCTTGTAAGGAAGTGTTGTTGGTTTATTGGTGGAATATCATAGTGTTGGGTGATCTAAGCTTTTCATGAGGTAAGAAGGGCTTTCATGCTAGGAGGATGACACCGATTTAGAATAATTGGTTGTAATCCTCTTTGTTATTCTTGATATTAATAAAGCTATTCAATTTTTCCTCCACATTTTTGTATGTTTGATGACATATGCACTTGTGTGGTCAATATATGTGTGGTCCTACATTGTTTATGATTGTAGATCTCTGTTCTTCAATAGTATTATGCTGCTTTGATTCCACAGGTGCTCTTTCAAGTTGGGTAGAGAAAGGAAAAGTGGCAAGGATCTGTCAGAAGGGAGAGGAACCAAGCAAGGAACCAAGTGGAAGACTGAGATTGGTGTCCTTTGTTCCCCTCTTATCTACTTCTCATAAAGGAAAGTGGAAGTAGTTTTAGTTTGTTTGCTTCTAAGATAGGTACCAGTCTTAGTGGGACTAGCAGCTCTGAGTGGACACTAGATTTCCCGATAACAAAATGGTGACTCCGCTATGGAGCGAATAGATTGTTTGCTTGTATATATTTGTTTGTTTTATAAACTTACAGACGGAGCCTAAAGTTAAGCCAGCTAACCTTCGAACTGCATTTTCTATGCAAGTGCAAAGTAGATCAATGTTGCTTCAATCTGTCTCCGGGTTTTGTTTATAAACTGAACAATCGATGTGAAAATCTTCTAATTTCCCTAGTGGTGGCTCTAGTAACCTCATTAGATCAGCTCCTGTGATTTCTATTTACTGACTATCATTAGCTCACCCTAAATCCCTGAACTAAGTTGCAAACTGCGACCCGGAACCAAGTTGAAGTCTCATGCCTGGACCATCGCACTTTCTCCTCTTGGGAATCTGGATGCATCGCACTTCTTGTGTGTAGTAGGTGTGCTACATCACACTTTCCCTATGTTGCAAGTGCGCTGATCAATTAAGACCACTTCTTCTCTCAGATTTTGGTTTCTATGTTCACTGTCTTCAGCTTTATTCGGGAGTTTTGCTATCTATGATCAGTATACCACTGTAGAAACTCCCTTCCTTTGCGTGATTCTACCTCCATAGTACAAAGAATTGTGAATGGTTTTATGTATTGTGTGCCATTTACAGTTCTCTTTTACAAAAAAGTAGCATAATCAAACTATCGTCTTTTGATTTGAAAGTGTTGCAAGTGTCGTTTTCAGTCAAAGAAAATAATTCTATTGTTCTTGATGGTCGATTATATAGTTACTCTTGTATTTGATTTAAATTAGTAGTTTTTCAAGTGTCGAAAGAAGTTTTCAATTCAAAATAGCAAAGTTTCGTCATTATATTCCTTTCGTTTTTGAAGAGAAATTTGTTAGTACTGTCACTTTGAAAAGATAATTTAGGTTTGTACTTAGCATTCTTCTTGTCATTCACAAATTAAGAAAGCTGAAAACAAATACATGCATGTGCATTTTCATTTAGACTGCTTGTTGGTTTAATTTAGGACAATATATCTAGTGTGTGCTCTCTGCTCTATGTTGAAAGAATATCATCTCTCTTTCTTTAGTAGCTAGGATTTTCATTGCAGAAAGAAGATTAAACAATTGTTTATCATCTTAGATTGAATTTCAGGAATTGTATATCTACATCACCCAGTGAACCTGAAAGGCAAATTTCTTAAGAAAGATCAACTGTAAAATAAATTCAATGACCATAAAAATGCTTTAGAACCTAACACACAAAATCTAGAAGTCTAGGCTAGAGATGTATTCCAGCGTCGTAAAGCCTGGTAACTGTCACTTTCATTGTTGGTTGGGTGATTCCTCCTCTTTGAGACGACAAGTGCCAGTACGGACTTGTGCTCCCACGTACCATCGAGTATATATTGGGAGACCACAATAGGCTATATCCTTTATCCATAGGAAGCCTTGTCTATTGCCCTATCGATCGTAATGCACTGGACACAGCATTCGAGAAGATTGACTGCCATACCATTAAAAGTATTCTGTAGTTTTATGATTGGTTTAGTAATCCCTTTGTCTAGATTTCCAGAGTAGTCTCTTTCATTCCTTTTCAGACTCCTTAAAGGAAAAGGTACATCTAAGCACTTGTCACTTCAGGCTCATTAAAAATCAAAGGCGACTAGAGTCATCTTTTGTTTTTTCTCAACTCTTAAAAATTGGAAAACCAAGTTGTGTCAAAGCGTCTAAAATTAATTTAATCTGGAATCATTTTCCCATTTATTTTTAGTTGACCAAGTAATCCCCAATCATGGAGGAAATTCAATTGAAACCTCGTCATTCACGAAGACTTATGAGTCAACCATCTTTGTCCCCAAAATCAAAACTATTCCAGACAAAGTGAACTCGTTTAACCAGTTCAAAGTCCCTTGGTCTGTTTGGAACAAGTGTTCCGACATCCTTGGAGACTCCAGTTACTCCAAACATTTCTGGTATCCCTGCCTTTACAGAAGAAGTTCCGCAGCCACCAGAGGACAGTAGAACTGATCCCAGTGTGAAGGTAAGCACTTCCATTCCTGAACCGGCTCCATCTGTAGCTGACTTGGAAGGTGTTATTCCCCAAACATCTGCCACTACAGAATCTATACCTTCTTTGGCACTGGAAACATTTTACGGACCTAAGGGTCTGCCTCTTCCACATGGATTGATTACTACAGAAGAGATTGTGGAGGATCCCCCATCTAGTACTCCATCGCATTTTTGAGTCAAGATCACCCTATATCCTTCTTCGTCAGAAATTAGTCTACCATTATCGAAAGTTCCTGTAGAATCACTAGGAAATCTTTTGGATAGACTAGATATGTCTGAAAAACCGTCGACATCTAGGACCGTGTCATCTGACACAACAACGGTAGAACTTCTTGATGTCACTCCAAAAATGTTCACTGGTGTACCATCTATCGCAACTAGCTCTCAATCATTGGATGGAATCCATCCAGGCGCTGTTTCGACGGTATGGTATTTTCTTGTTTGTTCATTCAGAATAATATCTGGGCTCTCTTATGTTGAGTCTCAGCAAATTGATCCTTCACAATGTCAATTTGGGCAATCCGGTCCTCAAAGGAAAATCATTCCCTAAGCACCGGATTACCGCCGTATGGTGGGCAGTATGCCCTTTCATTGTCTCCTCTAGGAGAACAAACATACGAGAGTTCACACCAGAATTTAGGTTATGCTGGAATTAGATCCAGTGGTTGGATGCCAATACTGCCTCAATGACCAAGAGTTGTGTACTCAATGCAACAAAGTATACCTATGTCAAATATCCGCACTACACCGGCTATTGTGACAGTGTCGCAAGTACAAGCATTACTTGTTGTATGCCAACCTCAAGTCTCTCAAGTCGCAATCGAACAACCCCTTGTCCCTGTGATGCCACCATAATCACCAATTAGTAGCTACTTAACTGGAGTGACCCAAGCTCAAATGGGTACCATTATCCCTCATCTTGGTCAAACAACCAATATTGGACAACAACACATGGTCTCACAACCATGGCTTGTGAAATATCAACAACCACAATTCCAAAAAGTTTACCAAGGATCTGAGCACCAAGTCTTTGCAAGTAACGGGCAACCATATATTCAAAACGGTCAACATCAACCATTTCATAATGGTTATGCCCATAAACCTTACCAAAGTTATCAGCATCAAATGCACTATGCTGGTATGCAAAGACCCACTACTCAGGCAATCCCATCTATCTCGGGTATGCTTCGCTGAGCCTGAATCAACAGTTGCCATTCATGGCAACTTTAGAGTTACAAGATCTAAATCAGCTAACAAATGATCCAATCGCTTACGCTCCTTGGTGGCCAGCGATTCCTCATAAACTTCCATCAGATATTCCTAAATTTAATGGAAATCCGAGTGAAGACCCATCGAATCATGCGATGACCTTTCATATGTGGTGTTCATCTAACACTCTAAATGATGATTTGATTAGGCTTCAACTTTTTCAGTGAACGTTAAGTGGTCTGGCAGCAAAATGGTATATCGAATTGCCTAGAGCTTCGTTTGATAACTTCAATACCCTAGCCACAACCGTTTTAACCCATTTTTTGTTAACCATAAGGTACGAAACGAGAGCAGAGCTTCTTACCAATTTCAAGCAAACGATGACCACTCACATATCCGATCATATTCATGAGTGGCGACGTCGTCGTAGAATGATGTTCCTGATTAGCTGTTGGCTGAGTAGTTTATTAAGTCATTGTTACCTTCTATTACAAAAGATGTGGCAAAGGGAGGAGTCATCACTGAACAGCAAGTCATTTCTCGTGCGCAATATTTGGATTTGATCTATACTCACTCTGGCATGCTCTACGATAAAATCCATCATTCTGCTAGACTGAAATTTTCCATTCCTCCCTCTCCTAAGTCAAACAAAGACTCTCATGTCGGGGACGACCTAATAGGAACGACCAGCGCGAAAACCGTAAAGGCTAAGTCGAAGAAGGCCCATACTGTTTCAGGTCAAAATGAAAATGAAGAAATTCTCACCTCGAAAGTAAATGCCGTATCGACTAAGAAAGGCAAAGAAACCAAGGAATGAGGAGGTAAGAAGAAAAAGAAATGGAAGAAGAAGAAATAGGAGGAGTCGTCCCTTGAAAAGTCTTTTGCAAACGCTTCTAGAGATAGGAAACCAAATCGTCCATGCCTTATATGTGATGAGGATCATTGGACAAGAGAATGTCCATATAAAGCTGAGCTTAGAAAATTCTTTAAGAATTCAAAAACCTTAGTGGTATTGACTGATCCATTTCGAAATCCAGGAGCAAATCTGGTTGCTAGTGACAATGCTTCCCCATCCCAAGTGCTAATGTTGTCTGTTTCGAAGCAGCATAATGATGCTTTGATATCGACAAGGAATAAAGATCACAGGAATCCACAACTGTTGGACAACAAGGCCAGTGATCAACCTAGTAGTTCGACAACAACTTTGATCAAATTTGTGCCACCCAACATTCCTGAACTAACGATAAAGCTGCCAAAGGGAGTAGTACAGAATTCAACATTTAATCCTCCTACCAGAGCAGCACAACATTATAATATAGTGGAAGATCTAGCCCAATCGCCATCCATTATGTCGACACTTGAGGTGCTACAAAATTGCCCCTCCCAAAAGCAAGTTTTATTATCGGCGATAGGTGGGATTGACCCAACGGATTCCAATCTTGTGTCCTTTAATCACAAAGGATATGACCCTTAGTTACCAGCTCAACTAGATTTCCTGATTCAAGTGAAAGCCCTCAACAAAACTTTTCATCGAACAATTATCGATGAGGGGGCATCTATATGTATTACGTCGATGAGTTGCTGGAAAAATTTAGGATCTCCACCCTTGTCGCAATCTGTATCGTCCAGCTTTGACTAGTTCTTGAGTAGGTAACAAAATTTATTTCACGATTTTCATAATGTTTTTGGCAAAAGTAGAATTAGCTTGTTAATTAGGGTTTACTAGGTTTTGCTTTACGTTCCAATCTTTCTCCTTTCTCCAATTAGAGTAGCATCTATAGAGTAATCTTTCTTTTCTTTCATCATACATAGAACTTCTTCTGAAATCTATAGAATATGGCTTGATCTCCTAGTGATGTCACGTCAACTGACCAAGTGACAACCTACAATGATAACTAGTACTTGTGCATATAGCACCGATTCTTCCAAGTTTGTTACGAACTACCGGGTTGGTAAAAGTAAATATGGAAGCCCGAGAGTTGCAACATTCTTGATGCAATACTGGTTCTCACCACTTTCTGGCGCTGTTGTCAGGGAATCTTCAGAGTATTCTGTGATTATTTCCTTCTTCTATTTCCTATTGCAATATTTTGCTAATAGTTTATTTCGGCAAAAGTAGACTAGTCATTTCTTTTCTTTTAATTATGCATTTCCTTGCTTTCCTTTTCAATTCTACAAATTTCCATTCATCAAGTTCATTTCAGCTAGTTACAATTTGTTTTGTTCAATGACAATTTTAGTTTCTACAGGTACTTTTAGTGTGGGAAAAAAGAAACAAAAACCAAACCAAAAATATTTCCTTTCATGCCTCGTAGGAGTAGAGATAACGTAGGAAATTTTTTTCCCAACACCCCCACTACTTCACATAGCCAACCTTCTCTCTTCTTTGGTGGCTATGATGAAGAAGAATCCTTAGTTGAATAGCCATACATATTTGAAGAACCTATAGGAGAAGAAGAAGAAGAAAACATTCCTCTGGAGCTAGTGGCTGAAAACAGAAATGCTAGGGGAAATGGAGAAGAATACATGGTACCTTCCCCATTCGGGAGACCAATGGGGATAGAAAACTGAAGAATATAAGTCCTTCAACCCTACCTCACTTCCATGGCTTGAATGCAGAAGATCCTGACACCTTCTTTTTCGAGTTTGCTATCTTCTGTCACACTTATGACTATGCAGAAGATGATCAAAAGTTGAAACTGTTCCCTTCTACTCTCAAGGATGCAACATTGCGTTCGTTGATGGGGTTACCTAGCAACAGCATCACAACTTTGGCTCAGATGTAGCAGGCCTTTAATAGCAAGTATCGAGACTATTATAGGTCAAAAGATACTAAATAAGAAATCTTTCGAATGACCATGGGAAGTGATGAGTCCCTAGAAGACTATGAAGAGAGGTTCCAGTTCAGTTACGAAAGGGTCGGGTGTATACTTGACCCTGAGTCTCTGAAGTTGGTCCTGCTTAGGGGAATTCAGGAAGACCTTTTATACACCCTCCATCTACTAGATGGGGGAGACATTTACCAATTGTCTTATGGGGACATAAAGACTATTTTTAGAAACCATTCTAGAGCAGCCAGAAAGGAAGGTAGGGGGAGTCAGCCCATAGCCAGTACCTCTTCTTCCAATTCATCCATTAAAGGTGAAATCGGAAACATGTTGGAATACTTCAAGAGTAAGATGCCACAAACTCTTTCCATGCAAATGGATTCCTTACATATCAAAAGAAAACAAGAGGAAGAAGAGAGGGCTTTGTCCATTTTTTGCCCTAGATGCACTAGGAGGCATCCTAGGAATGAATGCCCATTGAACTCTATAGAGGTTTGCTCAGTCTGTGAAGAAGATCATTCTACAGATAAGTGCCCTTCCTTGCCCAAACTTAAAATTGTACACCAAGGGGATAAAGGAGTCACTGAACAAATCTAGTACATAAACCAAAAGACAGCATGGACCTAGACCATACCATCAGGGGATGCAAGGGACATCTCAGGTATACTAAAACCCCAACCAAGTCACTTCCATACCTTCTTGGGCCCTCCCTTCTCATCCTTCTTGGTCCACGCCTCCTCCTTGGTCCTTCACATCTCAATATCATGCCCAACCAGCCACCCATTCATTTCAATCCTATGCTCAGCCACAACCTCAGTGTAATGCATCTCATCAGGGGTGGAGGCCCCAATACAACTCTCTTCCCACTCTTCTGCCTCCACCACCTACCCAACCATAACTATTACCTTATGCTCCACCAAGGCAACCCCAAATGCTTGCCCAACCAAATCTAAACCCGAGCAACAGATAGGCTCAGCAAGTACATAGTGGGGAACCATCATGCCCAACTTATGCTATGGAGATTCAAGAAATTAACTTGTGATCCAGGAAAGTTCTCCCAGATAGCCAACCTCCACCTAGGGAGGTTGAGGAAGATAAAAAGGAAATCAAACCTAAAGAAAATCCACCCTTTTCTGAGAGAAAATCCATGACAATCTAGCCTACCCGAGAAGAGATTGAACTCTTGGGAGAATCGGAACATTTATGTATGAATATACCACTTCTCGAAGCCATAAAAGATGTGCTTATATACAATAGGTTGTTCAAAGAGAAGTACTTTAGGCATCCATGAAGGTGCAAGAGAGATGATCCAACCATTAATGTCATAGGAAAATTGTTTGACCTGATGTTGGGGCAGGTAATCTGCCCAAAGTATCTAGACCCTGGAAGCCCATTAGTTGATCTCCACATCAATGGCACAATGGTCCTGCATACCTTGATTGATCTAGGAGCTGCCATTAATGTGATGACAAAGGAGACAATGCTCAAACTTAACATCCAAGGCTCCTTAAGGAAGACCATGAAATTGCTACATCTAGCAGACTGCTCCACAGTGTCCCCTGAGGGTATTGTGGAAGATGTGATGGTCTCCATTGATTCTCGAGAGTACCCTCCTGGTTTCTTAGTTCTCCAGCAAAAGGAAAAGGTCATTAGGTATCCTCTCATTCTGGGAAGACCCTGATTGGCTATAGCTGATGCCTACATTAGCTGCTGAGCTGGGAACATGACCATAAAGAACGAGCACATGTTTAAGAAATTAACCCTATATCCTCCTGCCCAACCCTTGCTAGAACATGATCTATCTCTCTGTTTGGAGGAGCAGGATGAGGATGAAATTTACTCTACACCACTTTGTACATTGGAAATCACCATGGGGGGAAAACTGCAAGATGAGGATGATATGATTGAAAATTCGATTAAGAATCCACCTCCCAGTGTATCACCATTAGAATACATAGTAAGAGAAACCCAAAACAACCCCTCAACTTATATCTGTGTGGCTGACCCCACTTCTCTCCATGTTAAAAATATAGAGTTCGACCTAGGAAGAACATTGAAAATCAATCCATCCCTATCTACTTCCCAGGAGAAGGAGCTATGTGCCATACTGAGAAAACATCTAGATTCCTTCGACTAGATTTATAAGGAGATGAAGGGAGTGCACTCTTCATTATGTACTCATCATATATACATCAAGGAAGATTGCAAGCCAGTCAGGCAGCCTCAAAGGAGGATGAACCCAACACTTAAAGATATTGTTAAGGAAGAACTACAAAAATTGCTTGCTGCAGGATTCATTTATCCCATCTCTGACAATGAATGGGTATCTCCTTTGGTTCTACTGCCAAAGAAAAATGGTAAGTGGAGAATCTGTGTCGACTATTAGGAATTGAAAAAAGCCACTAAAAAGGACCATTCTCCCTTACCTTTCATAGATAAAGTGTTAGACGATCTGGTAGGGAAAAAAAATTCTCCATCCTAGATGGGTTTAGCATATAGAATTAGATTCAAATCAATCCAGGAGACCAAGATAAGACAACTTTCACTTGTCCTTGGGGTACTTTTGCATGCCAGGTACTTCCTTCGGTTTTTGTAATGCTCTAGGCACTTTCCAAGGAGCAGTATTGATTATATTTTCTGAACTGGTTCATGATGCAGTAGAAATATACATGGATGACTTTACTCCTTATGGCTCTGACTTTCGCAAAGCTTTATCTAACTTAGGAAAAGTTCTAGATAAGTTTATTGAGATGTACCTGTCTCTCAGTCTAGAAAAATGTGAATTTTTGATGACTGAAGGGACCGTGCTAGTTCACGCAATATCTCAACAAGGACTATAGGTGGACCCCAACAAAATTGCCATTGTTCAAGGGGTCCCACATCCTCAAAATGTGAGAGATGTCAGAAGTTTCCTAGGCTTAGTTGGATATTAAAGGAGATTCATTAAAGAATTCAACAAGTGATCCTCTCCTTCGTTTGGCCTCCTAGGCAAAGATGTTGATTTCATATGGTCAGAAAACTGTCAAGAAGCCCTAGATACTTTGAAGAGCAAGCTAGTGACTACCCCAATTCTTAAAGGCCCAAACTAGGCCCTACCCCTTCACATTCACACAAATTCTTTGAACAAAGAAGTAGAAGCCGCCTTAGGACAAATTGATCAAAATTTACCTTATGACGTATACTTTATAAGAAAAAACTTGTCAAAGGTGGAGTTAAACTATACAGTGATCGAGAAGGAGCTCCTAGCTGTCGTGCATTCCTTAAACAAATTCAGACATTATATCACAAGCTATCAAACCTTGGTGCACACTAATCATGCTGCAATTAGATATTTAATGAACAAACTAGATGTAAATGCTCACATTATTATATGGTTTCTTTTACTGTAGTAGTTTGATCTGACCATTAATCATAAGCTTGGTAAAGAGAATGTTGTTGCTGACTTTTTGTCTAGAGTAAACTTTCCTGCAGGTGAAGAAGGAATGGTTGATGAACAAATGCCAAATGAACACCTATTTGCTATATCAGTACTCTCTCCATGGTTTGTTGATATAGAAAACTAACTGGTTTCAACATAGTTCCCACCACACCTGTCCTCAAAAGAGAAGAGTAAGATAGTAAGGAAAAGTTCCCCTTTCACCTGGATTGGAGGCAATCTCTTCAAACTTGGCCCATATCAGATCTTGAAAAGATGTTTCAGGGAGGAGGAAGTCTTTGACACCCTCCTGACCTGTCATGACGGGCCTTGTGGAGGTCATTTTGCAGCAAAAAGAACTGCCTTCAAGATATTGCAAGCAGGCTACTACTGGCCCACTCTTGATCGAGATGTGAGGAGATACACGAGCTAGTGTGATCGATGTTGGAGGATGGGGAAACCCACTCCAAAGGATGAAATTCCCATGCAACCTAAAGTGACCTTTGAGCCATCTGAGAAGCGGGGCATGGACTTTGTGGGGCCTATCAACCCCCCTTCAAAGCAG
Organism: Pinus tabuliformis; assembly: GCA_031772625.1. Classification (NCBI taxonomy): domain Eukaryota; kingdom Viridiplantae; phylum Streptophyta; class Pinopsida; order Pinales; family Pinaceae; genus Pinus; species Pinus tabuliformis. The sequence goes on from CM062819.1 coordinate 381,641,452, forward strand.
AAATAGTACATCATTTTGTGCACTGACTACCCGACAAAGTGGGTGGAGACAAAAGAAATCAAAGCAACGAAAAAGGAAAAAGTAGCTGAGTTTTTGAGGGAAAACATATTCTACAAGTTTGGGTATTCGAGAGAGTTGGTCATAGACCAAGGCAATCAGTTCACTTCCAGCCTAATTGAAGACCTGTTCACATATCATAAGATCAAGAACAAGACTTTCACCCCTTACCATCCACAAGCCAATGGGCAGATGGAGGTCACTAAAAGAGCATTGGAAGGGATTCTAACCAAGGTAGTGAGCAACAACAGAAGTGACTGGGCGGACAGATTAGTTGAGGCTACTTGGGCCTACAACACAACATGGAAGACCACCACCGGGTTCACACCCTATGAATTGGTCTATGGGAAGAAGGCCTTGCTATCAATAGAGTGAATTCGATACCCTGAGGATGGCAACTCAGCTAGACCTAGACCTCAGCCATGCACGGAAGGAAATATTACTTCAGTTGAATGGATTGGATGCATAGAAATTGCAAGCCCTTCTCCATACAAAGGTAGTTTAGCTTTAGAGAAAGATATCGCATGAAAGAAATATCAGGGAGAATCAATTACAAGAGGGAGATTGGGCACTACTCTATGACTCAAGATACAAAGATTTCAAAGGCAAGATGAGGACAAGATGGATGGGACACTACACTATGGAGAAATGCAATGACAATGGTTCAATTTTGATCAGAACCATTGATAATGAAGCCATTCCCATGCTCGTCAATGGACATCGGTTGAAATTATACAAAAACCCTCTCCAAGCGAGAGTTTATTGAATATTTGAATAAAATAGTGATGGTAGTTGAACACGTCTTAGCTTCCACTTCACCCACTCATTGAAGAAAAAAGAGGAAAATAAGGAATCAAGTGAAAACCTCCATGAGGCACTTGAGTCCCATCATTGGGTTGAAAACCTCTTCCGAGGTGGCCCAGTGATGTCAAAAAAATAAAAGAGAAAATGAAAATATCCCTGGGTGAAAACCTCCCTTGGAGGCACCCAGGGTAGGAAATTAAGGTGAAAACCTCTCTGAGGTGCCCTAGTTGTTTTCAAAAAAAAAAAAGAGAAATAAAAATGAATTTTTATTACATTGTAGGTTTGCAAGAGGACTACAAGAAGTAGAAGAAGGTGCCAAGGGGACCCTGACATTCATACCATCATCCATCTCATCTTCGCCTCACCTCCCTCCATCATTCTTGGCATCTCTTTCACCCCACTGTACCTCTTCTTTCAAAACTGTGTCTTCTACAGGAAGCTCTATGTTTTCTACAGGAGGCTCCTGTAGGAATTACAGAGAGTCAAAAGCACCTACAGGAGGAAGTTTCAAGGACAAGGAAAGCTTCATGAGGAACTTATCATCCCTATTACCATCTTCAAACCTCCTTTCCATCATTTCCAAGCCTACATCACACTCCAAGCATTCTTATTTTTTTTCCTTCCCAAGAAAAAACATAGAAAAACAATTTTTTTAGTTTTGAAAAAAAACAAAAATAAAAGGAGGAAAAGGCACCATCAAATTTACTTGAAGCTTACCTACTATCCCTACATCATTCATCTCCACCTTTGGCATCATTCTCGAGCTCCAAGCACAGGTTAATAGCTGAAGTTTCAAGGGGAGAAAAAACTCTAGGAGCTTTTGTAGGAATTCCTGTAGCAGTTGATCCCATAGAAGTATAGCACTAGAAGCAAGAGAGTGTTCATCTGTAGGTTGGAAAGGCACATGCAACTTAGCTCCAACAAAGGAAGAACTTGAAAAACATGGAACAACAAATCAGCAAGAAGAGACAGCATGCATGAAGGAAAATGAAGGCATGTAGTAGAGAAAGCCATAACACATCATAGTCGATGGCAACAAATACACTCGAATCACGGGTAAGTAGCTAAGTCACTCCTCTATATACATTTGTGTAATTAGGAATCATATGAAGGCAATGATATGGTTGAGATTGAAAGAGGGCAAGGTGGCCAGTTAACTTGGCCACCTTCATTTAGTTGACTCCACTTAACCGAGATGTCACCCACACGTGCACACAGTTAACTCAAGGAAAAGATGCGAAGGACAAGTAGTGGGCAGAAGAGTTAACTCTGGCGTAGTCATGAGGGGATGATTATGAGGGGGGTCATGATGACCAAGCAAGTGGGGACCAACAGTCCTAATCGGGGCAACGTACACCTTGCCAGCTCAGCACTCATAACCGAAAATAGCCATAAAAAGTAATGAGCACTCCTCCCAGTGCATTCTCACCACCTTTTCTTTAGTTTCTCCTCATAACTCAGCCACATAGCAGTCTTCTTATGCCCCCACAGCCTCGTATCGACCATCCTCCATTGATTTCCACCATATTTCTACTCTTGGCATTTTCTACAGGAGCACCTACAGGAAATCTACAAGACGGAAAACGGGCTTCTACAGGAGGGGAAGTGAGTCATTTTGAAGGGAGGAAATGTGATTTATGGCATGAATTTCATTCTAAATAGGTAGAGTTCATGAATTCCCTTTGTTGAATATTAAAATGTGAAAGAATTGGTCTCAAATTAAAGACCAAATGAGTCTTTGAGAGGGTAGAAATACATTAAAACAATCTGTTTTTTTTTTAAACACAGTTTCCTCTATTTTTCTATTTCAGTCAAAATTATTTGTCTCCACCTCAATATTTTTTTTTTCAAAAGAAGTATAGGCAGTATGATAGGGGGGTTTATTGTAAAAGATCCCGCTAACTCCACTAGACTCCATGCACATCCTCAAGTGGTGGAAATATTTACAAGGGAAAACTGGATGAATTTCTTTAAGAAGTTTAGAGGGTTTGATGATGAAATTGCCCATGAATTTTATCTCTCGCTGGTCCCTCACACAAGAACTCATGCTACTATAACCATTAGAGGCCTCTCCATTGAAATAACCCCTGAATTCATCAGTACGTTCACTACCCTTCCTCTTGGGATGCCTTGGAGTAAATATTAGGAACCGATTGGCCAGGATGCCAAGATCAAAATTTTCCAAGATAATGAAACCCCTATTAAAGGGAAAAATGGAATTAGGATGGCTATTATACCATATCCCTGGGATGAGGTTAGCTACCAAGTGATCAAATACATTTCTTGTGAGGGGAGGCACAACATTGTTTATGGATATCATTTCAGAATCCTCCAAGAATTGAGATATGACATGGATATCCCAGCACATCAAAAGCTCAGTATCCATTACTTTCTCCTTCAATCCCTCATTGACTCCAGCACCAAGGTACAAGTAGTAAATTGACAATAGCTAGCTCACCATGCACTAATCAAGATCCAAGTAGAAGAAGCCATCCATACCTTTACACTCCTTATTGCATGGGAAGTTTTCAGAAATATGACAGGTGAGGATGACATCAAGGCATTAACCTATGATGTTAGTCTTGCTGTCAGTGAGGAGGGAGAACAACAAGGAGGAGCAGATGAAGCCAGTGATGGCATAGCAGAGCAAGAGAGGGAGGAGGAAAGAAAAGAAATATAGGACGAGAGAGTTGAAGGGACAGAGCATGAGGAAGAAAAATACACAACAGAAGGAGAAAAGGAGGCAGAGAGGGTAGAGCAAAGAGAAGAGTCCCCTAAAACTTGGGAAAGAGAAGTAGTGGCTGCCCTCGCTGCCCTCAACACACTAGTCAAGCAGAAGTAGAAGAGGAAAAGAAAAATATCCATGTATTTTAGGGCAAGGAAGAGTACCAGAATTAAAACAAGCAAACCTCAGCCCTCATCAAAGACTCCCATTATCATTGAAGATTCACCATCTGCCAAGGGGAAAAAATTTCCTTCCAGGACATCCATAAATTATGAAAGGGGGACTCCAAGATCTTCTACAGGGAAGGGAAGGACAATTCTACTAGACCCCAAACAAGACCTACAAGAGGCTAAAATAGTCCTATAGGAGACACTGTCCAAACTACAGGAGACACAAAAACTTAAAGAAAAGATAGGAGGACAGCTAGATGAAAGAGGAAGCACAAGAGCTACAATAACCTGACCCCTAGCCTAATATTGACTCCCATTATAGACTACTTGATGAAGGCAAAATAATCCCACAGAAATTTGCAATTCCACTGTTTTTTGAATTGGGTGAGAACGCATAGGTCGATGTAGATAGCCAAGTCCAAAGGAGTTGAGGATATTGGCCACATGGAAAACAAACTCAGGGAAATGGGCAGGGAATTGAGTGCTCTTAGAAACAGAGAAGGCATTACAAAAAGTCACCTTGAGAATGAGAATGAATTACTAAGGAGGCAGCTACAAGAGAAAGAAACTTAGTTCGCATACATGGCCAACTTATCCATGGAAGCATTACAATGTAGAACACCAGCCAAATATTATGGCCTTTATCTGAAGGACCAATGGCTTCAATTCCAAATAAATACTTTGGCACAAAGAGGCACAATGCCTTTCCAAGACTACAAGAAGTTCATGGATTTGTCTGACCAAGGCACCTCCAAGGACAAAGAAAATATGGCAGAGCTACATCTACACAATATGGCCCTCATAGACCTGAATGTGTGGGACCCCAATGCCAAGCTATGGCATCTACAATTAGTGGCCATGGCCTCATCAATGAACCATGAAGAATTGTCGGCTACATAAATGGAAATATTGTTAATAAAAGAGTAGGATGAACCATTGATGGTAAGAGAAGAGCCATCAAATCCTATGGCACTCATTAGCACACACAACCTACTTGCCAATGACCCTCAGATTGCCCCTAAATATCTATCCAATCATGAAAAAACCATTGCACACTTTGAAGATATGTTTAGGATACTTGGGGAGGAACGTGTCCATGTATGCATGAGAAGATGGAACACTCTATCCCACAACTTGCAAATTAGGGAATACCATTCCCCCATGAGGCTGAAGGAGGCATTGAAAAAAGTGCTAATCTACAAGCGCTCCATGCAAAGGCTGAAGGTAAATTGGATTGGCCTCAAACTAAGTCCTCCAATCATATTAGGCATGCTAGAAGGTAGAAGAGAAAAAGAAGAGGAGTATCAATGCAAGGACATAGAAATAAAGGCAAGATTTTATGGAGAACATGAGCAGACCACATCAGAACCCTGGAATGTTAGGGAGGCCACCAGGGCCATAAAAGACGAAGAGATTGACTAGGTTGCTTAGAGGAGGAGCAACACCTTCAGTAGGGGGGTGATGATGAGCCTCATAAATGGGTAATTATATGGGCTCGTTTTACCTTCTAAACTAGTCAAATCAACCATTCTCTTAGCTTATTGTATGATTTTCTGATTATATTTATGCTTATAGGGTGAGTTGAGTTAGTTATTATGCCATGTGGTCTAACATGTATTTAATGCATATTATTGGTTGATTTGAAGTTCAAAGTCAAGGATCCAGTTGTCAAATTGTAGAAATAACTCGAAGTAGATAGAGGAGAGGACTTATAGGAGGGAATCCCCCTCATTTATTACTCCTCACTTTGAATTCCATTTCATTCAGCTCAGAGTACTAGCGGTTGAATCATGCACTAGAAGGCAACCGAGCAAGTGGAAGATGATTGATAGTTATCTCAAGTTTTGGGAGCCGGGCCTCCCCAATTTTAACAAAAATGTTGTAGCTCAGATGTATAAGTAGAGAGGCCTAGGGCCCCACTAGGGTGGGATTTTTTTTGCTTGTGTAAACTCTGCTCAAATTTCCATCTTCCTATTTTGTGACATTTTTATGTAATCTTGCTAATTTTTTGATAATGAAGATGGGATCTTTTTTGAGCTAGCACTGAGTTACCTCATAACGCTAAAGCTCTTTGGTTAGGGCCCAATCCAAGTAGCCAAGATTCTCTTTCTTGTATTTGTATGCTTTACTTTGGTTTGTAGATTAATTTGTTATTTTGTATTTCTCTTATGCTTACGAATATGTTGTTTTTGATGATTTAGTAGCTTACTTCTATTTATGCTTTCTATAATAGGTTAGGTAGTGATCAGAGAAGATTCAAAAGGCTAGCAATAGTGTCGTGGCCTCTCTTCCTCCCTTTAGGACCATGATTTGAGGCAAAGACTCTCTTGCTGCCCTAAAAACATAAATTTTCCTCGTTCCTAGGACTTCTATTGTTTGCAGCTCTCTAGTAGATTGATAGTCTAGTTTTTCTTTGCTTTAGATCCTATTTATCATGTTCACTTCCTGATTTGCAATAGTCCTTTTTCATTCTTTCCTTTCTTATAGCATTTCCCAACATTTCCTTCTATACATCATAGTTTAGGCCATTTTAATGAAAAACTTTTTTTTTCCTAAGATGCCCTCATTTCATTTGTTGATTGATTTTCTTGGTTGACCATCAATTTCTATGTAGTAGATCTCTTCTAGCAGTAAGCCAGCTTACCAGCAATCATACCCTCCATTTGATCCATGCCCTATAGGTCTCCTAAATCTCACCTCAATTTTGCCCTAGTTTCGTTCATTTTTCATAGAACTTCTTCCTCTCTCCTTGAGCCATATAACCAACATGTTGCTTCAAAGGCTCAATTGCTACTAGCAATAGACTGTTTACAACCATAGGTATTCAATTAATGTGGTGGAGTCCTTCGTCGAGTGAAAGAAAAATTGATAGCTTGCAAGACTCAGGCCTAAAGAGAGTATGGGTATGGTACACTGATATTATCCTTTTTCCTTGATAGAGTCCTCATGGTGAGGCCTCACAATATTTTGGACATAGCTAGTCCTAGGGAGTTGAGAGAGGAGTGATGGGCTTCCCTAGAACCTCATACTTGAAGGGGTCTGACTAGACACTTTTTCGAGGATGAATTCTTTGAGTGGGTTAGTGGCCAGGTCATCATGATTGAAGATTATGCCTATGAAAACATGGATTACAAAGGAGATCTAGAACTCATTTTTCCACTTGGAACTCAATGGGGGACATAAGGTAAGAGCTTTAATTAGAATACCAAAAAGAATTTTTTTAATTTTGAAATTTATGTCATGTTTTTCTACTATGGGTGAATAAGTACTAACATGAAGCATTTTCTTAACATAGATATGGAACTGGTACATCCTGCAAGCATGCCCCACCATGCTAGGTGGGTTGACCAACTGTTTGGGGTTGGAGCATGTGTGGAAACCACCAAAGTGGGAGATGACACACAAAGTCTCCACGAGGTTGCTAGGAACCTTGAGGGTTTGAGCATGGGTGTGCAAGAGTGGTTTCTAGTTCCTCTTAAGAGGTTGTCTAGAGATGTTCTAAGTTATCATGACAAGGATGCTTAGCAATAGTACGGTATATCGAGTGGGTGTCATAGTGAGGCTTAGTAAATCCATTTTATACTTAGGAACACCCAAGTTTTGGGAATTTGTTATGTAAAAATATTGGACTTGATACATACACACACACATATATTAGTGATTCATGGTGTAAATGTGTGTTTTTAATTTTTTGTAAATTTTTAACTATGTAAAATTTTACTTTAGTGCATGTATCTATAATGAATGACATAGATGCCAATCTAATACATAAGTTTCTAATGAGTTAGCTACTGTATTAAATTATCGAGGAATGTGTTAATATGTAATAAACTCAAATTGGTACTCCAACAGTCGTACCCTTAAATAACGACATAACAATATTGGATTGTGAATGTGATAATGATTTTTTAATTTCATAAAAAATAGCTAAGAGTCTAACATGACCACTAGATTGGAGATGTCCCAAGATGATGCTTCAGTAAGAAGTGCAGTTACAGACATATACTCAATAATATTGTTGGCGGTAGTGTCAAGAAAAGCTTGCACAAAACTAAGTAGTTCCGACATAGGTGTGTATATGACCCAAGAAGATGATGTAATGTGTCGTGTGTGACGATTGACACCATCCACATATCATACTCATGGTATGGGTAATGAAGACAGCTATGAAACAAGGGACATGCATGAGGAAAATACTCATAAAAATCCAAAAAATCCAGTCACAACAAAAGAAGAAAAACTTATGAATACATAAAATTAAAAAGAAAAATCCGAGTGCAATACTAGGCATAATATGTTTTTAGATAGAGCCCATTGCAGGGCTCCGCGAGTGGGATTCCATCACAGTCCTAAAGTTCATAAGCACATTTTGAATGGACCTTAATAATGACATATGGACCTTTCCACAATGGTTGAAGTCTACCTTCCCCCAAGAGATTGTGTTTTTTTATCATAAAGTAGAACACGATCTCCTTCTTGGTAAGAACGAGGTTTGACATTTTAATCATATTGGGCCTTGACTCAATGCTTGTCAGATTTGAGAGCCAATGTGACATCTCGATCAGTCTCATCCAACTGATTGAGGGATAGCAAGCACTGTTCTTTGGCGTTGGTGCTGGGCAAGAGTTCAACAACTAGCTTTAGTGACGGAATTTTCCACTTAATAGGTAGCACTTCTCCTAGGATGTAAGGAATTTGGAATGGTGTAAATCCTGTATACGTTTTGATCCAGGTGGCTCCAAAGACACACACAGGACAAAGAGGCCTTATGGAAGCTTGAAAATCAAAGTGATCAGAATGATTTTGAACTTGGACCAAAGCATAGATCTTTTCATCCTGATCATGATGGTGTGAACAATTCGTCAAACCGAGTCTGTGTGTGAAAGTTAGAAGTAGTCAAAGTTAGGTTGACTTTTGCTAACTGAGCAGGCTTAAGAAAGTAGTAATTTGGGCGAAATCGAGCCACCAGATTCTAGCCAAACTAGGCCAAATTCCGGGTGAATTTGTGGCTTGGTTAATTTGTCTCCTTTGGACATTTTTCAAATTTTTAAAAATGACTAATTGCTTCTAAAAAATAAAAAAATATATATTAAAATGGGTGGGAGGCCATGACCCCCACCACCTCCATCGCGACTCAAATTTTTTTTTTAATAATTTTGGGTTGATGGGATATGACCCCTGCTAACCCCCAACCATCATAGAAATAAAATTTTGTTGGGTCGGCGACCATTACCCTATCGGACCCTCCTCCAACTCACGTAACCATACTGTAATAAATATGGGATGGGCATGGTGGACTTGGCCCACACCCAAAACCTCATGCCAATCAAACGAGGCTGGAAATGTGGTAAGCATGCCAGCGGGGGTCCAATCTGCCTAGCCCACATGGTCAGCCCCCAAGTGGGTGGCCCCAGAAGAACAATGAACCCACATTGAAACCAACCCACGTACACTCCAATGGCCCAAAACTAAATGCACCACCGAAAATGCAAAGAGATACGGGGTTAAGGGGCGGGCTACCCAAGGTGAACCCAAACCCCCAAAAAATAATAGGATGCGGTTTTAATAAAACAATTTTTGTGCTAATGTGGAGGGGTCGGGGTTTGACCACCCGACCTCCTCCTCATAATTTTTTGCCTTACCAATCCACGTAAACCAATTTGTTAGTAAATCCACCAGAGAAATTATATAAACTTTCATTTGCTCAATGCATCCATGAGGCAACATGCAGGAACCGGGAATAGGCATGGAATCTGAGTTGACATTTTTTAATTAATTTTTAATGTAGGTGGAACCATGAAGGAGCAAAATTTCAAGAAGGGTGAAGTTTTTGTAGTGTCCAAATTGGACATACTTTATGTTGATCTTACACCTCTCGGTGACACAAACCCGATGGCATAGTCATTTCCTAATCTGGGCAACATACTTGCAAAGGACCCAGAGGAGGGAATCTTTAAGGAATCTAGGGGGGAACTAAGAGATTCCTTGAGCCCCAAAATTCCACTTTCTCAGAATTCAGAAATTTGACAGTCGATTTTGCACTATTCGATGCCACAAATCTGATGGTGCACTCAGATTTTCCATTTGCTCATTTCATTTTTGAGCCACTTTTCTAAGTGGAGTGTAGGTGTTAGCATTCGATGTGTGAGCAGTGATTCCATGAGATTCGACACCATGAGGTTGATGGCACAAACAACTTCAGTAGTTTGACATCCTCTTCTTTAGATGGCCCCAGGATGTGAAGTATATGAAGGGTGTTCATGTACTTCTTTTTCTATGTATTTTACTACACATATCCATGTTTAATGTTTAATGTTTAATGTGGGATCTTGTTTTCTTACTTGTTTCATGATTCCCACTTGATGTGACATGGAATCATTTGTGTGATGTACTTGTTGTCATGATTTGTCATGTTTTTTTCAAGATCCCTTTGTTCTCATGTTGATGGGATACTCCTGTTGTCGCCATGTATGTTTTGCATTGAGATTCGTTTTATGCCATGTTGGCAGGATGCTCATCATGCATGAGTTTATGTCAAATCGATACGAGTTCGTTTTGACTAAGAGTTCCTGTAGTGGAACATCTCTTGGAGTCACTCCTACATAGGGTCATTTTCCTTGTATGATAATGACATCAGCTCTTATGTACATCATCACTATTGACAACACTAAATGTAGTGTCCTAGACATCTTGACACTAGGGCCTGGACACGTAGTCCCTCCTGGATGAACTCCATTATCAATGGCTTATGTTTTCATGTGTTTATGATTTTCATTTTCCTCTTATTTATATCATGTGGATGTATTCATTTATGTTCTTTTAAGAATACAATTTAACACATCATGAAAGTAAAAGGTCTTGGAAGGGTCCTTTGTCACACCCGGACGTAGATCAAGATTTGACTAAGGTTCGGTACTTGGGTTTATTCTTCTGCACTTGTAATGATTCATTACAAACCATCTCACATGACCACATCTTCTGACACCATTCAGGAAATCTGTACTATTGATATTTACCAAATCTCTTATTGATTTATCCCCATAATGCAGGATATAACATGCAGTGGTAATGGTTCTTTTTTATTTCCTACTAACCAGTGGATCATGGTTTTAAGGACACCATTGATGGCTTCCACTTGGTCATTAGTGAGTGGGTAGTAGGAGCACAAATATTCTTACTTGAAACCTAGCAACAATGTTAAGTCAGACATCATGTGGTTCTGAAAGTGAGAAGCATGGTTTGTAATGATCGTGTGAGGCATGGAAAAATGACAGATCACTAGATTGAACAAGAATAATGCTGTAATTTTGCCATCATCCCAGTAAGTGGGAATGCCTTCTTCTCATTTCGTAAAGTAGTCCACAACAACAATAATGTAGTTGTGTCTATAAGAGGAAGTGGGGTTTCATGTGATGAAGTCAATTCCCCATTGGGAAAAGGTGCTGATGGAGATAAATGGGTGCAAGGGGGATGGAGTTTCTACATTTTTTTGGTAAATATTTACAAAGGATGACACTAATGGAATGCCTCAATACACTCTTTAAACAATGTCATCTAGTAGTATCTTGCACGTATAATTTTCTGGGTGATAGCCATGCTAGAAATATGACTACCACATTCCCCAGCATAGAAGTCATTTAAAACATGTTTCACCTCTTCATGATTGAGGTAACATCGAAGAAATGTATCTATGTCGCAAATATATAAAGTACTTTTTAACACTAAATAGTTTCAAGCTTGGTGGCAGATGTGACGATGGTCATCTGATGAGAGATCAGGGTAGAATAGTTGTGCTAGGAGGTAGACAAGAATGTCTCCATACCAAGGATCAATAGAGTCAATAATATAGACAAATTCATCTATATGATGATCATGGGCTACCTAATCTGGATCGACTATGGGGAGGTTCGACAATAATTCTATGAAGACTAAGCATCTTTTTGCCTTGGAAGTGGCGAAAACTAAATCAAATTGCTGGAGGATAACAATCCATTTAGAATATTTTCTTTTTGATTAATTGACGAGAAAGAATGTGTCTAATGGGATTATCCAAAGAGATGATGGTAGCCTGTTGCAATAGTATATAGTTTCAAAAGAGATTGACAACAAAGAAAATTGCCAAGGATAGCTTTTCCACATGTGAATATTAGATTTTGAGAAAATCTAGGCCTTTTGAGAGATAATAGATCACATGCTCATTAAGATCATCATGGGTTTGGACCAACATCATACCAATGGAGGATGGTGAGGTTGCCAAGTATAGGATAAAATCAGTCACATGTGAATAGTTGGGAGAACTAAGTAGTGAGGTAGATATAAGTGCCTCTTTCAAGGCATGAAATGACCACTATGCTTGATCATCCCACACTTGTGATACTCCCTTCTTTATTACACACATAAATCATTTCTTCAGCTCAGCATAGTTCACGATGAATTTTTGTAAGAATATTTCCTTTCCCTGCAAATGTTGGAGTTGTAAAATGGATTGTGGCGTGAAAAATTGAGTAATTGAATTTACCTTATCAGAATCAACCCTAATCCCATGTTTGGAGACAATGAAACTAGGTAGGAATCTAGACTTGATAAATAATATGCATTTGTACAAATTCAAATGTATGCTATAGAAATTTTACTTAAGAAAAATTGCTCTGAGACAAACTAGGCATTGGGTTCACTTCTTGGAATGGGTTGGAAGGTTGTCCAAGAAAGCTTGAGAAATGGATGTAATATTATGAAATGGGTAGTCCATGGCCCATTGAAAGGTTGCGCCATTGTTCTCTAGACCAAATGCGAGCTTTCTATATGAAAATATTCCCCAAGGGAAAAGGAAGGTGGTTTTTTGTTGATCCACAAATTTTATGGAAATATGGTTATATCCCGAGAAACCATCCATAAATGATAAGGATTCTCAATTGGGAAAATCATCGATTACCCGTTCAACGAACGGGGCTAGATAATTTTCCTTAGGACACACATCATTCAAATCCCAGTAGTGAAAACATACCCAGATGGTACTCTATTTTTTTATCTAGAGGAACCATATTGGAAACCCATCCCATGAAGCGAATAGGGTAGACGAAATTAGCACATAATAATTTGTCCACCTGGGTTTTGATGGCTACAGTTTTGTAGGGGTGGACAGGTTAGAGTCTTTGGCAAACAGGCTTGGGATTTTCATAGACCTTGATCTCATGCTCGACAATACACAGATCTATCCTGAGCATTTCCTCATAAGACTAAATGAATAAATTATGGAATTCCTTGAAAAGGCGAGTGAAGCAGGCAATTAGCTTAGGATTGCAATCAGCTCCAATCTATATATTTTCCATGAGGCATGTCTTGATAGAGATATCAATGAGTATTATATTTGAAAGATTGCCCATGTTCCCTTCTGAATCCAATGTTTCGGTGGTCATATAAATTGAGGGAATAACCTTAGTTGGGTAAAAGGACATGAATTCCATAGGGGCCATGTCTATTAACTAGGTAAATACTCTTTTTAGACATAGACGATCCCTCTAGCCCAATGAGTGGGTCTAGCAACAAATGAGACAATCTACACGACACTTTCCTATACTATAATTAAAATTAAAGAAGTCAAAGGAGACCTACCTCCTTCTGATGCTATGATGTATCCCTTTGTTCAATATATTGATTTTTTGCTCCACTAGGTTCAATTATTGCTCGTCATGGCATTTGAATACCTACACAAGAGACCAAAAACACAACAAAGCATAAAAGTTCAAAAAACATAATTCAAATGTAATCCACTTAACGGATCAAGGAGAATAAAGATAAATGAAACATGAACAAAATCATTTATGGAAAGTGAACCAACAATTGTATATATTAATAAAAAGGGAGGAAGCATACAATCCATGCCTTGATGTTAGTATCCCTCCTTGAGTGAGTGTCCAAGTCCAAGCTCAAGCTATCCAAACACTCCTTCTCCAAGCCAAAACAAATAGCATGTAGGCAATATCTCATCATAAGAATGCCAATAATCAGAGACCAACCATTTTTGAATGGAGGGTGATGAATTTATAGGCAGGGAGAGGGAGTTATGATCTCACCAAAGATAGAGGAAGCTCCTCATCTTAAGGAGGAAGCTCATAGGGATAATATGAAAGGGTAATATTGGGAGAATTCAACCACATCCACAATGAACATCATCCAACTCACTATTCTAAAAGCCTCTAGATCACAAAGTTTCTCCTCCACATTGGTAAAAATCTCCTTTTATGGTTTAGCATGAGCATGTAGGTAAAATCTGCACTGGAAGCATGAGGCTCATATGGTGCAACCTTCCATCAGCATGAGCAGGTAATGTCACAGTCGCTCTTACCCATAATTAGTGTTTTTAGCTCATTTTTCTCAGGAAACACTTAAGGAAACTTTCTTTATTGCTTCAAGGAGGATATGGAATGCATATCATGATGGGTAGACCACACATTTTTCAAGGTTTTGGCACTCCGGGGTATGACACAGGGAAGTGAAGGAGGTATCAAAAAGTACTGTGTAACAGATTCCCCCTAAATCAAGAAGGCAGAATAAGGATGGATGGTTGAGATGCTTCACAAGTTAGTGCAAGACGAGTACAAACACCATTAGGAGACCTACAAATCAAGGACACATATACATATGAATATATGATACCGCTATCATATATATTAGAACATGAATCCATGGTATGAACGCAGTCATCTAGATAGAAAGGAACATGTGAAAAGATCCACAGTATTGGCATAGCCATCCGAATTAAAAGGATCGTCTCGAAGTCTAAGATCCACGGTATGGACACAACCACTCGATATAGAAGGATCATCATCCTCATAGATATAAGGTCCCATAGTATGGTCACAACCATCCATATAAAGGAAACATGTATACAATCATGAATAATACATAACTCCATGCAGCCTGAGATATATTGGAAAAACTAAGGGTCTTGCGCTCCATCCCAACCTAATCAAAGTACGAATTCTGACATGTGAATGAATGTGTAAAAGTCAAACATGCTAGAAAATCACCTGATTACCATTTAATGATGTGAAATATTAGTAAGAATTAGAGAAACCACCCATAATGACAATGGCTCTCAAGGTACAATAGTAGAATACACGAATGTGAAGATAATGCTGCAATCAAGCACTCATGGAAACATTTGACTGAAGGCCAATGATGAAAACATATCGTTGAATGCGAAGAACTTGCCATTAAGGCATGCAAGCTCTAAGGTACTAGAAGGGAGTTTCTAAGTCACCTTCCTAGATAATGAGATGAAGTCGACAGGAAATGACCCATCGACAGAGGGCCATAATGATTCCCTCATCATCGAAATGAAACAAGGAATAAAATGGAATAAATGAGTATGATCCAGGACTATGGAAAAATGTTAGATAATGTATAGGTAGTAAACTGCAAATAGGACTTCTCTTCAACATATCAGTGACATGACTCCAAAATGTGGCAAAATTTGACTCAATATAAGATCAAGGTTCATAAAGTGGAATAGTTAGACGAGAGGAAAAATGGATCACCCAAACCTGGAAGTACAAGTGACTAAGTGAGGATATCCCAAACTAGATATAAGAAATAGATGAGTGTCATGTTCAAGAGTGACATGCTACATATACAAGAGTTGTTTCACTTTCACTTTTTCCCCACTTTTTCCAGTGAGTACCCCATATATTTTTTATCTCAAGCTTGAAGGGGATAGCATATGATTTCTGTGTAAGTTCACCCTTCAGATGAATCCATCCTACTAAGTTTTATGAGCCCTAGGAAGGAATAACTTGATCTCATCATGGGGACAAGTATTTCATTATTTAATTTTTACGAGTCCGATGGAAGAGTAAATCGGTGTCTTTTTCACATTTAGAGAGTTTTAAAAAGAGATGAAAAATAAAACTCCATCAGGTCCATTTTTGTAGTTTGTCTCTTGAACCCGAAAAGGTAGAAAACAATATTTGAGAGAACCTCCTAGCCATGTTTGACTAAGGTGTTACCTTTTCATACAATAGTTTATCTGATTTTGGAAAAGGGTTAAACTTATACTGAGTAGATTTCATTTCATTTACTCTTACAAGTTCGAAACGACAAGTACTTGATGATATTTTCATTTTTTAAAAGTCATAAAAGAGCTTAAATATGAATCTACTTAGAGGAATGAGTGGTATAAAAGGATAGCAATTGGCCCTGGTGATGATGGATTTGCTCAAAACATGTAAAGTTCAAGAGACTTGCTAATAAGACCACTCATTGCAGATGTTCCCCAGGAAATGGTAAAACAACCAAGTGAAAGCGTATGATCAGCCAAATAGATGGTGATGATGGAAAGGAAAAAATCAAGGCTTATCTTAGTAGAAATAGGGTGATAAAAAGGAAATCAAGAGAGGTAGAAAGGGAAATGGTTTCATTTTTACCAAATATTGAAACATGGGAAACTCTACTTGAGGATACTTGAAGATGGTTTAATTTTTTCACAAGCTTGAAACGGAAACAAACTATGATTGGGTTTGATTTCATTTTTACACAAGCTTGAAACAAAGATAAACTATGCTTAAGATAAGTTTCCATGCCCCCAGCATAATGACTCAATTTGAGAAGGCTGTGTTTGTACCACGGATCTTAGACTTTCAGACGATCCATTTCATTCGGATGGTTGCACTCATACCATGGATATTTTCACATTTTCCTTTCTATCTGGATGGCTTCTTCCATAATGTGGATTAATGTCTTCATATGTATGAGAGAGGTATGATATATTTATATGTATATGCATCCTTGATTTGCATGTCTTCTTCCTCTTCTCTTATTTCGACTGTAATATACGAAAGTGTCTTGTATACTATATCCTTTGTTGCTAGACCCACTCATTAGGCTAGAGGGATCATCTATGTCCATAGAGAGGGTTTTCAATGTGACTATACAGGTAAAAACTAGCACCGTGAGCTCAATTGTCACTGATAAAGCTTGTGTTGAGCGAGGAATATTGGAAAAAACAAAAAATATTTCAAAAAACAATCCATACTCAACACTCCAAGGTAGTAATAAGCGATTCCATAAACCTACACTGATCCACACAAGCTAAGAATTCAACAGTTGATCAAACTAATCAAAGGATCAAATTGAAGAAATGGATGGAAAGGTTATAGTTTTCCCAGCGTATTAGCCATATTTTTGAGTAGGTAAATCGTCTCTGCGAAAAGAGATAATCCCTCTAACACAGTAAGTGGGCCTAGCAACAAACGAGACAATCTATAAGACACTTTCCTAAATTACAATTGAAATAAGAGAAGAGGAAGGATACCTTTGAATCAACGGTGCATATACATGTACATATGTGATACCTTTGTCATATATATCAAAACATGAACCCACAGTATGGGCACAACTACCCTGATAGAAAGGACCATCTGAAAAGATCCACAGTATGGGTCCAACCATTCAAATGAAAAGGATTGTATAGAAGTTTAAGATCCATGGTATGGACTCACCTACCTGATATAGGAGGATCATCATCATCATAGATATAAGGCCCCATTGTATGGTCAAATCCATTCGAATAGAGGAAACATGTATACAATCATGAATAATACATAACTCCATGCACCCTGAGTTATATTAGACAAAACTTAGGGTTTTGCACCCCTAAGATGTGAATGAATGTGTCGAAGTCGAACATGCCAGAAAACCTGTTGGTTACCGACCAATGATGTGAACGATCAATACAGATGAGAGAAGAAACCATTAACGAAACTAGCTCTCAAGGTACAATAGTACAATCCATGAATTTGAAGATGAAGATAAAGTCGAACAATCATGGAATCATTCGATCAAAGACCAATGATGAAAACCTTTTGTCGAATGTGAAGAATTTTTCATGAAGGAATGCAAGCTATAAGGTACTAGAAGGGATTTTCTATGTCATCTTCCTCGAAAATGAGCTCAACTCGACAATAAATGACCCGCCGAAGGAGGGCTATAATGATTCCCTAATCATCGACATGAAACAAGGAATAAAGTGGAATAAACTTGCATGATCCAGGATTGTGGCAAAAATTCAAAAAATGTGTATGTAGTAAACTATAGATAGGAATTCTCTTGAACATATTGGTGACATGACTCCGAGGTGTAGTAGAATTTAACTCAACCTAGGACCAAGGGTCA
Organism: Pinus tabuliformis; assembly: GCA_031772625.1. Taxonomy (NCBI): domain Eukaryota; kingdom Viridiplantae; phylum Streptophyta; class Pinopsida; order Pinales; family Pinaceae; genus Pinus; species Pinus tabuliformis. Next base: position 381,659,380 of record CM062819.1, read on the forward strand.
TGACGACGAAGTGTAATAGTTAGATGAGAGGCAAAATGGATCACCCAAACCTGGAAGGATAGGTGACTGAGTGAGGATATCCCAAAGTCGACACAACAAACATATGAGTATCATGTTCAAGAGTGACATGCTTCCTATACAAGAGATGTTTCACTTTCAGTTTTTCCCCACTATCTCTATTGATTACCACATATATTTTTTATCTCTAGCTTGAAGGGGATAGAATATGCTTATCATATAATTTCACCCTTCGGATGAATCCATCCTAGTAAGTTTTACAAGCTTTAGAAAGGAATAACTCAGTCTTGTCAAGGTGACAAGTCTTTTGTCATTTAACTTTTATGAGTCTGACAGAAGAGTAACTCGGTGCCTTTTTCACATTTAAAGAGTTTTAAAAATAGATAAAAAAGAAAACTCCATGAGGTCTCTTTTCATAATTTATCTCTTGAACCTGAAACGGTAGAAAACAATATTCGAGAGAACCTCCTAACCATGTTTAACTAAGGTGTTCCTTTTTCATAGAATAGTTTATCTCATTTTGGAAAAGGGCTAAACTTTTAGTCAGTGGACATAATTTCATTTACTTTTACGAGTTTGAAACAAGAAGTACTCGATGATCTTTTCAATTTTCACGAGTCAGAAAAGAGCTTATAGATGACTCCACCCAGAGGAATGAGTGGTATAAAAGGATAACAAATGGTTCTGATGATGATGGAACTGCTCAAAACATGAAAAGGTCAAGAGACTGGGTAATAATGCCACTCATTTCAGATGTTCCCTAGGAATGGGTAAAACAACCAAGTGCAAGCATATGATTGGCCAAAGAGATGGTGACGCTGGAAAGGAAAAAAATAAGGCTCATCTTATGATCCGAATTGGATCCTGAAACTCTCTAAGGTTTCATGATTGTTTCAAATTATGACAAAAGATTCAAGTCCTAGAAAGGATCAAAACTATCAGGAGGAATCGTCATAAAAATTGTAGTTGTGGATAGAGCGGAGAAACAACGACCCTCGATTAAGCGCGCAGACCATTGGCCCATGGTAAAGTGAAAAGGCACAAAACTGGCAAAAGCAAATGCTAATTCAGGAAACAAAGGTGGATTCTGGTACACAATTAGTGCTAAGCGCTAATAATGTATCACAGAGCATCCCCCTCAGTGAAGGAAATCCCCAAAACACTCGGACTTGAAAATGCTATAAAACTCTAAAAAGTAACTGTTTCGGTTCCCTAGCGTGGGATTACCCAAAACCAGCAGGATATCGGAAGGCTTCAAGGCAGTAAGAAGTTTTGAATGAGTCTTTCCCGAGGCCACACATCAAGCGACATGCATCTGGCGAAAGAGAGAGAAAATTGCCCACATCGGATGGGTAAACATCGTGCTACTTGTCCACCCGATATGAAGGATGACCATAGGATCTGGGGGGCCCAAATTGACGTCGGAGATGCGTCCCGATGACTGACCAGATTTGACAGGTCAAAATCAAGATGACAAGGATTTGACGTTTGACGTGGATGATGAGTTGGCAAAGAATTCATGTTTTCAGGCGATCTTGAAGCAAAGAAATTTAACGGCCATTCAAATATGATTCAAGGAATCTAACACCTAGTTCGTTATCAAATAGGTGGCCACCTCCCTACAAGGCGTTACCCAGTGATGATGATGTAGAGCAGAGGAACTTGAATGAACAAAGGAAAGGAAACCAGAAGGCCGGGAAGTCGAAATGAGAAATCAAAGAGTAGACTGGCCCTAAAGCCATAAACTGATAGAAGAAGAAGGCAACATGTATAAAGGCAACACACAGAGATGCAGAAAGCTAACAGTAGCAAATAGAGAGTAGAAGCTAAGCTGACCTGAAAGCAGCATCAACCCAGATAGAGCTCGAGAGAGTGAGAGAGTTTGTGTACTCCCTTGAAGGCTTGAGAGGTTCAAGCAAGCTCCTCGGTATAGGCCTGTCATACTACTATGACCCTTAGAGGTCGAGTTTCGGTAGGGAGAGTCTATGAAATCCATTCCTACTGAGTCCATTCTGTTAGTGAGACTCGAATCGAGTTCACTCTTGTAAAACTCTGCTTGAAAACATAATAGAGAGGTCACCACTGAAAGGCTAGACCAGGAGACACAGCCCAGGAGCATTGGGTGAACTCTTTATTAAACTTGTTTTGTTTACATGTTTGACTGTTATGTTTTCTCTGATTTCCTCAGTGTCTATGTATTTCACAATCTTAATGATCCATTGCATAAAGTAACATAGGCACATCCATGCACATGAGTCTATAATGCCTTTCATTCTTTATCTTGGATAAATTCCATATCAAGTGGTATCAGAGCTCAAGTTTATTAAGGTTAGACAAGCTTATGTTGGATTTTGTGGTTGAATGCTAACTAGATCAAAGCTTAAATTAGGAGAAGGAGAATTGGCTAAAACTACCCTGGAAATTGGAAGAGTCTATTCTATGAGGAAAATGTTAGGAGAAAATCCCCTGGAATCAGACCCCCAGTTCATGGATAGTTTTATGACCCCAAAATCCATGGTGGAGAAAATGTATAGGGACTATAAGAAACATAGAGATGAAGATTCATCAAGCTCCAAACAAGACAAAGGAGTAGAAGAATCTCTCCTCCATGACCACTCCAAAGGCAAAGGGAAAGAAGAAAAATTTCTCAGGCCTCCTAATAGCCCTAAAAATAAAAATAAGACATCTTTGATTAAATTAGATGTTAAATTTGATTTACCAATATATGATGGAGAGTTGAATGCAGAGAAGATGGATAATTGGATCAGATATATTGATGTTTATTGCAGAGTGCATATCATTAACTTAGACAAGAGTAAGATTCAATTGTCTAGCCTATGCCTTGGAGGCACTGCCTTGGTATGGTGGGAAGGCAAGACACAAGTTGACATGAAGAAACATGGTAAGCTTCTTTCTGTCTGGAGTGAATTTGTTTCTGCAATTAGAAAGTAATTCTATCCACTCGCCTACATGCAGCAAGCCATGATGAGCTGGAAAACACTTCAAGAAGTATAAGGGAAAAGTGTACAAGGTTACACCCAAGAATTTAGGAAAAGAGCTTTGATTCTAGGAGTTTCTTTAGACTCACCTGAGACTCTATTGAAGTATATAGGTGGTCTACACAGCTACATGAGGCACACTATCCTCATGTTAAATCCCACTAGCATAGATGAGGAATCCGTTCAGGCTACGCATCTTGAAGCTAGAGGTAAGAATGGGAACCCAAAAGTTGGGGGATCATCCCAACCCATTGTAAGAAAAAATAAGGAGAAAAGAAAATAGAAATAGAAAGAGAGGAAGACAAAAATTGTACAGAAGAAAAAGTCCTCATTCACTCATGGTAAGAAGGATGGGTATGATGATGAACAGTACTAGATTTTGCATTTGGAGCTGAATCCTAAGAAGTTTGTGGGAAAGAAGAAGAAGACTACCACAACTATTCAAAAAATTTGGGGTTAGACTTAGGAGATGAATCAACAATCACAACCATAGGTATAAAAGGTTGCCTGCTTTAGAGAATGTAGAAATCAAGAAGCAGGTATAGGATTTGCTTAAGAAGGGGTTCATCAGACCTAACACATCACCATGTGGGTCTCCAATCATTTTGGTGAAAAAGAAATATGGCTCATGGAGAATGTGCATTGATTACTGAGAACTGAATAAGATAACGATCAAAAATCGTTATCTCCTTCCTCACATAGATGATCTATTAGATCAATTGAAAGAAGTTGTTTATTTTTCCAAGTTAGACCTACATAGTGGCCATCATCAGGTCAGATTTGCAGAACAAGATGCATCGAAGACTGCTTTCAAAATAAAGCAGGGATTGTATGAGTGGTTGGTTATGCCTTTTGGCTTAACTAATGCTCCTACTACCTTCATGAGAGTAATGAATGATGTACTCAGACCTTCTCTTGATGATTTTGTTCTTGTATATCTGGATGACATTCTTATATTTAGCAAAATGTGGGAAGAACATTTAAATCATGTTAAGCAGACACTAGATGTTTTGAAAAGAGAAAAACTTTATGTTAAACTCTCAAAATGTGAATTTGGTAAAACATCTTTGAATTATTTGGGACATATAGTAGGGGGTGGTGAACTGAAGATAGATCCCTCCGAGGTTGCAGTCATTGTAAACTGGCCTAATCCCAAATCTGGTACAGAGGTTAGAAGCTTCTTAGGTGTAGCACAATATTGGAGAAAGTTTATTTCTAACTTTTCCTTGATTTCAGCTCCCTTATGTGCTTTCATAGGATTGAACAAGGTGTTTCAGTGGGGAGGCAAATAGCAAAAAACCTTCAACATCTCTAAATAAAAGATTAGTACAGAACGAGTACTAGCACTTCCCGATCTTCAAAGACCATTTCAGATTGAAACAGATGCCAATGACAATGCCATGGAAGAAATGTTGATGCAGCACGGTAAACCCATATGTTATCATTCTGAGACATTTAATTTTGCAGTAGTTAACTATCCTACATATGATAAAGAATTGTATGCATTAGTACAAAGTGTGAAAAGGTGGAAACATTACTTAATGGGCAAAGAGACAGTTATATATACTGATCATCAACCACTTCAATATCTACACTCCCAAACTAAGTTGCAACAATCAAGACACTATAAATGGATTGGCTTTCTACAATAGTTTCATTTAGTCATCAGATATAAAAAGGGCATACACAATAAAGTTGCAGATATGTTATATAGACCAATTATAAATGAATCTACTATACTTAAGCAAAATTCAGTATTGCATGAGAGATACATTGAATAATATGCTCAAGATATAGATTTTAATGATGTATATGCAACTTTAAATCAAGGCAAATGGATAGAATAATTGGATTATCATATTAAGGACCAACTCTTGTATCATTGTGGGAAGTTATGCATTCCACAAAATGAAAGAGTAAAGATAATTCAAGAAGCACACACTTCTCTAATATCAGGTCACTTTGGTGTACGTAAAACGATTTCACAGCTACAAAGATTGTGTTATTGGCCAAAAATGAATGAGACAGTTTCTAGATATGTAAGAGGGTGCACCATGTGTGCTAAAAGCAAGCCCAACAATAGAAAACTAGGCTTGTACAGTTCATTTCGAGTTCCTTATCATCCTTGGGAAAGTGTTTCCATGGACTTTGTTGGAGGATGACCTAAATCTAGTAAAGGTCATGACTATTTATATGTTGTTGTAGATAGGTTTAGCAAAATGTGTATTTTAATACCTTGTAACAAACAGATAATAGGTGAAAAAAATGTAAAGTTGTTCTTTCAGCATGTATAGGTTCATTTTGGATTACCCACTTCCATAATATCTTACCGAGATACCCGATTTGTTTGGAAATTTTGGTCAAGCTTGTGGGAATTTATGGACACCAGGCTGAAGAAAAGCACAGTTTTTCATGCACAAACAAATGGTCAAACAGAAGTGGTCAACAGGACAGTGATCCAGTTGCTCAGAGTCTATTGCAACAAGCATCCCAAACTTTGGGATGAACATTTATGCTATGTGCAACATGCTTACAATCGAGCTAAACATTCTTCTACACAAAGATTTCCTTTTGAGACCTATTTTGGTTTCACACGAAGGTCTCCCTTGGATTTTGTATTTAGTAAAGACATAGAAGTTGATGGACACAGTGATGTGGACAAAGCAACCAAGTTCATTGAAAAAATTCAAGAGATTCACCAGGAAGTACATGAATAGCTAGAAAAGAGCCAAGCCATGTACAAGGCGAGGCATGAAAAGCATTTGATGGAGAATAGTTTCCATGTTGGTGACCAAGTCTGGCTATATATCAACAAAGACAGGATGCAAGGTGAAGGTAAGAATATGAAGCCAAAAAGGTATGGACCTTTCCAGATACTTGAGAAAATTGGTGAGAATGCTTTTTTCCTTTATCTACCAGCTTACATGCACATATACTCAGTTTTTAATGCAGGTAACTTGAGACTATTTGAACCTTCATTAATTGAAGATCCTGGAGAGCAGAGTCAACTGCCTTCTATTGACGATCTGTTACCTAAATATCTTAATGAGTTGCAGGAAGATACAATTCTGGACAGGAAGGTAAGAACTACACGCAGAGGGGATGTCGAGTATCTTAGGATCGGACTCAAAGGTTCAAAGCCAAGCAGTGCAAAAATGATAGAAATTGAGCAAGTGAGAAACAAATACCCTCACTTGATTGATGCTTGAAAGAAAACCGACCTTTAGTGGTCAAAAATCTTTTTCAGTGGGAAGGCGATGATCCGAATTGGATCCTAAAACTTTCTAAGCTTTCATGATTATTTTAAATTATGCTAAAAGATTCAAGTCCAAGAAAATATCAAAGCTATCAGAAGGAATCCTCATAACAATTACAGTTGTGGCTAGATCGGAGCAATGAGGACCCTCAGTCAAGCGCGCAGACCGTTGGCCCATGGTAAAGTGCAAAGGTACAAAACTGGCAAAACCAAAGGCTAACTTGGGAAAAAAAGGTGGATTCTGATACGTGATTAGTGCTAATCGCTTATTGCAATGAATCCCCCTCAGTGAAGGAAAGCCTCGAAATGCTCATACCTAAAAAATGATATAAAACTTGGGAAAGTAACTGTTTTGGTTCCGTAGTGCGGGATTCCCCAAAACTGGCAGGATATCGAAAGGCTTCGAGGTGGTAAGAAATTTCGACTGAGTCCCGCCTGATACCACACATCGAGTGACATGCATCCAGTGGAAGAGAGAGAAAACCACCTGCATTGGATGGGTAAACATCGTGCGACTTGTCTGCATGATGTGAAGGATGACCATAGGATCTGGGGGGTCTAGATTGACAGCGAAGATGCGTCCTGATGACCAACTAGATTTGATAGGTCAAAAGCAAGATTACATGGATTTGACGTCCAACATGGATGATGATTTGGCAAAAAATTTGTGTTCGTGGGCGATATTGAAGCAAACAGATTTAATGGCCATTTGAATATGATTCATGGAATCTGGCACCTAGTTCATTGTCAAATAGGTGGCCACCTCCCTGCAAGGCATTACCTAGTGATGATGATGTAGAGCAGAGGAATTCGAATGTACAGAAGAAAGGAAACTAGAAGGCCGGGAAGTGGAAACGAGTAGTCAAAGAGTAGACTGGATTTAAAGCCATAAACTAACAGAAGAAGAAGGCATCATATAGAGAGACAACACACAAAGACATGAAAAGATAACTCTAGAGAACAAAGAGTAGAAGCCGTGCTGACCTGAAGGCAACATCAAGCCAGACAGAGCCAAAGAGAGTCAAAGTGTTTATGTACTCCATTGAAGGCTTGATAGGTTCAAGCAAGCTCCTTGGTATAGGCCTGTCATACTACTGTGACCCTCAGAGGTCGAGTTTCAGTAAGGAGAGTTTGTGCACTCCATTCCTACTGACTCCATTCTATTAGTGAGACACAAATCGAGCTCATTGTTGTAAAACTCTGCTTGAAAACATAATAGAGAGGCAACTACTAAAAGGATAGATTAGGAGACATAGCCGAGGAGCATTAGGTGAACTCCTTATTAAACTTGTTTTGTTTACATGTTTCACTGTTATGTTTTCTCTGATTGCCTTAGTGTCTATGTATTTCATAATCTTATTGATCCATTGGATAAAGTATGATAGGCACATCCATGTACATGAGTCTATAATACCGTTCACTCTTTATCCTGGATAAATTCCAGATCATCTTAGTAAAAATAGGTTGATAAAAAGGCAATCACGAGAGGTAAAATCAGAAATGGTTTCAATTTTACATAAGATTGAAACATGGGAAACTATTCTTTATGATACTTGAAGATGGTTTCATTTGTTCACAAGATTGATATGGAGACAAATTGTGCTTGTGTTTGGTTTCAATTTTATAGAAGATTGAAACAAAGATAAACTATTCATGAGATAAGTTTTTATGCCCCAAAAATAATGACTCAATTCAAGGTTACATGCCCCTAAGCTTCATTTGATTCACCTAAGTGGATGGAGTGAAGTTTTAGTTACGAGATCAAGTGAAAGACTCGACTGGGATTTTACAAGATCTAATCAAAGACTCAAATTGTAATGGGATTTATTTCATTTTTTAATGACCTTGACACAGGAAAAGAACCATTCTCATGACACCTTGCTTCATTTTTAACGAGGTTGACATAGTAAAAGAACTATCCCCATGGGGACCTATTTTGTTTTTTAATGAGCTTGATATAGTAAAAAAACTATCTTCATGGTCCTTGTTTCATTATTTAACGAGATTGACAAAAAACAAGGAACTATGCTCCATACCCTTGATCACAGACCAAAAGAGGCCATGTCTTTCAAGAGGTTCTCATCATATGTGAGAACAACACTCTGAAAGGGATACATGTCTAGGGATCCAATGGAAAAATCAGGCGCCAATGCCCCCAGTACATGGCCTACTAAATCACCTACTATATCATCAGTAGATGTGGGCATGGAATAGGTGGCCACATAATTAACCTGTGCTATGGGCGATATCACTTGAAGATAAGAACCATTTAGGGATGATGGTTCATTGGGAGTTGATTCAGGACTAATGAATGTAAGTTTATCAATTATCACAATTCTTCCTTCAAGCAGGAAACACATCACTTGAAAGAGGGAAGAAATAAGAGTTCTGATGATGTAAACATAGTCATGATCAAGAAGTTTATTAAAATAAAACAGGCCTTGGATAACCATCATGTATATATAGAGAGTCTTTCCTCCCAAAGTAATAGGTAACTTAGGAAGGATCCATAATGGTTGAGTCGTCCTCTTTCAAAAGCTAAGATATTTTTTGTGATAGGGACAAGATAAATCTTGCCATGTAGTTGAGGATAGGATACTAACAGATGTGCCCTCGTCTATGACTATGATAGGTACAGTCATATAGTAAGCGTGTATTGTAATCTCAAAATGCACATAACAAAGAAGACAATATCCTTCTAGTCAACTCCAATCAAAATAAATGACTAGAGGTGTTGTAGGAATGTGAGATCTATCGTCTTGTGCTATGGGAACAGGAGGAATTCTCTCATGCAACTCAAGAACAAGAGGATTTCTCTCCAGTTCACTCGAAAATGAAGACAATAGATGAACCTGAGTGGTATAAGGTTCATTCTCTACCTGAAAGATATGGTTAATGGAAGGTGGTGTCATGTCTACCATTTTTCAATGAATGGTTGGTCGAGAATGGACTCGTAAGACTCACTTTCGGAGAGAGCCAGGTTTATTATGATCAATCACTTAATCAACTAGTTAAGGATCAGGGGAAAGCTTTTGATAACCAACTGGAAGATAAACATGGGTAGCTGTAATTTTTTCCAACTCTTGAGAAGCCTCATCTAGAAGAGGACAAAGTTTAATTGGATGATTACCTTCACACAAATTACAAGGAAATTTGACTTTTCTCTTTTTCCCATGGACCTTATTATTTCTAGTTAAGGGGTTTTCACTAGCATGAACTCCAAAGGTTGATGAAAAAGGTCGACGTGAACCTATGGACCACAGATCTAAGACCTTAAGAATACCAACACAATCCTGAAGAAGGTGTCAACCTTACCTAACAGGAAATGAAATTTTACTTTCTGGGATAGGTTGGAAGATTTTTCTTCATTACTTGCATTGGGAACAATAATTGTTTGGTTGCCCCCTTGCTTATTTTACTTCTTCTTCTTCTTAGATTTTTGGTTACTAGAATCTATAGTTTCACCAGGTGAAGAGGAAGAACAGGCTGAAGAAATAGGCAAACAAGGAAAGGGGTCAGCTTTGGGATCAACATGAGGTCGATGTTGTTCAGGTGGGGGAGAACTCGTTAGGAAAGCAGTTTGGACACTTGGAATCACTGAGGTAAAAAATAAGCAAATTGGTAGACCAATGTTCAATCGAGGAAGGGACAATGTTTCCATATAAGGAGAACCAATATTTCCAAAAGAAGGAGAGGGAATAGGATTCCCATCAAATGGGTTTCCTTGACTGGTAGACTAAGGAAATGTTTCCATCAATATCACCCTAAGAACTACTAAGGATTATTTCCACAAGATGGATGCTTTTTCACAATCAATTAATTTATTTTATGAACTAACATAACCAAATAAAAGAGGGCTAAGCTAGGCAAGAGGTTTTACCAAGTATCCATAAACCACAATATACACCTTAGCCAAATCCAAGGACTTAATGTATGGTAGCTAATCTCCTCGAATGATATGTTTAGTTTATCACATTTACAAGACACCTGACTCAGTTACCTATGGATAAAGGATACAAACTTAATGGGGTCTCCCAATATATACTTGATGGTAGAGGGAGCACAAGTTTGTGTTAGAATTGTCTAATCCGAGCATTCCCATATACTTTCCATACTAAAGTGCCTCTGATACACCTGAAATTATTGGAGAACTTTTGATATAATTCTGTAATGAAACAATATTTCACCCACAAGATGCAATGTACGAAGTTAACGACAGCTACTAGGTTTTTAGACATTGGAATAGGTCTCTAGCATGACCTCTAATTATTTACATTATGATTCAAATTCTCCTTAGGTTAGTTGAGGTAACATTTAAGTTTATCTTCAGTTAGGTTTTGGTTTTAAGGTTCAAAATATGTCACATGAATCCCTAACATGTAGCTATATGAGAAAACAAAACTTTCATCTTCAATGAAAGCTATACTAACCAAGAGAAAAAACTCAATCAATAATCCATCAAAGAAAATCCAACAAACATCATGCCTTCCACTAACTTTCACTTTTCTCTTCCAAATGCAATGCCAAAGGTAAAAAAAGGTTTTCACTTTTCACTATCCTAAATGCAACTTTTCGAAAGAAAAATGATTTTGACTTTACTGAGATGAATTTATTTGAATTAAGATTTTCATTAGGTTTGAATGATTTGATCCACCTAATACCGTTTTTACCTTTCAATCACCAAAAAAATGTGATCTATTTTCAATGATGAATATCGAAAAATAACTTTTCAATACAACTAATCTAATGCATTTTCACGATCAGTAAATTTTGGAAGGCAAGCTAAAACAAATGCGCAATGATGCTTTCAATTATTTCCACATAAAAAACACTCAATCAATCAACAAAATTAAAGAAACTAAATGACACCAACAAGAAACAAGTGATGAGGAATTGAATAGAATCCTTAGAACTCAGTGAGATTTCACTTCGAAACCAATGAAACCAATTTTGCGGATTAATAAATACAATCAATGAAAAAACTGACAAATCAAGGCCTATAGGATGGGAAAAGACCTTAGCGGCTAGGACACACTGGATTCTAAGGTAGGAACACTAAAAGTTCTCACATTGAAGGATCAACACTACTTTATATAGCTGAACCCATGCCGATAGGGTCATCAATGGTACTTTTCATAGCCAAACTAGCTTTGTTTGGGGTCATCAAGACTACTTTATATAAGAGAAAACCATGTTGCTTTTCTTCATGAGAAAAGAGTGGAAAACAAGGTGTTTAGTGTGACTGTATACGTAAAAACATAATGATCCTTCTATATTGGGTGGTTTTATCCATACCATGGACATTAGATTTCCAGATGATCCTTTTCATTCAGATGGTTGTGCCCATATCATGGATCTTTTGACATGTGCATTTCTATATGGATGGTTGTGTCCATATAGTGGATTCATATTTTGATATATATGATAGAGGTATGAGATATGTATATTCATATGCATCCTTGATTCACATGTCTCCTTCCTCTTCTCTTATTTTGATTGTAATGTAGGAAAATGTCTTGTATATTGTCTTGTGTGTTGCTAGACCCACTCATTAGTCTATAGGGACTGTCTCTGATTGCAGAGAGGGTTTTCACGCATTTGTATAGGTAAAAACAAGCATTCCCATCGTGACTGTCTAATAAAAATCACATTCAGTGAGGAATATGAAAACAGAAAAAAAAATCCAGACTTAACACTCTAAGGGAGTGATTAATGATTGTATAAACCTACACTGATGCACAGAAGCCAAGAATTCGACAGTTGGTCAAAAGTAATCAAAGAATCATATTGAATAAATGTATGCAAAGGTTATAGGTTCCCCAATGGAGTCACCATCTTTTTAAGTAGGTAAATCCTCATTGCGGACAGAGATGATCACTCTAGCCCAATGAGTGGGTCTCTCAACAAATGAGACAATGTACAAAACACTTTCTTGGACTATAATCGAAATTGAAGAAGAGCAAGGAGACCTACCTCATTCTGATGTTATTATGCATCCCTTTGTTGAATATCTTCATCACTTGATTCCCCAGGCTAAATGCTCACTTCTCATGGCATTTGAATACATGCACAAGGGACCAAGAACACAACAAAGCATAAAAGTGCAAAAAAACATAATTCAAATGTAATCCACTTTACAGATCAAGGCACATTAGGATAAATGAAGCATAAACACAAGCATTTATGGAAACTGAACTAGGGATTGTATATATTAATAAACAAAAGAGGAAGAATAGAACCCATGCCTTACTATCCCTCCTGGACTAAATGTCCAAGTCCAAGCTCAATCTTTGAAAGCACTCCTTATCCAAGTCAAAGTTAATAGCATGTAGGCACTATCTCAGCATAAGAATGCCAATAATCAGAGGCCAACCATTTGGGAATGGATGAGGATGACTTTATAGGAAGGGAGAGGGATGAGGGATCTCACCAAAGATAGGAGAAGGTCCTCGCCTTAAGGACTAAGATCATAGGGATATGATCAAAGGGTAATATTCAGAGAATTCGACCACATCCACAATGAACATCATCCAACTCTCCGTTCTCAAAGCCTCCAGATCATGAATCTTCTCCTCCACACTCGGAAGAATTTCCTTTTAGGGTTTACTATGAGTATCGAGACAAAAGCCACATTCGCAGTGCGAGGCTGATGGTGGGCCCCAGTATTGTAGCAATAATGCTACAACTCCTGGAACTCCTTCTTTAATTTTATCAACCCGGTAGTTCGTAACAAACTTGGAAGCGACGGTGCTGTATGCACAAGTACTAGCTCTTGCCGTAGCTGTCACTTGGTCAGCTGGCACAAGTCCGCTAGGAGCTTAAGCCAACTTCTATGAGCTCTTAGAAGAAGCTTTTTAATTGATGGATGAAAGCTAACTCGAAGGAAGCTAATCTAATTGCGAAAAGAAAATGAAAACCAAAAAGGAACGCAAACCCTATCAAACCCTAATTCTACCAGCTAGTCCTACTGACGCAAAGGAGAGCATGCAAACTACTGAAAGAAATGCCATTACTTCTAGGAAGGTAAAATGCATGTGTCTAAGTTATCACTATCTAAAGAAAACATCTTTTTGTATTTTTGATTAAGTTATTAGAATTATCATGCATGTGCTTTTAACTAGCTTTTCACTGTGCAAAGGTGGATCAAGGAGGAGAAGCGCTTGGGAAAGGTTGGGAAGGTTCAGAGAGGGTCTAAAGGGTCCCTAAAACCCTTCCAGAGAGTCTCACAAAGTTTGGCTACCAAGAAACCGTGTTTATGAGCTTCTACAGGAAGTCTGCAGGGGTTCTACAGGATGTTCAGGATTTCTACAGGATGTTCTGTAATTCTTCTACAGGATGTTTCGAAATGGGATTTTGGAGCATGGATGGAGGGAAAAATATGGAGGAATGAGTATGGAGGTGAAATAGGGGTGTGAAGAGGCCTAGAACTTGGTGGATGACCCTAAGGAGCGATTGGATTTGTTCAAGGATGGAGGAAGCGATGATGCACAAGAATGTAGGAATTAGGGCAAGGTGGGGAAAGTATGGCAAATGAAGGGTATGAATCATGGAATAAGGGTTGGAGCAGATTATCAGATGGATTATGGGTAGATAAATAAGGATAACAAGTACTCTGCAAGTGGTTTTTCAAACTGAACAAACAAAGACATGCAAGAAAACAAAGATCTAGTTATGCTACCCTAATATGATCTAGCTAACAGTAACAAGAATGGACAGCAGCTTTATTTATAACAAGAACCACGTACAACATGTGAGCAAGAACATTCCAAAAGATCTGAATGCATGACTAACTCCTACCAATCTATTCTAGACATAAAAAGCTACTTTAACCATCAAGCGCAACCTAAATAACAAAGCAAGACTTAAATTTAAAGAGCAGATTTTATTTTAAGAACGCAACAAACGCACATAAAGATAAACAAAGGAGGTACTGGGTGCTTGAGATGGGACCAACCCCAAGAGCTACAGCCTCCTAAGAGAGATTTATTTCTGGTGCAAAGCTAGATTCATCTTTATTGATCAAGAAATGAAGAGTTACATCAAAACTGTCCACAAGGAGAGCTTGAGAATGAGCTGAAAGCAAAGCTAATCTATTGCCTAAAAATCGAACTACAAAATGACTACAACAAGACTATGAAATGACTAACTACCAGCTACAAAATGACTAACCACTAGCTAACCAAAATGAGGCGCTAAGCCTTCTTATTTATACAAATTGAGGACCCCAACAGTCCTCCTAAAATTTAGGGACTCGGCTGCACAAAACTTGTAGTTAACAGCAGTCCTACTTGACTTGCTCGGCTGCCCTTGTGCTAATTGATTTGGTGGCCTTTGAACTCCCAGCCGATGGTGGAGAATTCGAGGTAAGGGTCCATAAATGAAGGGAACACCTTCCTACAAATCCTCTCCCTTGTTCTCCCACGAATTTGGCCCCCAAGTGCTCATTAAGACCTTCAATTTTGTCTCCAAATTGACCAAAAAGGCTACACAAAGCACCCATTAGACTTGTTGGCATAATGACTAACCAAATTCACTCTATTAGCATAAATATAATAAAAAACATGCAATAAACTAATGAGAATGGTGGATTAAGTCAAATTAGGAGGTTGAATGAGCCTAAATAATTATCCATTTTTGGGGCTCATCATCACCCCCCTACTGAAAGTGTTGCTCATCCTCTGAGCAACCAATCTCTCTCCTCATCTTTGATGGCCCTAGTGGCCTCCTTGTCATGCCAACCTTCTGAAGTGATGTCCTCTTTTCTGTCATGAAACCATGCTTCTTTGCTTCTTCCCACTGCATGTTCCTTTTCCTAGTGAATTCTCAGCCTTGGTATGAGTGTGCAAGTATATGCAATCATATGAAAGGAGATGAAACGCGTGGAGGATGGAAGAAAATAGTGGTTGCAGGCCTCCTCAACAAACTTCAAGCTTCAAATCCCTCTTCATAATCAATTCTAGCCTACCCAAATGCTTCTACAGGATGTTTCTGGTAAAAATACAGAACTTCCTGTAGAAAGTCCTGTAGTTGAGTTCTGGCTTCCTGTAGAAGCCATTTTCATACTTCCTGTAGGAACAGACATCACCACTGTATCATGCTTGGTTGTGGGTGATTTTCCTTTCAGCTTGGCTGTGGCTGCCTTAGAGGTGCCCTCACTGATGTGGGCTTTTTCAGTCCTTTCCATCCTGCTCTGTAGTCTTTTCTCCCTGGGTGTTAGTGCCTTCATTCCTCCCACAGTTTTGGCCTCAACAATTTGGCCCTTTTTCTTGCTTTTCCTTTTGTGGTCCTTGTGGCTTTTCCTGTGATGGCCTATCCTGGGTCTTCTCACCATTGCCTTTCTCTCTTGCCTCCGCGTGTTTCATTTCTTCAATTTTGCCTCAAATTTCGTAAAAAAAAACTTTTTACGCTTCTCAGCTCTCTCATTACATCTAAAGCTAAAAACAACTCCAGAAGGAGCACTGCCAGACTTGCCCTTAGAATCTCTGATTGATTTTTCACTTGCAGTTGAGGAAAAAGTGGAATGAGCATCTTCCTCTAGCTTCATATTCACTTGCCTGGAAGGATTTACATTCTGGTCATGTAGATGTAGATCTTCAGAGAGCAAAGGATTGCAAGCAACTTGTGTATCCGGTTTCACTGACATCTTGTACTTTTTAGGAACTGAAGAAGATGGGGTACCTCTTGCACCCATATGCTTGTTCATGTCATTAGCTACTACATCAATAGGCCGTACTCCTGTGGAAGCCCTTTTGTCAGTTGCAAGAGCAAATGGTTGTGGAACAGTATACTTCAACCTTGCAGTTCCATTTTTTGTTGGCCGATGAACTGAACCTTTTGTAGCTGACACTGTGACTTCCATATGTTCCAATTGAGACTTTTCTCCCGTATTTCCATGTGAACTCAAGTCAATGCTACCTCTTGTTCCAACCTTTACAACCCCTTTGATAGAAGTACTTGGATGAAATGGCCTTGACTTCTGCATTTGAGAATTTCCACCTTTACCAAGAACACTTGAACCAGGTCTATGTGATTTCAACTCTGTCAAATGCTGGTTAGACATATTTCCATTACCATTAGAAACTCCATTCTTTTTATCGTCAGTCACATTAGATTGGCCTGCAGTTGAATCACGTACTTCAGACTGACGTTTGTGGTCATCGTATGCTTCACCATCTGTCTCAGTACTGTCTTGAACAATTGCTTTCTCTTCTGCTTGTTTTCTTTTTGTGGCCTCTTCAGATTCAATCTCCTTCGCCAGCATTAGAAGTTCATGTAGGCCAGTTGTAGTTGTCAATATTGTATTTGCATCAACTGCCCCTTTTTCATTCTCAAACTCCCCAGGGCAGAAAGAGAACTGAGGGCCCAGACTATTGGACAGGGAACAAATTTCAATGTTACCATCAACAACCTGTGAGCTCAAATTCTTCTCCATGGCTCTGACTAATCCACCTTCATCCACCATGATATGGGAAACATCTGCAGTCCTTACCATAACATGATCTGTTCTAGCTTCGCCCACCACTCATTTGGAGCTTGAATTTCAATGAAAATCCCATATTTTCTTTCTGCATGGTTGTTTTCTGCGTTTCCTGTAGAAGACTTCCTTGCATAGGTGGGATATTTTTTTTAAAATGACAAAAATCTAAGAAATCAGGAAGAAAACTTGTAGAGGACGATTGGTTAACTGATCTGGAAGTGGTGGATGCATGCTCCAGTTGTGACCGCCGTTGAATAGAGGGTGTGAGAGACAGCCGAGCATCATTTAATTTTGGCGTGATTCATGGTGAGGGAGTGCAGTGGCCAAGCATACATGGCCACATGCAGATGGCAGTGCTGTGATGAGTTGCATGTCCTCTTCCCGTTAATCAGTTGCACTGGAGTTAAACTATCTACCACTGCCTGTTTTTTAATTTTTTTTTTAATTTCCGTGACTGACTACACACATGCGCTGACGATCCCTGGATGAGTGAAATCAGACTTGCTACCTTTCTAACTGAATCTCACCATCTCATTCGTTCATGCAATGCTTAGATTAGATTCATGCAATAGAGGAACAAGTTTAGTCACGTACCTGCAAGTCGTGTGTTGTTGCTGTGAAGTGCTGAGATCCTTCATTTGCTGCATGCATTTGTTTTTGTGATTGCATGTGGCTTGGTTGCTGATTTTTTGGTTGTTTTTTCTTGTGCAGGTGTCCTCTGGCTAGATCTAAGCTCCAGGCATTTGTTTCCACGTTCAAATATGCACGTTCAAGTTGCTGCTACTGAATTTTCACTAGACCGGAACTTAGTTTCGCCATTGCTCCCAAATGGTAAACCGGATCAATATGAAACTTGCTAAGCATGTTCCTATCATCATTATGCACCTCCCATAGCAAGATCGTGATCAATGGATGCATGGATTTCGAGAAAAATGGAAAATGGTTGAAAATTTTAGAGATCGATTTCTCGGAAACCGTGCATCAGAATTGGCTTAAACTGCTTGGGTAGGTTACCATCACTCATATGCATATCCCCATGAAAGAGGTTTTGAAATGGATGCACGGATATGGAGAAAATGCAAAAATGGCTGATGGCGATGGAGGCTAATTTCTTGGAAACCGTGCACCAGAATTGGCTGAAACTGCTCAGGTATGTTTCCATCACCCTTGTACAATTCCCCATAAAACGGTTTTTCAAATGGATGCATGGTTTTCAAGTTATGGCAAAAACAAATTTTGTTCTAGGTATTTTTGCTTCAAGGCATTTTGCATTTTTGTTGCATGGTATGAAAAATGAATTTGGGCTGTGATGCAGGTATGGAGATGATGGAGGAGGAGTTGGAAGATTGCATGAGGACTTCTGAACCCTTGAGGAAGCTACCATGTTCACCAAACCACTTTTTTTCAATCCATTTTTAACTTCTTGTAGTTCCTACAGGAACTTCCTGTAGAAAACACAGTTTTGAGGAAAGAAGCACAATGACATGAAAAAAAATGATGGAAAATGGGTGAGGTATGGAAACATGGATGCTTGCAGGCATAACCAATAGATTCCAAGCTTTAGATTCCCTTCCAAAATTGAATCTGGCTCGCTTGAAGGTTCTACAGGATGTTTCCTGTAGAAATATAGAACTTCCTGTAGAAGGCACAAAAATTCCTTTGACCTGGTTTTGAGTGATCCTCCTGACCTGAAATGTCCTTCTTGCAACCTGTAATTAGCCAATGGAAATTAGTTTTCTTTTTCTCTTTTTTTTTTGAAAAACAACTAGGGCGCCTCATGGAGGTTTTCACCCTAATTGCCTGCCCTGGGCGCCTCCAAGGGAGGTTTTCACCCAGAGATCTTATTCTCTTTTCTCTTTTTTCCAACCCATTGACCGCCTCATGGAGGTTTTCAATCAATGAGCCAATCTAAGGCGCCTCTGAGGAGGTTTTCACCTTAGATTTTTATTTTCTTCTTATTTTCATTTTTTCTCTTTTTTTTCTTTTTTTTCTACCCTACCCTACTTGAAAAACAAAATCATCCTCAAGTATAAGAATACTTCCAATGGAGCCATGTGCACATCGAGATTAGAGAAAAATGATGTGAAGGCTCGAAATGCATGCTTGGACAACTATCCAGACTTTAGAGACCAAATGATCTGACTTTGAAGGGATCACACATAGCTGAGGAAGAGAGTACTGCTGCAACTTAGTCACCTTCTGAAACCATATCTCAATATAGCTTTGATATCCTTGGTCCTTTTGTTGATCTGGATCATTCTTCATGTCACCTTCTATCATGACCTTCTCATCTTCCTCTTTTTGCTGATCTTTCTCTTGAGTACATGGAGGATTTGATGGTAACCATGAAGGAACTCTCTCGATCTCTGATTCTGATCTCTTCTCTTCATCAAGTGCAGCCCATGGTTCTTTCATCTCCTCTTTGGAATCTTCTTTTTCCTTTGGTCCTTCAATGTTGTCAATATAATCTCTGTTTTGCAACACTCTTCCTGAGCTTTGGTGAACATCATTGAGCTCAAAAGGAGTCATTTTCACATGTTGTGCCTCATCTTTGCAATTGGGCTAAGCTACTCCATTGTATGGTTTTGGAAATGGTGGTACGGGTAGCTGCGTGGGGGTATATATTTGAGATGGATGTGGATGGGGTTGTGGTTGAGCAGGCATTTGGGGTTGCCTTGGTGGAGCAGGAGGTGATGGTTGCGGATGAGCAGGTGGTGGAGGAAAATAAGCAAGAGGAGTGTTGTATTGGGGCCCCCACCCCTGATGAGGTGCATTCCATTGAGGTTGTGGCTGAGCATAAGAGTGAAATGAATGAGCAGCTGGTTGGGCATAATATGGATCTATGAAGGAAAAAGGAGGAGGTGTGAACCAGGAAGGATGAGCAGGGGGACCCCAAGAAGGCATGAAAGTGGCTTGATAAGGGTCATAATAGGTCTCGGATGTCCCTTGCAGTTCCTACTGGTAAGATCTAGGTCCAGGAGGCCTCCTTTGGTTCATATAATGGAGTGGTTCAGTGGCTCCTTTGGCTCTCTGATATGCAACTTTAAGTCCAGGCAAGGAAGGGCACTGATTCGTAGGATGGTATTCTTCACAGACAAAACACACTTCTAGGGAGTGCATTGGACATTCGTTCCTAGGATGCTTTCTAGTGCACCTAGGACAAAAGATGACCAAAGCCCTCTTGGCTTCCTCTTGCTTCTTTTGGATCCACAGGGTATCCAATTGCATGGCAAGAAACTGCTTCATATCGCTCTTGAAATCTTCTATCTGATCTTCAAATTCGTCTTTGGACAAGGAACTGCTCCCAACATTTCTGCTTGTAGCCATTTGCTCCAAAGGAATGGTTTCTTCTTCTTCTCCCCTTGAGGTTCTTCAAATACGTCTTGCTGTCCACCTAAGGGTTCTTTAATCACAGCCATCGAAGAAGAGAGAGAAGGTTGGCTGTGTGAAGCAGTGGGGGTGTTGTGCAATCATTTTTCTAACTTATCTCTACTCCTACAAGGCATGAAATGGAAAGACTTTTGATTGCTTTTGTTTTTTTTCTCTGGTACCTGTAAAACTAAAATAGATTGAACTACAACTAACTATCTTGCTGAAATGAAAATGTGGAATTGAAATGAATGCAGGAAAGGACTAATCTATTTTGCTCAAATGAAATTGCAGGAATGAAATGCTAGTCTACGCTTGCAAAATTGAAATGCTAATCTACGCTTGCAGAATTGAAATTGCGGAATTGAAATTGTGGAATTCAAATGTTAATCTATGAAAGTGGGAAATGCTAATCTACTTTTGCATAAACGAAATTGCATAATGGAAATGAAATAAACTACTTAGAAGAAGATTGTAGTGGAAAATAGAAGAAAAGCGGCAATCACCAATACTTTGACACTTCCCCGGCAACGGCGCCAAAAAGATGGTGGGCCCCATTATTGTAGAAATAATGCTACAACTCCTGGAACTCCCTTCTTTAATTTTATCAACCCGGTAGTTAGTAACAAACTTGGAAGCAACGGTGCTGTATGCACAAGTACTAGCTCTTGCCGCAGCTGTCACTTGGTCAGCTGGCACAAGTCTGCTAGGAGCTTAAGCCAACTTCTATGAGCTCTTATAAGAAGCTTTTTAATTGATGGATGAAAGCTAACTCGAAGGAAGCTAATCTAATTGCGAAAAGAAAATGAAAGCCAAAAAGGAACGCAAACCCTAGCAAACCCTAATTCTACCAGCTAGTCCTACTGACGGAAAGGAGAGCATGCAAACTACTGAAAGAGATGCCATTACTTCTAGGATGGTAAAATGCATGTGTCTAAGTTATCACTATCTGAAGAAAACATCTTTTTGTATTTTTGATTAAGTTATTAGAATTATCATGCATGTGCTTTTAACTAGCTTTTCATTGTGCAAAGGTGGATCAAGGAGGAGAAGCGCTAGGGAAAGGTTGGGAAGGTTCAGAGAGGGTCTAAAGGGTCCCTAAAACCCTTCCAGAGAGTCTCACAAAGTTTGGCTGCCCAGAAACCGTGTTTATGAGCTTCTACAGGAAGTCTGCAAGGGTTCTACAGGATGTTCAGGATTTCCTACAGGATGTTTCGAAATGGGATTTTGGAGCATGGATGGAGGGCAAAAGATGGAGGAATGAGTATGGAGGTGAAATAGGGGTTTGAATAGGCCTAGGACTTGGTGGATGAGGCTAAGGAGTGATTGGATTTGTTCAAGGATGGAGGAAGCAATGATGCACAAGAATGTAGGAATTAGGGCAAGGTGGGGAAAGTATGGCAAATGAAGGGTACGAATCATGGACTAAGGGTTGGAGCAGATTATCAGATGGATTATGGGTAGATAGAGAAGGATAATAGGTACTTTGCAAGTGGTTTTTCAAACTGAACAAACAAAGACATGCAAGAAAACAAAGATCTAGTTATGCTACCCTAATATGATCTAGCTAACAGTAACAAGAATGGACAGCAGCTTTATTTATAACAAGAACCACATACAACATGTGAGCAAGAACATTCCAAAAGATCTGAATGCATTAATAACTCCTACCAATCTATTCTAAACATAAAAAGCTACTTTAACCATCAAGCGCAACCTAAATAACAAAGAAAGACTTAAATTTAAAGAACAAATTTTATTTTAAGAACGCAGCAAACGCACATAAAGATAAACAAAGGAGGTACTGGGCGCTTGAGATGGGCCCAACCCAAGAGATACAGCCTCCTAAGAGAGATTTATTTCTGATGCAAAGCTGGATTCATCTTTATTGATCAGGAAATGAAGAGTTACATCAAAACTGTCCACAAGGAGAGCTTGAGAATGAGCTGAAAGCAAAGCTAATCTATTGCCTAAAAATCGAACTACAAAATGACTACAACAAGACTATGAAATGACTAACTACCAGCTACAAAATGACTAACCACTAGCTAACCAAAATGAGGCCCTAAGCCTTCTTATTTATACAAATTGAGGACCCCAACAGTCCTCCTAAAATTTAGGGACTCGGCTGCACAAAACTTGTAGTTAACAGCAGTCCTACTTGACTTGCTCAGCTGCCCTTGTGCTAATTGATTTGGTGGCCTTTGAACTCCGAGATGATGGTGGAGAATTCAAGGTAAGGGCCCATATATGAAGGGGACACCTTCCTACAAATCCTCTCCCTTGTTCTCCCACGAATTTGGCTGCCAAGTGCTCACTAAGACCTTCAATTTTGTCTCCAAATTGACCAAAAAGGCTACACAAAGCACCCATTAGACTTGTTGGCATAATGACTAACCAAATTCACTCTATTAGCATAAATATAATCAAAAACATGTAATAAACTAATGAGAATGGTGGATTAAGTCAAATTAGGAGGTTGAATGAGCCCAAATAATTATCCATTTTTGGGGCTCATCAGCTGATATGGTACAACCTTCCATCAACATGAGAGGAAAGTGTCACAGTTGTGTTGAGCCAGAAATTATGGTTTTGAGCTCATTTTTCTCAGGAAAGACTCAAGGAAACTTTCATTATCTCTTTAGGGAGGAGCTGGATTGCATATCAGGATGGGTACACTACATACTTTTCAATATTTTGGCACTCCACAGTATGACACATGTAAGTGTAGGAGGTGTGACAAAATATTCTGTAACAATGTTTGAATGGGAGATCGAAACATTATGGTGAGAGTTTTCTGAAGGTTAGTCCTTTAAACACATGATCTCTCTAATAGCTTCATTCATAGGTAGAACTTGATTGAGGGGATCATTAGAGGGAGACATTGTGGGAGAGGAGATGGTATTTTTGGTTACAACTAAAGTGACTAGAGAATATGATGTAGATTGAATGGCTCGATAAGCCAATATGACTAGTTATAGTGGCATTTGTTCTCCATAAGAGTCAATTTCTGAAGGGGTCAGGAGGATCCAGGGATCATATGGGTCATGAGGAATGGTGGAGACCATAGAAATTGTTTGTAGAACCTCAGGTAATGCGAGAGGAAAACAACCCATTAGGGAAGAACCCTTCAAAATACTAGTACCAATATTGAGATAAGAGTCAGGTAGGCCACCCACTAAAGGTACGGTGCCACTAGGAAACGGGGATTTATCTAGGGTGCAGAAGCATAGATGGTACACCGTGACTATTCTCCCATCTAATGGAAAGAATATGATGGGGAAGAGTGAAGAAACGATCGTATTCATGGAATGATTCCAACGACAACCCAAAATAATATTGTAGTTAATTTTGCGATCTACGACTTCAAATTCCACTGTAACCATTTTACCACTTAGAGTGATGGGGTAGTCAACAAGGTAACCTTTTGGGATGAATGTATGGCCATAGAATTCTTTAAGGGAATTTGATGGTAGAGAGAGGGTTGGAGAACCCAAGGTGAGCCAACATGAACTAGACATGACACAGGTCGAAGCGCCTTCGTTAATGACTATTCTCTATACACCTGGGCCTTTCAAAAAAATTTGCACCTGAAATTGAAGTTGGTGGGAAAGGCAACGTCTACATTTCTACATGTTGAATATTGCTAGCATGTAATCCTCAGGGTCAACCTCACAAATGGCTGAAATCAAAGCTTTCCATCATGTTGGAAAAGTTTACAATACTTCGAGTGTCGACATACCTGGTGATGCTTGCACCAATTCTTCTACAATACTGTAGTTATGGGCAACACGTACAAAAGTATTATGTGTTGTTTGACAAAGTGCACCTTTTGGAGGGTGAATTAAAAGATCAACAAGAGGCCTTTTAATATGAATATTGTTAGGCAGTGGTGGTTTTGAAATCGAGGCAAGGTCCTAAGCATTAGTGACTGGAGTCCATAAGATTTAGCTTGCGTTAGAAGATAAACCATTCGAAATGTGTAAATGGTCAATGATCCTTCAATAGAGGAAGCATGGTTTGAACTGTTGTTACCCCCTTGCGGGGGTTGAGGTGGTTTCACAATTAGATGTTGCTACTCCTGAGCATGGAAAAGGATGTGTAGGACCATAGGGGTCCATCTAGTTTCCTTTTTGAGAAAAAATATCCATGCATTCTTGGAGATGCAGACATCGATGTATCATATGGTATTCCTTATAAATTTTGCAAGGGACCTTGATAGTTTTTTCCCTTCCACTGTCAGGTTGTACAACAACATTATGCTTGGGGTTGAATTGCTTGGATGAGTGCTCTTCAGACGGAGAGGTAATTTTGTTATTCTTCATGTTCTTTCCACTAGGTTTTTGTGTAATCTACACAATGTTTACCACAATGGTAGGAAGAGAAGTTGATTAGTTAGAAGCAGCAGTACCAATAAAAAACTAGGAAATGTTTTGACTAAGTTGTTTTACAGGAACCCTAGAGGTAGTGTCAATGATACCAATCTGGGGAGTAGTGTGACCATTAGAAGTTTTGGGGGCATTTGGGATTATGTCATACAATGTACGAGAATACAAATAAATCAAATATAAGTGATGGGCATGATGAATAGATTGGCCTTCATTGAGTGCACCACCTAAGGCAACATCCTTATCAATCTAGGGAAGCAGATAATTATAGAACCAATATACTAACAAATAATCTAGAATGGGGGCTTGACTAGCCTTTGCTTATGTCTCCATTCATGGATGTGATCGTACATGTAGCTGGACGTGTCTTGGCACAAGGTAGTAAGAAGCTTTTTCCCAGTTTCAAAGCAGATGTGGAACTGAAAGTGATTTAAAAATTCCATTGCCAAGGTGCTAGAGGTATTAAGTGACATGCATGATAATTGAATGTACCATTTGGCAGCATTTCTAATAAGGGTGCAGGGGAAGAGCCGGATCTCGATACCTTTGTCCACCATGGAGTTTGATATGCACCATATATGATAGGTGGTGACATGTGTACTAATATTATCCCCTTATTTTCTTTGAAACCTTAAAAAGCCGGCAGGCATTTTTTGTGGGATTGGGGGCCAATGCAAGTTGTGGTAGATGGGGTCACTAGTCAACTTCTACAGATCAGGGATGTCATGTGTTGTCAAAAAAGGAAAAGTATTTGTTGCCCCCGAGTCTAACCAAGGTGATGATGAATGAACCGAAGGACCTTGGGGTCCTCTCATCATATTGTTACCAAGAAGATACATAGGGATTGCTGGATAATAGTTTCCTTGCGGTGGTGGAGTAGTCATATAGGGTGGTTTTCCATATGATATGTTACCATGAGTGATATAATCTTGATTTCCCCAGGATAAAAATTTCACCCTTCACTCAAATGAGGTTGAGGAGGGGGTGCCAAAGTGGATTAAGTGGGAACAGGTTGAGGGACCCTGCGAGCCATGTAGTTGTCCATAAGAACATGATTGAAAATGGGATAGTGTCCACTTGGAGGATGTATGTCAATTAATGACGGTTCAACTTTTCCTATAGGTTGAGGAGGTATAATAATGTGTCATGAGCTCCAGTATTGCAGAAAGAATGTTGCAACTCTTAGGGCTACCAACTTTACTTCCTCAACTCGAGGTTCATACAAACATAGAGGTGACATCGTTTTATGCATAGTAGATCCAATGGTCTACTCTTGTCACTTTTCAACTTGAGTGATAGAACACTAGGATTTTTTAAACTAGTGTTCTATTGACTAGAAGTAGTCTGACTATTAATAACAAATGGAAAGCTATCTATCATGCGGAAATGGAATGATGTATATTATTTTTGTGGGGAAAAATGCCTATGCAGGACGATCCTATCCACCTAAGGCGTGATAGTGCCTTAGCAACAAATGAATGCAGCTACTTCGGTTTCTTCCTTTATGAAATATGAAAGAGAGGAGATTGGTAGACTTACCGTTATCTTTCAGTTGTCCCTCGATCTAGATCCTCTCCTCTTTGTGTGTCCACAGCTACTTGCCTCCTTGCTTTTGCTCCCACTAGATCACAAGAGAACAGCTACCTGTGACAAGAGAACAGCTACATGCAACAAGAGAAGGACACAATACAAAGGCAAAGATACATATTCATAAATGATTCAGGATTAGAAGTAAATCAAATACACTAATGCAAATCATACAATAAACACCAGCATATAGGAAAGAACCAAGAAGCTTTATTGATTGATAAACAAGGTTCAGGAAGAGATACAACCCATAGGGTTCCAACCTAGAATCTCCTTCCCAGCAGAATGGAATTCCTTCTTCAGCCCCTTTCAAAGCATAAACACCCAATGATCCAACCACAAACCAACAACAATTCTTTGCAATACAATCCAGCCTCCTTAGACCTCATGAGAGAGCTCTATATATAGGAGTTTTGGAGAAAGGATGAGTCAGATTGAGGCTGGCATGAAGCTGACTAGTGTCCTCTCCCACTTCAGTTCTTGAGTCCACTTGGAGGTTCTTGCTTCCACCTGGAGATTCGGAACCTCTTACTCATCACCAGTCGAATTCCTTGATCCAAGTGTCATTTTGGAAGCTTCCTGGGCATTGACACCTTGAGAAATGAGTCTGCCACTTGTCCAAGTACGCTCAGCGTAGGTGGCCTTCTTTTCAGTTGACTTTCAGCGCAGGTACACAGTGGAGCACTTGACATTCAGCGCAGATGCTCAGTGGAGCAGTTGACATGATCCAAAAATTGCTTGTTTTTGAGTGTTTTCAGGTGGAGAACTTTTGTAAACTGCTGTGGTTTGCTGGCCTTGTTCCTCTAGGGGTAGGAACAACATGTTTAGGGACATTGGATCCCTCCATTATTGACATTTCATGCTCAGTGATGCAAGGCACAAAAATGTCTATAACAGTTGCCCCCTAAAGTGTGAGGCCGTTTATCGGGTGAAATGCTTTATCCAGGGGAGTCCGAAGTTCATCCATGTGCTGGGAGGAGACCTGTAATAAGATACAATACAATACATTATGATTCATTCTGCTTTCATGATCTAGCTGAGGCGGGCATTCCCATGCTCAACTTTATAAATACATTTTGGTACATAGAACAGACGATTGTCTGATGGTAGACTGATAGTTCTGGCGAAACTATCATCCTTTGAGAAGGATGATCATCTGCTGCAATGATGTACATGTCAAATGTCTTTATTTTCCTGAATATATATCGCAGCCTGGATGGATGAAACTAGATCCGAGGTCTTCAAACTCGTTCGATCTTCACTCTTAGTACAAGTCGATCCATGTGAGAATTGCGCTGAAGTCGAACATGGAAAGACATCGCTTGATTACCGGTCAATGATGTAAACCGTTAACAAGCGCAAGACGAATCACCGATAATGATAATGACCCTCAAGGTACTGCAGTACAATTCACGTGGTGTGAATAAAGGACTTGGCGTCGAACACCACGCAAAATCTTCTGGTCGAAGGTCATTAATGTATACCTGTCGCCGGAAGTGAGAAACTTGCCATTGAGGCATGCAAGCTTCAAAGTACTAAAGGGGTTGTTCCTAGATCAACTTATTGGATAATGAGCTGATGTTGACAAGAAGCGATCCATCAAAGGAGGGCCTTAATGAATCCCACATCAGTGACACGGAACGGAGCTAATGATTTTAATGGAGGTGAAAACGATCTGTGACATATGATTCAGGGTGGCGGTCATGAATGGATGAAGGATAATGTATGGCAGTGGATGGGACCTAGTTGACTCTTTCTAAACGACTTCTCTTGAACATATGGCGACACTGATGCGATGGATCGGTAGCATTACCCCAATTATGGATGGTGATGTGACCGGTGAATGAAACAACCCAACCCGATGTGGTACGGAGGAAAAGTGTCATGTTCAAGAGCGACCTGCTACCATCAAAGACTTCTCGATTTTTTCCCAATTTTTCCCCAGTCATTGCTGACCAGTACCTCTTTATTTTTGTCAAGCTTGAGGAGGATAACATATGCTTGTTCTATAACCTGCCCTTCAGGCAAGACCATCGCTATGTTTTAACGAGCCTAGCGATAGGGAAACTCGTTCTCGTGTAAAGACAAGTTTGTCGCTATTTAGTGATTTTAACGAGTCTAACGACAAGGAAAACTCGGCCCTTTTCATTTTTAGAGAGTCTGAAAAGGTACATAAAGTTAACTCCAAAATTCCTTTTTCGTCATCTAATCCCTTAAGTCCGAAAAAGTATAAAACAATACAGAAGGGATGAGTTTTCGGTACTTTTAACGAGTCGAACAAAACAAGCGCTCGATCTTTTTGTGCAATAATCCCTCCGGTCCAAAAAGATTAAAATCTAGAAGAGGGATAGCTCTTCCAGTCGTTTAACGAGCTGGGAGGCCAAAACTCGGCAATCTTTTCATATTTTACGAGTCAGTTGAAAAGAGCTTAAAGAAGACTCGTCTTTTGAGGAACGAGTGATGAACAGGGATAGCAGCTAATTCCAGGTACAGGTTGGAATTTTCCAATCACGGCAGTGTCACAAGGATGGCTAGGTGAAATCACTCTTCGCAGATGTTCCTCAAAATGGGTAAACAATCTTATGGAGGTAAACGATCGGCCAAATGAACGGTGGAGGTGACGGTGCACAAAACACGACCAAGGTCTTTTTACGGTTGATCAGGTTACATACTCAATAGTTATTTACCGGTATGGGTTCATTTTTTAACGAGCTTGAATGTGCCAAAACACTGCTCAATCTTATGTTTATTTTTTAACGAGCATGAACTATGTGCTAAAACTGCTCGGATCTCGTGTTTATTTTTTAACGAGCATGAACTTTATGCCAAAACTGCTCGTAATACCAGTCATATGATAAGATTGTCTCATTGTGAGATCTCTATTTTTTATGGAGCTTCATCTCACTACGCTCCGCTCCGCACCCTTCCTTTATGCAAGTTCGGAAACGGCTAACCCCAAAAAATAGATAAATAACCGGTTCCGAAATGGCTAACCCAAAAAAAACAGGTAAATAACCGCTCTTTTCTTGCACTCCAAAAAGGTTTGCATGCCCCCAGGTATAAAATACAATTTCAAGGTTGCCTCCTCCTTCTCACTTCTACTTTTCTTTGGGTGTTCACAGCTACTTGTCGTCTTGCTAGTTTAGTTTAACGATACTTGTCTTCTCGTTAATTTTAATGGGTCTATACGATACTTGTCTTCTCGTTAGGCCAACTTTTAATAGATTTTTTGCAAGATTGCAAGAGAAGAACACTACTCAAAGATAAAACATTTGTGTTACTGAGGGAGGCTTACCTCTTTCTGGTTACCCAAAGATTGTCTCGTTAGATAAAACACTTCCTTGGCCTACCTTTTTCAGGTTACCTAAAGATTGTCTCGTTAAACAAAACACTTCCTCGGCAATGTGTACCGAAATAGACAAAGGTGGGCGACGGATCTCGTCTTCCCATCGTACCTTGACAAAAGAATCCTATTCTAGAACAACCCTCTTTCCTCCATGGACAGGGTATGGACTAGTCATATTCTCTCGCGGAAATTCTACCTTATACCCAAAGTTCTCTACCAAAGCAGACCAGGACGCATGCCCCCTGGGTTCCAGTCATGTCCTCCCGGATTACTCGCGCTCATTAGGAGGACGGACCATGGGTTGAGACACTTCTTGCGTGAATAGACCATTTAGGGATGGTATATGACTATTTGCGATGTGTGATCCGGGAAACGAATGTTGGTCCACGAGCTTGACCATTCTTCCTCCATGTGGAAAACACATTACTCTAAAGAGTGAGGAGACTACTGCTCCCATGCAATATATATAGTCTCGTCCAAGGAGTAGGTTATAATCCAAGGGTCCTTGAACGACCATCACGTTCATTCGAACGGTCTTCCCTTTCAACGTTATTGGCACATTGGGGAGGATCCCTAAAGGGCGACTGGTTCCTTTATCAAAGCTTGATAGATTTCTCATCTCAGGCAAAAGCGCAGGCGAACCAAGCGCTTTCCAAGCAATAGAGGAAAGGATACTCACAGATGCCCCCTCATCAATGATAGTGCCAGCCATTACCATTCTGTATATTTGACAAATAATTCTGAACGGTATAGTGGCTGGCAACTGGGGTCTGCCTAGTTGGTTCCAATCAAAGGACACAACCAGGTTGCTTGGTGGTGGGACCGAGTAAACGGCCGGATAGCGCTCTGATGAACTTCCTTCCTGCGATAAAGGAATGGTGGCATTTCCCCCTTGATCATCAGAGTCGGTGCTGATGAAGAGAATCTGGATGGTGTCGTCTTGATTCTCTTCTGTGATGGTGTCATTCGAAGATGGAGCCTCTGAAGGCAAAACCGGGTCAACTGCCGTATCAACCTTTTGACTTTCGTTAGGCATGGATCCAGACGGTTCATCTTCAATGACAGGTGCTTCGGCTGACCACCTAGGCGGGTCAACCAGATTCTCAACTAGCGAGGGACTTGGCAAGAGTTTTTGATATCCAGGAGGAAGATTCGCTCGTAATATCGGGCGATCTTCCAGAACTCTTTTTGCCTCGTCTAAGAAGGGACAACGGTGGATGGCGTGATCGCCTTCACACTGTCTGCAGGGAAACTTATCTTTCCCGCTCTGTCCTGGAGCTTCACTCCCACTAGTTGACGGTGAACAATCGACATGGCTATCACAGGTCGATGCTACTGAATTGTGCAAACGGGGGGACCAGTCACTTAGTATCCGGGGGATACATGGACAATCTCTGTGGAAGTGGTCTCCCCTGCATATGACGCATGGCGATTTAGGCCTTACGAGTGCTGTGTGTGGATTTTTGTTAGATGACGATTGTTTGCCCCTAGTCGCCTTATGCTCCTTCTGCTTCTTTTCTTTCTTCTTCTTCTCCTTTTTCTCCTTAGGAACTCGGTTCTTTAACCGACCAGTTCCGTCAAGCGAAGAGGAAGGAGGAGAGGAAGATGAAGTAGAAGGCTGGGAGACAACTCTTGTTTGATCTAACTATTGACTCGACTGTTTAGGAATGGTGGCATTCTGAATGACACTGGTTGAAAAGAGCCATACAGGTAGGCCAATTGTCAATCCTGGAAGCGACAATGTGGCCATGTGGGGCGCACCAACATCTCCCCAAGAGGAGAAGGGACTAGCATTTCCACCAAGGGGAACTCCTTGGTTGGTGTGCTCCATCTTTTCAACCCAAATATCAACGCGGGAATAAGGGTGATTGTTCCGTTTAAAATAAATTGTTAACGACGCTTTAGACACAACTTGCTTTTTCAGTTTTAAAGAGTCGAGAAAAAGCTAAAGATGGCTCTAGTCTCCTTTGATGTTTTAACGAGCCTGAAGTGACAAATGCTCGGTTGGACTTTTTCTGTTATAGAGTCTGAAAAAGGCCAAAAGAAACTGCTCTGGAGATCTAGGCAGAGGGTGTGCCAAACCTTTCGCAAAACCACAGAATACGTTTTACGGTACGGGTGGTCGATCTTCGTGAATGCTGTGTTCACTGCATTGCGATCAGTAGGGCGACCGACACGGCTTCCTAAGGATAAAGGATATGTTCCTATAGGGGTCTCCCAATATATACGCGACGGTACGTGGGAGCACAAGTCCGTATTAGTGCTATCGTCCCTCGGGAGGAATCACCCACCTTCTTAGAGATCGACAGTCACTACGTTTAACGACGTCGAAACACGTCTCTACCTAGACCTCTACGATGAGCGTTATGTTGCAAAGCGTTGTTAGGTTCATTCAATATATTTTAAGTTGATCTTTTTAAAGTTTGTCTTTCAAGATCACCACGAGATGTATTGGTACAAATTCCTAAATGCAGTCTAAGATGATAAGCAAGCTTTATAATATTTCAACTTTGAAAATCCTAGCTACTAAGGGAAAAGAGAGCGACTATCTTTTCTCAACGAGCAATCAGCACACTCTAATGCACTCTTCCTAAATCCAACATGCAATCTTATCAAAATGCAAAATGCACAATGCAGGTGTTTGTTTTCACTTTCTTAGTATAAATGCCTACAAAGAAAGCTTTTTGCACAACTTCGAATTTGCTTTTAAATGACTGAAAATAAACAAGTTTACTTTGCGATTCTTCGAAAGAAATACTTGTTTCGACACTTAAAAGTGACAAATTCAAACCAATAAGCAAAAGAAAATGATAATCAAACTGCAAACAGCCAATGAACTCTCTCCTAAGATCACAATCAATCACTCAATCAGATCTGAATCAAGGCTACAGGATGACTATTTCACTCATGCAAAGGAAAACTGTAAATGACGCCACAAACACATAAAAACACTTACAGTCCTTTTGTACAAAAATGAGGTGGAATAAAAGCAAAGAAAAGGGGTATCAGAGGTGGTACTTATGCTGGTTAAAGGCAGCAAAAACAGATATCAAAACAGGGCAAAAGACAACAAGGAACCCCAGCTGCACAAGGCCACACTGGTTTAGCGCATGTACAACACTGTCATTTTGACATTCAGCGCAGGTAGCCTTCACGGGACCTGCGTTGAAATGCAGACTGCCTTCACAGTGCCTGCGCTGAAAGGAGAAACTCTCGTTTCTCTTGGTTTCCGGGTCATAAAATGCTCAAAAATCAACTGTTTCAGGCCAAATCAGAAACACAAGCAAGGTATAAACAGAGGGATGCTTTGAAAGGGTACTAAAGACTATCACAAAGGATCATCAAGTCATTTATGAGTCCATTGTTAAGATCATAGACAAAAACCCAGTGAAGGATCAAAGCAGCAACATTCTACTTTGCAAAGCAGTTCGATTGTTGCCGTTGAGTCTATGAAGTAAACAATGATGCAAGCTCAAACAAAATGACTAAAAACAAAGTTCCTCCCTAGCGGAGTCGCCAATTTTTTGTGGGGAAAAAAGCCTATGCAGGACGATCCTATCCACCTAAGGCATGATAATTCCTTAGCAACAAACGAATGCAGCTACTTCGGTTTCTTCCTTTATGAAATATGAAAGAGAGGAGATTGGTAGACTTACCGTTATCTTTCGGTTGTCCCTCGATCTAGATCCTCTCCTCTTTGTGTGTCCACAGCTACTTGCCTCCTTGCTTTTGCTCCCACTAGATCACAAGAGAACAGCTACCTGTGACAAGAGAACAACTACATGCAACAAGAGAAGGACACAATACAAAGGCAAAGATACATATTCATAAATGATTCAGGATTAGAAGTAAATCAAATACACAAATGCAAATCATACAATAAACACCAGCATATAGGAAAGAACCAAGAAGCTTTATTGATTGATAAATAAGGTTCAGGAAGAGATACAACCCATAGGGTTCCAACCCAGCATCTCCTTCCCAGCAGAATGGAATTCCTTCTTCAGCCCCTTTCAAAGCATAAACACCTAATGATCCAACCACAAACCAACAACAATTCTTTGCAATACAATCCAGCCTCCTTAGACCTCATGAGAGAGCTCTATATATAGGATTTTTGGAGAAAGGATGATTCAGCTTGAGGCTGGCATGAAGCTGACTAGTGTCCTCTCCCACTTCAGTTCTTGAGTCCACTTGGAGGTTCTTGCTTACACTTGGAGATTTGGAACCTCTTACTCATCACTAGTCGAATTCCCTGATCCAAGTGTCATTTTGGAAGCTTCCTAGGCATTGACACCTTTAGAAATGAGTCTGCCACTTGTCCAAGTATGCTCAGCGCAGGTGGCCTTCTTTGCAGTTGACATTCAGTGTAGGTACACAGTGGAGCACTTGACATTCATCGCAGATGCTCAGTGGAGCAGTTGACATGATCCAGAAATTCCTTGTTTTTGAGTGTTTTCAGGTGGAGAACTTTTGTAAAATGCTGTGGTTTGCTGGCCTTGTTCCTCTAGGGGTAGGAACAACATGTTTAGGGAATTTGGATCCCTCCATTATTGACATTTCATGCTCAGTTATGCAAGGCACAAAAATGTCTATAACAATTATAGGGAATGAAAATACTAAGTGGGAAAGTGTTATGAAGTAACATGAAATTATATAGCTAGGCACTTACCCATTACTTGAAAAAAAGACCTAATTTAACCTTGAATTTTAAAACATACTTATTTAGACTAAGTAAGCATCGAAATTAACCTCAAAATACTCTCACTTCTATATTCATATACTAACTACAAATTTCAAAAAAATAGTCTTTTTTATTTTCAATTTTATAAATGTAAATGCTAAGTGAACCAATATGATACTTTTCATGGGAGAAAGGAATGGGAAAATATGTCGAGTACGGTACTAAGGGTATGGAAGCCAAGTGGCGGCCTAACCTAAGCTCATGTGATCATTGTTTCTTAATTCAGGCTTAAAATAGCTTGCTACAAGGTTTCCTATAGTACTACAGGATGTCGTTGTTTTTAGTACAAGATGTCCTGGTTTATTAACTGAAATAGGTTGAATGCTATAGGAGAGTAGGAGAGGTGGAATAAAGTGTGGTAAGGGTATCTGATGGTGCAATAAGTCATAGAGGAGGTGTACACTACCCACGGCTTAGCCTAACATTTGAAGATGGTTGGATTTTCTTAAGGGAGATTTCCACTTTTCTACAAAACAGAAATTTGGATTAGGTGTTGGTAGACTGGAGTAGTATGGGTGAAGAAGACTTAGATTAGGTTCATGAAATGAGTTCTCCTTGTAGATCAAAAACTCCTACAACAACATACATTTTTTCGTCCATTTATGCATAACTTCATTTACATGTGGAAAATATGAGTTGAATTTAGGAAAAATAGGGTTATTGAAGGTTAATGGAAAAAATATGTGAAATGAAGTACTTTCTAAACTAAAACGACTTACAAAAACAAAATGATAATTACAGGTACGCTTGAGGAATTATAAATAGTAATCTACTCAATCAAGAAACCTAGCCATGCAATGATCTAAGGAGACAAACATTTTTTTAGGGTTTTGAGAGTGGGGCCCTCAAACCATGATCCCATGAGGGAGATGAGGAAGAGGCCACTATTTCAAGATTTTCTGCAGTATTCACTTTCACTATTGTACCACCGATCTACTTTTTCAACTAATGGGAGAAAAACTAAATAATCATTTAAGTACTTGCAAATGGGATAAAACGTAAATATCTTTAGAAAATAACTATGAATGTAATCTAAGCATACATATACAAAAATAAGGGGAACCTCTTCTACTAGGGTTGGCCGCTAACCCAAGAGATTTAGCCCTCTGAGTTAACTAATTGATGGATCAAAGAAACCCTATCAATAATCACCAAAATGTCAAAAATAACATGAGAATAATAGTCACAATCTTATGCTCAAAATTTCCTCTTGGGTATAATAAAAAGTTGAATCATAATGAGGCACTAGGCCTTCTTATTTAAACAACTGAAGCTACTGAAAGATTCCTAAAAATTAGGGAGGCTTGGCTCCTAAACTCAGGATTAACTTGTCTTTAAATATCACTAGCTTGGATGCCAATGAACTCAGTGGGCTTGGTTTCTTGTAACTCTAAGATGATGAGATTTGGTGGAGGAATCCTTGAGTGATTGAGGAGTTGAGGGAGATCGAATTTTCTAAAGTCGCTCTTGATTGTCTACTTTGTTTTCCTGCAGTTAAATTAGTGAAAAACTACTCCAAATCCTGCAATTAATGCACATTAGCCGACATGACATAACATCTCACCTTTACCCTTCTTACTAAGAAAAATATAATAACATATGTAAAGAAATGTGAGAAAATTTGATTTTAATAGGTTGGAAAGTGACATTGGGGCCCATATAATTTACCTATTCATGAGCCTCATCATCACCCCCCTACTAAAAGTGTTGATCATCATCTGAGAAACATAATCTATGCCCATGTATTTCATTTCTCGTGTGGCCTCTCTGACATCCAAGGCCTTTTTTGATGTAGTCTCCTCCTATGGATAAAATCCTACTTGCTTCTCTATTTCCTCCCACTTCTTTCTTTCCTCTTCCTCCTTTCTGCCTTCTAACATACCCAATAGAAATGGTGGATCGAGTTTCAAACCAATCTAGTTGATTTTGAGTCTTTGTAGTGCCTTCTTATACAATGGGGTCCTTTCTAGTACATATCTCATTCTTTCATGGGAATGATACTCCTTGATCCTTAGGTTGTATGGTAGGGTGCCCCATCTCCTTTGGAATGCTTACTGGATTTCATCCCTTAGCAATCTCAAGGTGTCTTAAAAATGAGTGACTACTTGCTCTTATGTAGCTAAGTATCTTAGCACAAGCTGGGGATCATTACAGATGATGTTATGGGTGCTGATGATGGCCATAGAATTGATATGTCCTACACTAATGTAAAGTGGATATTTTTCTTCTCTTTCTGTCACCCTCTTCACTTCCTTAGCCCTAGCCTCCTCATGACTCATCCATGATGCAAGGGTGATTAGTTATAAGTCCTCGAGCTTTGCATTGGGGTTCCACATATTCATGTATGCTAAGGAAAAGTTTTATAAGTCAAATTCAGATATCCTGGCATTATCCTCTAGGGTTCTTTGGTCACATAGTTCAATGAACTATATGTAGTATTAGAAAGGAATAGTTTCATGTTGTGCCAATGTCTTAATCTGAAATTGCAGGCATTTAACTTTTAGTTATAATGCATATGATTTTGGTGGCATCCCGAACTAGAGTGCCTCCATGGAGAGGCTTTCCATGATGTCCAATTGTCTCTCTTTTTCCTATACCTACCTCCTCAACCATGTTTTTCGGCCTTTAGTTGAGATTTCATAATTCGTTCCCTATCTATTATCCTACTCAAGTCGTCTCCCATCTCTAGTAGCTTCTCTTCCATATTGCCCACATCCTCTACTTTATTTCACTTAGAAATTAGAATATAGTGATGTGTCCTTCCTCTCTCCTCAAGCTCAAATAAAAGAGGGATGGAAACGTTTTTTGGTATTACTCTGTCTCCCTCAATGATTCTATAATAAGAGATTAGATTGGGTTGTGGTCTAGGTTCATAAAGCTATTACGATTCTCTCTTTGACGTCTTTGGAGAATCTACATCCTAATGTAATTGTGCTGCTACTTCCTTGCCTTTCCTCTATCCTTGTTGTCCTTCCTGCTACTCTTTTTGTGTTTCCTATAGTGTTGGCAGAGTTTCTTGTAGGAATCTTTGTGTTTCCCATAGGAGGCTATTTCCTTTCTGAAGTGGGGTCAAAGGTTATTTGATTTTCTTTGTTTATTTTGACCTGGTGACAGGCTTCCTAACATAGGTGATTGGCCACTTTTGGGAAGCCTTCTTTGATGTGCCCTCTTCACCTTTCATTTCTGAGGAGACTAGTTTTTCTTATTCTTTTGGTGAGTCCTCAATAATGATAGAACTATTGATGGGTGTTTGCAGTCTCCCCTATTTGATCCTAACGCTCCTCCTCTTTTGAAATATAGTGGATTCTACCTATGCCTTTTACGTGTTGACTTTATGGGTGTGCTGAGGGAAGTCAAGGAAACAACTCCTTGCCTCTCTATGGGTTCAAGAGACACTCTTGGAGATTTATCCCCTTCCTTTGTATGTTTTTGAGGGCTTGCCTAATCCTTCTATTCTTCCTCCTCACTATTCTCTTCCGCCTTTTCTTCTTCATCTGTTTTATTTGTCTCTTCCTCCTCTTCTCCTTTGGTTCTTCCTCTTCTTCTTCCTCTAGTTCTTCCTCTTCTTCATTAGGTTCTTCTTCTTCTTCCTCAGCTTCTTCTTCCTCCTCCTCAGATTCTTCTTCTTCCTTCCCACCACTAGAGGTTAGGTCTCTCTCATATTCAATAGATTCAAATTCAACCTCCCTATTCATATCCCTAAATGTGGACAATAGAATAGGGACTCCTAATTGGATCAAGGAATATTCCAGTATGACCTTGATGAATCCATGATATGTGAGTGGTTGATCTTTTCATTCATGTACCTTTAGGGTCATGTATATTACTTATTGCAAAAATAAGTAGGGAACACTAGGTATTCTATGGAGGAGTCTAAATTGGTAACCATTGATTATACTGAGCATTAATTCAAAAGAAAAATATTTGAGAATGTGATAGCTTACTTCATCCCAAGGATAGGGAAGGCTCTCCCTTCTAATCCCATTTTTGTCCACAATTGGCTCTTCATCTCAAGAAAATTTCTTCTTAGCAAAAGTGTTGCTAGATTTACCCCCCTTTTTCCATTAGATGCCTATAGGAAGTGTAGTGATTATGCTAATGATTTCAGGGGTAATTGTTATTCACAATCATCTTACCATAGAAGTAGCATTGATTCTAGAGGGTGATTGACATGGAATATTCTTGAGCTAAATCATCATCATATCCTCTAAGCAGCTTGAATAATCCCAACCATTGATTCCTTCTAAATGTCTCTACCATAGGGGGATGGAGGTGTATTCTGGATGTCCCTATGTGCATCCTTTTGTTGAAACTTCCTGTCATTTTCTCCTCTCTGGAAAGAAGACTATAGGGCGTTTTGTGGCCTACCTCTAGAGCTTTCAAAGGTGACTGAGGGTTTAGATTTTAGGAGGGTGACTACTATTCTCTCTATATCTCCACACAACCTTTTAAACCTATTCACAATTCCCTTTTAAAAATAACCCCTAGGCCCATTGTTTTCAGTTAAAACAAGAAATGTTTATATTTATAGCTACCAATTCAAAAATAGAGGGTATGGGCCACCTACCCTTCACTGTGATGCCCTAGGTGAGGAGAATGTATAAATAGTTGGGTTCTAGGCACCCCATTGTAGAGCTTTTTGACAATTCCCACTCTTTGTTATAGTTCTTTGTGTTTCCTGTACGTGTTACCATTAGTGTTATTTCCAATAGGATGGATGAAGCTGGTTTGCTTCTTCGATGGATCTTCCAGGTGGTCTCGGTTCTCTCAATATCAAAATGAACGATGTGTGCATGGAAGTTGGGGAGTTTTTCTATTTATGGTTGATTCCTTGGAGCATTGTTTTGGTTGGAAGTGTACGTGATTTACCCTTTTGGACTGTTGGCCCACCATTAGATGTCATACAACCTCTCCTTGTAATCATCACCCACTCTCCCACAACTTTGATTGACCACCTTTTAAACTCATTTTATTTGATCTGGCCTTTCCATGTG
This sequence comes from Pinus tabuliformis, assembly GCA_031772625.1. Taxonomy (NCBI): domain Eukaryota; kingdom Viridiplantae; phylum Streptophyta; class Pinopsida; order Pinales; family Pinaceae; genus Pinus; species Pinus tabuliformis. The sequence continues at coordinate 381,698,558 of CM062819.1, forward strand.
GCCTGCTGACTAGTAGTTTAATTTTTATTTTAGAGCTGAGGGTGGTGAAGTTAATTGGCCACCTCCAGCTTATAAACTCAAAATTTTCATATTCATACACTTTAATCACATTCATACTTAGGAGAGAGTGTGGATGAGGTCCCATACATGCACCTTGATTTGCTTGGTCGATGCATGTTGGAGGGTGGCTCTATTGTGATTCTTCTTGTTCAGGTACATGTTTTTCCTTCCCTCTTGTTTTACTGATTTCACCTAGTTGATATATTTGTCTTCTTTGTTGTGTTGTGCAGGTGCTTTGACCTTTTCTGTTGTTTCTTAGTTCTGGATAGATTCCATAGTGCCTGCAGTCGTGCTAAAACTCATTTTCTGCATGGATGCTGAATGAGGACACATGAAGAGCTACTGCTGTCATAACACAGGCTGCTATAGTGATTCATGTAGTACTACAGGAAATCCTGTAGTTTCCTCTTTCATGATTTTTTTTTCGTTTTTTTTCACTTGGAGGAAGGATGGCTAGTGATGAGGGAGTGGAGGATATGGAGTGGTAGGTGAGTGAGGCCAATGATGGTATGAACCTTGGACATATATATATATATATATATATATATATATATATATATATATATATATATATATATATATATATATTATTTTCCCTTTATAGTGGTTTTTGATGGACACAAAGGGTGGCATGGTCATGAGTTTGTGTTAGGGGAGATGTGGTGAGGTGTATGGTCCCCTATTTCAACTCAAAATAGGATTGTATTACCATTTCTCAAACGTAATTCCATTCATGTGGAGTTTCACTGCATCATGTAGTAACTAGAGGAAATCCTGTAGAAGTCAGAAAATGTCCTGCAAACTAGTTTTTGAGGCTTCGAAATGAGGATGGATGATGGATACATGGTATCCATGGGAGATATGAGGTGAATGAAGGAAGAAGGGGGTATTTATTGGCTTACTCTCCTTTGAACTTGGTGTCCTATGTTACCTTAAAAAAACTACAAAAAAATCACAAAATTTTATTAGAGGGCAGGTTTGAGGTCCCTGCCACATTATTTTGTTTGTTATCTTAGTTTTTTTTTTGAAAGGCACATAGGTCACCTCAAAAGAGGTTTTGAACTTGTTTTCCTACCCTGGGTGCCTCATGAGATTTTTTCACCAAGGGCTCATTTAATTTTTTATTTTTATTTCACTCTTGGCCTACCATTAGGAGGTTTTCTTCAACCCCAAAAGCTGGTCTTAGGTGCCTCATAGAGGTTTTCACATAATCCCCCTATTACTTTTTCGTTTTTCCATTTTTTTCAAAAATAAAATAGTATTCAAGAATTTGATGGCCTGGAAGATGGGACACTTCTAATCATATTGACTTCGTTACTAATGGTACTCATGAATTCTTCCCTTGACATAAGTTTTTTATACACTTTCAATCTGTATCCATTGAGCACCAAGCATATACCTTCTACATCAATGGTCCTCTTTTGCACAACCCCACTGTCATGGAAATTCTCTATCAGATATGGGCCCATCCACCCAGTCATAAATTTTCCTTTAAAGTCCTTAAAACTGGAGTCATATAGCAAAGCCCAATCACCATCTTAAAAATATTTTTCTTTGATGTGTTTATCATGCCAAACCTTTCTTTGTACTAGATTCACCTCTATGTATAGGAGGGCCTTCATCGTGAAGTCATATAAACCATTGAGTTGGAGCAGCCTCTATTTTTGTTCCCTTTTAACATCCAAATCCAACTGTGCTACCATTCTCAAAGTATTGTACTCAAACTCAATGGAGAGCAAATCCTTCTTCCCATATACAAAATCATAAGGGGTGAAGCCAATGGTTGTCTTCCAAGTTCTCTTATAAGCCCAAGTGGCCTCTACTAGTATGTCAGCCCAATATTTCGTGTTGTTTCTCAAAACCTTTGTGAGAATTCTTTCCAATTCTCCATTGGCAACCTCTACTTGTCCATTGTCATGAGAATGGAAAGAATTTGACGTTATGTTGTTGATCTTATGATGACTCAACATATTTTCTATTAGGTGTGAGGCGAATTAATCTCCATGATCAATGATTAGATCTCTAGCGTACCCAACCTTGTGAAACATATTCTCCCCTAAGAACGTAACCACTTTCTATTTCGTTGCTACCTTGACACTCTTAGTTTCAACCCACTTTTTCAAGTAACCAGTGGACACAATTATGTAACTTTTCTACCCTGATGGTGGAAAGAATTTGACATTGTGTTCTTCATCTTATGTTGACACAACATATTTTCAATCAAGTGTGAGGTGATTTAATCACCATGATTAGTGACTAGCACTCTAGGGTACCCAAACTTGTAAAAAATATTCTCCCCTAAGAACTCAACCACTTTATATTTTGTCACTACCTTGACACTCTTAGTTTCAACCCATTTTGTCAAGTAATTAGTGGACACAATTATGTACTTTTTCTACACAATTAGTCACTTAAGCTTGCAAAGTCATTTCATCTCTCGGAGTAGGTTTTCCCATTCTTTGACAATCATCACATCGACTGTTATATCTTCTTGCATCTTGGTGGAGACTGGGCCAGTAGTTGATAGCTTGTAGTGCATTGAAGGATTTCCTCTTGGCTACAAAAAATTCCTCCTCACTGACACATCTCCTTAGAATTTTATGTGGGCTTGCTTGAAGAGATTTCCCCCATTATAAGTGAATGGTGCGCTTTTTCTTATAATTCTACTCTTTTCGTTGGAGAAAAAATTTGGAGGGAACTCTGTAGTCACTAAATAGTTGGATATGTCAGAAAACCATGGAGAGAGAACTGAAATAGTGAATAGATTCTCATATGGAATTTGATCAACAACCATTCCTTCCTCACCTGCACGCAAAGCAAATCTAGACAAAAAATCTGCAACTACATTTTCTCTACTGGGCTTATCAATGATAAATAGATCAAACAATTGTAACAAAAGAAACCATCTAATAATTATGGCATTCACATCAAGATTGTTAAAAGAATATTTAATAGCAACAAGGTCAGTATGTACAAATATATGGTAACCATTGATGTGATGTCTATATTTATTCAAGGAATGGACAACAACTAGGAGCTCCATTTCAGTCACATTATAGTTCAATCCGACCTTGGACAAATTTTTGTTAATCAAGTAAATGGAGTAAGGTAATTGGTCATCTATTTTTCCTATATCTACTCCTATAGCTTTTTTAGAGACATCAACATAGATGTGGAAAGGAAGAGCCCAATTTATGGCTCAGAGTATAGGTGCAGTAGTGAACTTGTCGTTTAGGGTTTCTAGGGCCCCTTAGTAGCTTTCCAACAATAAAAAATAGGAGTCCTTGGCCAATAGTCAACAAAATGGTGAGGCTACTTTGATGAAATCCTTTATGAATCTACTATAGTATACAGTTAATCACAAGAAACTTCTGACATCCCTCTACTTCTCAGGAGTAGGGACCCTCTTTATGAGAGCAATTTTATTTGGGTCGACTTGTAGTCCATCCTAGGATACTGACTAACCTAGAACAGTCCCTACATTCATCAACAAATCATACTTCTTAGGAATAAGGGATAAGTTCATTTCAATGAATTTGTTTAATAATTTCCCCAAGTTAGAGAGAGCCTTCAAGAAATCACACCCATAGAGGGTGAAATCATCCACATAAATTTCCAGAGAGTCATGGACTAGTTCTACAAAGATGCCCAGGATTTCCCTCTCAAGAGTGGCAGGGGCATTACATAATCCAAAAGGAAGGTCCCTATAACAAAAGGTACCATAAGGAAAAGTGAAAGTGGTTTTATCTTGTCCTCTGCACTGATCTGGATCTGATTATAACCACTAAATCCATCCATGAAAGCGATGAATGTCTTGTATACAAGACCATATAAAACTTGGTCAATGAAAGGTAGAGGGAAATGGTCCCTTTTATGGCTTTGTTTATCTCTTTTTAGTCCTCATAGATCCTAAATTTACCATTCTAGTTTGGGGCCAGAACTAGAGGAGATGCCCACTCACTATCTGAGATGGGGTAAATGAACCATGCATCCAACAAGTTTTGATGTTCTTCTTTAACTATATCATTGAGGGATAGGTTCATTCACCTCTGAGGTTGGCACACCGGCTTGCGACCTTACCTGATGTAAATGTGGTAAGTACACACTGAAGGGTGAAATCCCTTCATTTCCTTATAACTCCAAGCAAAGGCATCCATATTCTCTCTTAGCATGTCACATAACTCCTTTTCCTAATGTGAAGAGAGAGAGTGGTTGATTTTCAATGTTCTTTCTGGATCAAATTTTGTCATCTTGACATGAGTAGGACTTGAGTGAGATAGCCACAAATTAGTCCAAGGTTTATCTTCATATTTTCTTTACTAACTCCTCAAGGGACATGGTGTTGGGGGGCTAATTCTGGAGGATTTGATCAATTAGGTCGTCTTCATCAAGTTTTCCCCCTCCTTTAGTAGCATCTAGGGTACAAATAAGGTAACAAGTGGAAGAGTAGACTTCATCTTACTCCTCCTGTTCTAACCATAATAGTAAGTCATGCTCTATAGATGGTTGAGAAGGAGGGTACAAGACTAATTGTTTGAACAAATACCCATTTTTCATGGTCATATTCCCAGCCCTAAAACTTATGTGAGAATCATCACTAGCTAGCCATGGCCTTCCAAGGATGAGAGGATAACCATTAAACTTGGTCTTAGTTTGGAGAAATGAGAAGTTAGTAAGGAATTACCAGGTATCAATGGCAACCATGACATCCTCAAAAACTCCCTTAGGAGTTACTGTGGATCTTATGTGAGCTGCAACACTGTTGTCATATTCCTTAATGATCCTTGGAGATTCAGTTTAAGCATAGTCTCCTTATTCATCACAATGATGAAAACCCCAAGATCAATCAAGGTATGGGGAACAAGTATACCATTGATATACACATTTACCACAAGACTTCCAGGATATAGATACCTCAGGCAAATCACTCACCCAACATTGAGTCAGATAGTTGTCCAATAACATTAATGGTAGGGGTGTCTTTCTTTCACCTCCTAGGATTTTTGAAGCATTTCTCCTTCATTAAATTGTTGTATATGGGGCCATCCTTGATAGATTGGAGGAGTGGGATTTTAATACACAATTTTTTCAATTCACCCACCAGTTTAGTCTCTTCTGGGGTGTGTTGCATAGGATGGTTAATCTCTCGGGAAAATCGGGTGGGTTAGATTTAGGAACACTCTCCCACTTTTCATCTTGAAGTTCGTTAGGTGGATATGGAGGTAGATTATCTGGAAGAACTCTTACAGACTTGAGGTTGATTGCTTGAATTTTCATAGCATAGCTAGGGTAATCTGTTTCCACACTAAGACATGTTGGGCCTATTTGTTGATCGGGTTTGGATTTGGTTGAGTAGACATTAGAGATTTCTTTGGTGGAATATGGTGGCGAAGTTTCGGTTGAGGGTTAGGTGGAGGCAGTAACGATGGAGATTGGTTGTATGGGTGCTTCCACCACTGGGATGGTGTATTCAACTGATGTTGTAGTGGATCATATGGATGAGATGATTGATTGCGAGGTTGGAAATGGTATTGAGGTGCAAAATACCACGAAGGAGGTGTGGACCATGAAGGATGAGTAGGAGTACACCAATGGGTCATGGATTCATTCTGGTTAGGGTTGTAATACGAATAGGGTGCCGCTTGCATGCCTTGCTAGTATGATCAATGTCCTTGAGGCCTTCTTTGGTTGATATAGTAGAGTTTTTCAGTCACACCTTCAGTTCCTTGATACATAAATTTTAATCTAGGCAGAGAAGGACACTTATCTGTGGAATCTTTCTCCTCAGAGACCAAAAATATATCTATAATATTCAATAATATTCATTTCTAGGGCACCTTCTAGTGAATCTAGGGAGAAAATAGCTAAGGCTCTTTTTACTTCCTCCTGCTTCCTCTCGATCTTCATGGTGTCCATTTTTAAAGAAATGGTATGAAACATTTCACTCTTGAAGTCTAACAACATGTTCCCAATTTCAATTTTGATGGATTTTTTGAAGAAAGATGAGCTAGCCAAAGCTTGAATAGCCCTACCCTTCTTTCTAGCTACCCTATAATGATTTTTGAAACATGTCTTGATATCATCATAGGATAACTGATATGTGTCCCCTCTCGATAGGATGTTTAGTGTTTCTAGGAGATATTCCCTCTTCCTCTAAGAAGGACTAGCTTGAGTGATTCAGGATCAAGGATGCATCTAGTCATTTTGTATCTGAGTTGGAACCTTTACTCATAATATTCCAAAGACTCATCATGTCTGAAGGTCATTCTAAATATTTCCTCTTTCGTATTTTTGGAGCTGCAATAATCCATGTACTTATTGTTGAGGGCTTGTTGCATTTGATCCTAGGTAGTGATGTTTTCCCCACGTAAACCCATAAACCACTACAAGGTTGCATATTTAATGCTAGATGGGAAAAACTTCAACTTATGTTTGTTAGAGGTATAATCATAATCTCTGCATATGAAAACAAACTCAAACGAAAAGGTATCAGGGTCCTCTGAGGTTCAACCATGGAAGTGAGTAAGGGTAGAGAGGCTGACATTTTTCATCCTAGAATCTCCATTAGTTTCTCTGGTGGGGAAAGTACCCTTAGTTCTGTCTTTAGCTCAATTTCTGCCTTCAATCCCATTTCTATTTTCAGACATGGTGTAGGTTAGTTGAATGGTTTCTTCCTCTTCTTCCCCAATAGTCTCTTCAAAGATTTCTCCTTGTTCGCCTAATGGGTCCTCTAGCTCACAACCACTGAAGAAGAGGGAAGGTTGGTTGTTAGATGTTGTGGGGTATTTGGAAAGAATTTTCCTAAGTTGTCTCTTCTCCTACGAGGAATGAAAGGAATTTGTATTTTATTTTTTAGAATTTTTCTATAACTACTTGAAAAATGGAAAGAAATAAAATATTTCAACAATCTATTCAATGAAAAACAAAAAGGAAAGAAGGAATCACATCTATGTATTGAATTTTCAATGGAAAGGAAATAAAAAATCACATCTACTTAGACACCTCCCCAACAACGATGCCAAAAAGTGATGAGATCCAATATTACAACAAGAATGCTCCAAATCCTGGGGCTACCAACTTTAATTCATGAACTCGGGGCTTGTATAAACTTGGAGGTCATAGTGTTGTATACATAGTGGATGCAATGGTCTACTCTTGTCACTTTTCGACTGGGGCGGTCAAACACTAGGGCTTTTCAAACAAGTCCTTTATTAACCAGAAGGAGTCTCAGTGTTAATAGAAAATGGAAAAATATATGTGATGTAGAAAGGAAATGTTCCCTATTATAGGGAATGAAAATTTTGAGTGGGAAAATTCTGTGAAGTGACATGAAATTATCTAGCTAGGCATTTTCACATTACATTCAAAAGAGACCTAATTTAACATTTCATTATAACACCTAATTATTTAGAATAAGTAAGAGTGGAAATTAAACTCAAACTACTCTGACCGTTATATGCATGTACTAACTAGAAATTGTAGAAAAGAGAATTTTTTTTATTTTCAATTTTATAAATTTAAATGCTAAGTGAACCAATATGATATTTTGCAGGGGAGAAAGGCATGGGGAAACAAGTCCATAATAATTTGAGATTAAAACTTGATGCTATAGGGTTTCCTGTAGTACTACATGATGCCCTAGTTTTTACTACAAGATGTCCTCGTTTACCTCAAGAAACATGATGAAATTTATAGGAGGGTAAGAGAGGTGGAATAAAGTGTGGGAAAGGTTTTTTTATGGTGGGATGAGGCATAGAGGAGGTGTACACTACCCAAGGAAAAACCCAACTTTTCAAAATGGTTGGATTTTCTCAAGGGAGATGTCCACTTTTCTACAAAACCAAAATTCGGATTAGGGGTTGGTACAGTTGGTTAGTGTGGGTGAAGAAGACTCAGGTGAGGCTAGTGAAATGAGTCTCCTTGTATCAGAAACTCTTACAAAAGCGTACATTATTTCTTTCATTTATGCCTAAATTCATTTACATATGGAAAATATGAGTTGAATTTAGGAAAAATAGATTTACTGATGCCTAATGGTGAAATATGTGAATTGCAATGCCTTCTAAACTACAACATATTAAAAATCCAAAATGACAATTGCAGGTACTTTTAAGGAGCTATAAACAATAATCTACTACATCAAGAAACCTATCCATGCATTGATCTAAAGAGACAAAATATGTTTTTGGGGTTGTGAGAGTGGGGCCCTCAAACCATGATCCCATGAGGGAGATGAGGAAGAGACCACTATCAAAAGATTTTCCTAAGAATTCACTTTCACTATTGTATCACTGATATACCTTTTCAACTAAATATGGGAGAAAAACTAAACAATGATTCATGAACTTTCAAATGAGATAAAACATAAATAACTTCAGCATCTAACTATGAATATAATCTAAGCATACATATACAAAAATAAGAGGAACCACTACTAATAGGTTTGGGTCCTAACCCAAGAGCTTCAACCCTCTAAGTCAACTCAGTGCTTCATCAAAGAAACACTTTCCATGATCACAAAAATGTCAAAAATAACATGTGAACAATAATCACAATCTTATTCTCAAGATTGCGTCATGGCTATAATAGAAATTTGAATCCTATTGAGTACCTAACCCTTCTAACTTATACAATTGAAGCTACCGAAGCCTTCCTTAAAATTAGGGAGGGTTGGCTCCCAACCTTGAGATTAACTTGTCTTCAACTATCACTCGTTTGGCTGCCAATGCACTCGGTGGGCTTGGCTGCCTGTAACTCCGAGATGATGAGAATTTGTGGAGGAATATTCTGTAATTGAGGAGTTAAGGAGGGATATCCAATGTCTTAAAATCCACATTTCCATCTACTTCGAGTTCTTACGCTTAAATTAGCTAGAAACAACTCCAAATCCTGCAATTAATGCCCATTAGGCCACATGACATAACATCTCACCTTTACCTTTCTTACTAGAAAAAATATAATAAATTATGTAGATAAATGTGAGAAAAGTTGATTTTATTAAGCTCGAGAGTGGAATTGAGGGCCATATAAGTTACCTATTGATGAGCCTTATCAATGCACCCTTCTGGTATGTGCATTTTGGGAACATTGTCCCTTGGCATTTGAACCTGGGGGTTTGAAATTAATAGAGGATTCCTTACAAATGGATTACTGAAGGGACCCATGCTAACAACGTTATTTGAAGTCATAGATGAATTTCCAGGAGTAGACAAAAAAGCGAAAAGAACTGGCATGTACTCGATTCCACACATAGTAGGTGCGACTAGGTTGGTCAAACTTGGTATAGTTTGGATAGTGGGGTAACCAATCAATTTTGTATTATTGAATATCAGCGAGGGAAGTGAGGGTGGACCAAAGTTGTCAACAAAAGTGAATCACCCATTAATCATCGAGGGAATGGTGGATGTAGGTACAGTCGAAGATATGTTAGGTATATGTGCTACACGTATCAATATTGGTCCCAAAGGATTAGTGAGGTGAGTATTATAAGGAGGTACAAATCCTGCAGTGAAAAAGTCCTCCGGCAATATAGTGTCCTAGGATGTATTATTTCATTTGGTGTTTGATCCAAGATCTTTTTCTTATAGATTTATTAAAGAATTACATGCATAAAGCATCAAAGAAGACAAGAGACTTGATAATGAAGTTCATTCGATTTGGACTATGTCTTTGGGCCCTGCTCAATCAATGGGGAGGCCTTCATTCATTTAGTGGCATGAGAAAGAAGATTACAATCATCATTTACAAAAAGGTGTCTTATACCTCCATTCTAGAAAATGGACGAAAAATGCAGAACTTTGTTGGAGAAACGGACAACACCATTATGTTCGTGGTGTCAAGAAATTCTAAAACCATATAAAATTTGTCAAAATATAACAAAGTGAAAATCTACCCCCTCACGAATTGCTCAGATCATGTTTCCTCCCCTCTCTCTGCACTCCTCATGGTTCCTCCACCTACAAGTTAACATGCCTCAAACTACGTGCATGTGCCTCCTTCACCCCCTAGGCAGACTGGTGAATTGAGTTTAAATATTAAAAGGGTAGGTATATTTTTCAAAATCTCTATTGGGTAGAGTGGTTAGAGATCTATTTGTTGTGGAGGGTTTTAGGCAGTCAAACCCTACCCCCTCCCATTTTACATAATATCATTATCTTTTTGGGAAGAGAGTTCGGGCTAGGCCCGCCTTGGATAGCCCACCCACCTCACCTATCTCTTGCTTTACTTTGGCCCATACATATTTACATGGGCAGTTGTGTGGTTGGGTACCTGCCGCGTGGGCAAATCCACCTTTACTCCTTGGTGCAACGGTAATGTCCCGCACATAAACCACAGGTTCCGCTAAGTGTGGGGGGAGGGGTCGGGGGTAGTGGCCTACCCCTCCAATATTACATATGATAAGGATTGGGGTGGCAAGGTTGATTGCCCACCACCCCCCTTTTTTAATAATTTTTTTTTATAACGATATCGCCCGTTTTGAAAATTCAGAATTTGGACCAAAGGATATATTTTAACGAGGCAAAAATTCCACCCGGAATCTAGCTGGAGTTGGTTGGATTCCATCCATTGGAAAACTTCCATGTTGTGTCTCCATTAAGCATACCCAGTCAACAAAAGTCAACCAAAGCTTTGACTACCTCTATCTTCCTCATCGGGAATCAGATTGGAGTGTCTTTCCCACCATTGGAATGAGGGCAATGAGAACTTTGATCTAATATCAAGTTAGTCAAATTTATGCCACTTTTAATTTTGAGCCTTTTCCATGCACTGGTGTTTAGAGATCCACCTCGATCAATCCTCCCCATTGAGGAGCTTTTGGAACACCAAAAGCTTTATCAGTCAATTAGCAAGTGAGGTAATTGTTCTCTCACTCTTTCTTTTTCAAACCATTTTGCCTTGCTAGGGTGCATCCCTTTGAAACCAACTAGAAGGTATTCCACATCTCCCCGTTGTGAATTCTTGGCTCTTTTATCAAGGATGAGATCTTCATGTAACTCATCGAAATACTCTGGTGCAAATTAATCAAATCTAGGAATGGTGCGGACATCTTCGGTGTCCATAATGAATGGTGGATCATACAACTTTAAGTTTTCCACATTCACTTTGGACTACATTTGCGTATATGTTGGAAAATCGAGATGGAAGGCATTGTTTCCAATCTTCTCCAAGATGGTGAATGGACCATACTGAATTGGTCGCAACTTATTCCCTTCTCCCAGCATCTTTTCCTTGCTGATATGGAACCACACTTTTTCTGCCACTTGAAATTGATGGTCTACTTAGTGTTTGTCATGTCGAGCCTTGTACCAGGTTTGACTTTTCTCGAACTACTCCTATACTACTTGGTGAATCAAATGGATCTGCTGAATGAACCGCTGCATCTCGTCCCTGTCATCACGTCCACTGGAGTAATCTTCCCTTCCAAAGGCCATATCAAAAGGATCTTTGGGTAGGAGCCAAAACATGTCTCAAATGGTGAACAGTGTGTAGATGAGTCCACTACTTGATTGTAGGAATGTTGCACAAATGGAAGATGCTCATCCCACAACTTAGGATGTTTCCCACAATAGCCTCGCAACAAGTGTACCATCGTGCGGTTGACAACCTCTATCTATCCATCAGTCTGTGGATGAAATGTTGTGCTTATTTTCAACTTGGTGTCCATCATCTTCCACAAGCTGGTCCAAAAATCTCCGAGAAAGAAAGAGTCTCGATCTGACACAATCGATGTGGGAAACCCCAAATGGACCCAAACATGCTGAAAGAAAAGATAAGTAGAGTAATCTACAGTGATCTGCTTTTTACAAGGCATTAAAATACACATCTTACTAAAACAGTCAATGACGACATACAAATAGTTGTGACTTTTTCTATTCAACGGAAAACCTCCTACAAAATCAATTGACACACTTTTCCATGGATGAGTCGAAATAGGGAGTGGTGTGTAGAACCCAAGTTTTCTATTAGAGGGTGTTGAAACAGAACACATCGCACATCCCTTTACATAACAAGTCACAATGTTCTTCATATGAGGCCAAAAAAAAAATCTTTTTACATGACACAAAGTTTTCTTCAAAACCAAAATGACTAGACACGAGGGAGGTGTGGGCCTCCCGAATTACATGTACCCTTTCTCCTATGGGTATGCACAATTTTCTAAGGTGATACAACAGTTTCCCCTGCAAATGATAATTGTCCACCTATGAACCATGGGTTAGTTTTGCATAAATATCCTTAAATTCATCATCGTTAGCATATTGTTCAACATAAGTTTCAAAAGATAACGAAGCATTATGCAAAATAATAGAAGAAAAAATAGGAGGGTGAGATAGCATATTAGCCACTTTATTTCTCGTGCTCTTCTTATACTTTATTACCAGATGCAACTGCTGAAGAAAGCCCATCCACTTGAAATGATGAGATTTTTGTAACTTGGATTGTGACTGAAGATACTGCAAGGGCTGATGATCCATATGGATGATAGTCTCCTTGTTAATCAGTTAGTGTTTCCACTTTTTCACACTTTGGACCAAGGCATATAACTCCTTGTCATAAGTGGGATAGTTTATCACAGCCTGAGAGAACTTCTCTAAATGGTAGCATATGGGATTATTTTGCTGCATTAGTACATATCCCATGGCATATCTGTTGGCATATGTCTCGATCTCGAATGGTTTTTGGAGATGTAGTAAGGCCAAGACTCGTGTGGTGTTGATATTTTCTTTCAATTCTTCAAAGGACTTCTACTGCTTTCCTCCCCATTGAAAGATTTGCTTTACACTTGTCAATGTGTGTAAGGGTGCTGCAATAATAGAGAAATTGGCAATAAATCTCCTCGAATATTGTACTGCACCCAAAAAGCTACCAACCTCAGTTACACTAGTAGGCTTAGGCCAATTTACAATGGCTCAACTTTATAAGGATCGATCTTTAACTGACCATGACTAACACTATGACATAGGTAAACCAAAGAGGTTTTCCCAAACTCACTTTTGACAATTTTACATAGAATTTTTCTTTTTTCAATACATCAGGCACTTTCTTCACATGGCATACATGTTCATTATAACTTTTACTAATGACAAGAATATCATCTAGATATACAAGAACAAATTCATCAATGAAAGGCCTAAAGATATCATTCATGACCCTCATGAAAGTGGTTGGAGAATTGCAAAGTCCGAATGGTATCACCATCCATTTGAACAACCCCTGTTTGGTATTGAAGACAGTTTTCAACACATCCTGCTCTGCAGTTCAGACCTCGTGATATCCACTACACAAATCCAATTTGGTGAAATAGATAGCATTCTTAAACTGATCTAATAAATCATCTGTCCAGAGAAGAGGGTAACTATTTTTCATCGTGATTTTGTTTAGTGCTCGGTAATCCACGTACATCCTCCATGTGCTATCTTTCTTTGGCACTAAGATAATTGATGAGCTACATGGAGAAGTGCTTGGTTTGATGACCCCTTGGTTCAATAGTTCCTACACCTGCTTTTGATCTCCTCCATCTTAATGGTTGACATCATATACATGCCAATATTTAGTAAATGAGTGCCATCCTGCAAATGGATCTCATGTTGGATTTCCCTCTTCAGAGGTCATCCCCTTGGTTCCTGAAACATCACATCATAGTTAGAAACTAATTCACAAAATTCGTTTTTATGTACATGATCATAACCCTAGAAAGCATTAGATAATTCTGCATCTTTTCCCCTTACAACCATAAGCATGCAACCCTTACTGGAATTCACCAACCTCTTCATTTGTCCTACACTTACAAGGCTTGCATTAATTTTAGTTTGATGAGCCCTTATGATATATTCTACTCCATATTTTGTGATTTGGTATTTGTTTTCATGATGGAAGAAGATCGCCTTTCTATCATATAGATATCGACTCCCTAACACCATGCCACATATATCAAATGGTATCACATCAAAATTTACCTCATCCACTAACTTAGAAGTGATCACAAATTTAACCTTTTACTACTTCGTTACATTCAATTTTTCTTTATCATTTATCCATCCAAGTGGGTAAGGTTTTGGATGTGGTTTGGTTTCTAAGCCTAGCTTCTTTACGAAGGACTCTGAAATTAAGTTTGCTTGGGATATGTTATCAAATATAGTTTCCACTTTTGTATGATTTATGATAACTCTAATATGAATTAGCTCAATTCTCCTTCGTTCATTAGGAAGAGACTCATCTATTGAACTAGTGCCTTCAAGTGATTTAGAATTAACATGAAGTGTAAGATTACCTTTTGTTCTTGTTGCTCTGACCAATGCTTCACCTTTGAAATTTGATCAAAGATCTTGCTGCACAGTAGCCAGTGTCTTCTGCCTACCTTTTCCTCCATACTTCTTTGGTCTCATTTCAAGGTATAGTTACCAACAATGATCGTCGTCATGACCTTCCATTTTGTAGTGAGGGCAATAAGGCCTTTCTCCTTCATCTTTCTTGGTTGATGTTGTCATCTTATCCTTTCCCTTTCCTTTCACTTTGGGTTTGCCATTGGGAGGTTTGAAAGGTGGTTTCTTGAAATGATCATCTCTTTCATTTTTTCCCCTGTTGTCAAGATGGATGGCCTTTACACTGGCCAAGTCAAGAGTACTTGGTTCAAACAATAATAAGGAATGTCTACGGTAACTATGTAGTGATCCAATATACTTAGTTACTACTTCAGGTGAGTCAAGCGCAATGCCCAAATTAAGTTCTTGTTTTCTAAACTCCTCTGTAAAGCTTAGAACATCCTGACCTCTATGTTACCTTAAGTATTTCCAATCCATTATGTCTTTTTTCTTATAACCCAAGCGATAAAAGTGTTCCTTTAATGCAGAAATGAAGCTAGGCCATGAGGAAAGAAGATTACCCACACTCTCACTGCTTCACAATTTTATCTCCCACCAGACGATAGCGTTGCTACTCAACCAAAGAGAGGTTATTTCAATATTTAGCACATCCTCTTCAATCTGTTGAATCTTGTAGTGGATTTCAATCTACCTAATCCAGTTATTAAGCTTTTCTGCATTACTTTCACTGTTAAACATGGGACGATCAAATTTTACATCTAATTTATAGAAAGGTTTCTTAGATGCATCTGTTGAATTTTTATGATGATGGTGATGAGAGGAAGAAGAAATTTCACTCGTGGAAGGAGAAAGAGGGGGTTATTCTTCACCATTTCCATGCATTGAACCTTGTTCTTTTAACTTTTACCCTTATTCTTTCTCCACCCTTGAAAGCTACTAACAGGCATTTTCTGCCATTATGTAGAATGTTTTGTGGAAATTGAGCTCCTGTTCATAATGAGTCTCTTCATCTATCGTGTTTCTCCTTCAATGTGCATGCCCTGATTTGGGATTGAAAGAATTTAGTTTCCCTTCGACTCTTTGGAGCCTGTTTCATGTTAGCATACAAAGATGCCATTCACATCTACAAAGACTTGATCTCATACCACTTGATCTGGGATCTTTTGCTTATATATGTATTAAAGAATTACATGCATAAATTGTAGCTTAGACATAGAAATTTAATGTGCACATGAGAGAAGAGGAGAAGCACATAAAGCATGAAAGAAGACAAGAGACTTGATAACAGAGTTTGTTTGATTTGGACTACGTCTTCGGGCCCTACTCGATCAATGGGGACGCCTTCATTCATTAAGTGGAATGAGAAAACATAGTATAATAATCATTTACAAAAAGGAGTCTTATACCTCCATTTTGGAAAATGGCTAAAAAATACAGAACTCTGTTGGAGAAATGAACAACACGATTATGTTCATGGCATCGAGAAATGCTGAAACCATATACAATTTGTTGAAATATGACAAAGTGAAAATTTTCCCCCTCAAGAAATTGCTAAGATCATGGTTTTGCCCCTCTCTATGCTACTCATGGTTCTGCCACCTGAAAATTAACCTTCCTCAAACTACGTGCACACTCCTCCTCCAATGCGTAGGTGCACTAGTGAACTAAGTTTAAATATTAAAAGTGTGGGAAAAATTTTCAAAATCTCCATTAGGCGGAGTGGTTAGAGATCCATTTTTTGTGGAGGGGTCGAGCGATCAAACCCCACCCCCTCCCATTTTACATAACAACATTATTTTTTTAGGAAGGGAGGTTGGGCTGGCCTTCCCTGGGCATCCTGCCTACCTCACCTATCCTTTGCTTTATGGTGGCCCATACATACTTACATGGGCAATCGTGTGGTTAGGTCCATGCCCCAAGGGCCGGCCCACCTTTACTCCTTCATACAACAGTAATGTCCCGCACATAAATCACGGGTTCTACTAAGTGTGGGGGGAGGGGTCGGGGCTAGTGGCCCACCCCTCCAATATTAAATATGATAAGGATTGGGGTGGTGGGGTTGATGACCCACCACTGCCTTTTTTAATAATTTTTGTTTTGTTATAGCAATATGGCCCATTTTGAAAATGTGGAATTTGGACTGAAGGAGACATTTTAATGAGTCAAAAATTTCTCCCAGAATCTGGCTAGAGTTGGCCGAATTCCGTCCACCAGAAAACTTCCAAATTGTGTCTCCATTAAACCTGCCTAGTCAGAAAAAGTCAACCAAAACTTTGATTGCCTCTATATTCCTCGTCCGGACTCGGATTGGAGTTCCATTCACATTTTTTGAATCATGATGACGAGCACTTCGATTTGATGTCAAGTTAATGGACTCTCTAGCAGTTTGAATTTTGAGCCTTTTCCATGTCGCTGGTGTCTAGAGATCCACCTAGTTCAGTGTTAGATACTTGAGACTGGTTACTTGAGTAGGGGTAATCCGGATCACCAAGGCTCAGTTGATCCTCCATATGCAATGGAGGAAGACATTCTTGTCACCGAAATTGACAATAAGGGCCATCTGTAGCCATTATGACTGATATATTTTATCAATTTTTTTTTATAGTGATATAGATTATAGTCACATTGATGAAAAATGAGGACATAAAAAATAATGAATAATCTAAACGTCAATGAGAAGCAATTAGGGGATATGACTTTCTGTGATAACCACCATTTGGTGAAGCTAAAACCTAGTATCACAATTGCTAAAAGAGAGAGTTGGTGAAATGTATAGTTACAATTGCTATTGAGCTTCATCCAAACACCAGATTAAGGGTCCATGCACTCTTAGGAAGATGAGCACCCTCCAGAAAATTGAAGGCATAGTAGGTTCATCTGTTTAAGTACCACGAGGGAAGCCCACCAAAGTCACCTTATGATTGTCTCTAAAAAAATTTGGTTAGTATTGTTACCTCAAATCGTAGACACTATTGGGGGAGACATGGTTGTAGATAGTATATTGTGTGGGTAGGATACCTAAGTCTCCAACTCGGGTTTGATATCCCTGAAGGGATCCCCAATACATAGAATACCTAATGGAGATGTAATCAAAAGTGGGCTACCTTCTCTCACATTCCAATGTTGTATCACATTTAACTCCACTTTGACTAGAGAGGTCCTGAATAGTATGAGTACAAGAGGATTTTACACTCTTTAATGACACTAGTTTCAGTTTGTGATCTTGGGCAGTTAGCTCACAACTACCTAACCCAAGATCCTATCCTAAACTAATATGTGTGTATGCTTAAAAAAGAGTTGTTGATTACTTTTATTATGAGATGGATTTTAGAGGTGCTTTATTAATGTCTCTGGAAGGGGTGTTGACATATGTAATTTTGTGACACTCTAACACAAACCATGCAGAAAATTCTTTTCAATTTCAATTCGATGAATGAATATTTTCTACAAGGAGAGGATAATTTCTACATAATTCAATGCCATGAATCCAATGTAGTAAAAACAAGCACATCTTGTAGACATGCAATGCTCTATAATATTTATCCCAATATATAGATGAAGAATATAACTAACCAAAACATAAAAATCTTTAAAATATATATATATATATATATATATATATATATATATATATATATATATATATTCTTTATTGAGAAACATAAGCACTTAAGCTATTTTCCTAAAATGAAAAATTTCTCAGGAAATAGGGAACCAAACACAGTGCACAACTGAAAATCCTTAAAAAGGTTATATGAAAATTCCTGAACCCATGAATTCATAGAACATGTTACTGATCAATATATTGGTTGGCTAATGCACTTTAGGAGAGGCTACAGGGTGTTAATGATAGGACTAAGGCTCTACCTATTAGCTATAGGAGCGTTATATCTTACTAGTTTGCACTACTAGGGTGTGTTCTGAGGGCAGAAGCTGTAAAGAGAGTCCTTTAGGGCCAGATAAAAGGTTTAGAACAAAACAAAAGGTTATGAAGAGTCCTGAATTGTCAGAAAGTGAACTAAGAAGAAAAGCAGGGCCTACAAAAAAAGGAGATCTAGGAACTTGGAAGGAGAAAATAAGACACTAACTATAGTCCCCACAGGAGTCGCCAATTCTACTATAGGGATTAATGCATGAGTGGTTGTGGTTGGAATACCCTCGAGGATCTTTGTGGGATCCAATGTAAACCATTCAGATTAATTGCACCTAGCATAAGGAAGCATATACATATCTATATCAATGCATGACAATCAAAGCATAAAATGAGAGTTTACATCAAATCTTGATGCATACTTGCTAGAGAACCCAATGTAGCAGAGTAGAAGAGCCCTTTGCTAGATTCTAGATCAACACCTACATATAAAGAAAATAGAGAGTAATACTATAACATATGCACTCTAATAATAAAAAAATTAATACATAATATATGAAAACAACATGCATATAAGCTACTAATAAACTATGGTACTAAATGAACATGTAAATAGACACGACATTAGCACCATCGAGTAGACAACACAACAACATGTCTATATTATTAGATAGGAAAGAATAATTACAACCATCTCGTGAATCGAGCTTCCCTTCACCCTCCAGCTCCTTTCTCTCTCTCCCCTAACCTTTTGGTAGAAAACAACTATATCTCATACAAAGTTTCGACAATCACTTGAAAATCCCTTGACATATTTCACAATGTCCAAGCATCCAATATATAGATGTAGAGAGGCTTATCCTTTCCAACTCTCTTCTGAGTTCCCTTAGGCACAAGCTAGGATTTTTTCTTGCTTTATTTCTCTTTCCCCTTCCATTAGAATTTGTTATGACTACAAATATCCTTAAACAGGTCAAAGGTATATGTTTCATTCTTTTTTGTATGAAATTTGAGTCAAAAGTGGAATGCAAGTTAGTCAACCAACTCTTTGACCTTCAAAATATCACAACACTTGGGTAACAGTTTCCCTTGGGCAAAATAGTGAGTTACCCTAGGGACTAACGCCCTTGGCTCATGCAAAGGGAGTGTGCCAACTATTTTTGCTAGTTCCTTGGCATTGTTACCTTGGAAAATAGGCTTCTAAATTAGGTCATGTCTTTAACCTGTCTATCTTTCT
The DNA here is from genome assembly GCA_031772625.1 of Pinus tabuliformis. Classification (NCBI taxonomy): domain Eukaryota; kingdom Viridiplantae; phylum Streptophyta; class Pinopsida; order Pinales; family Pinaceae; genus Pinus; species Pinus tabuliformis. The sequence goes on from CM062819.1 coordinate 381,718,047, forward strand.
CATATGAGATGATGAAGAGGTAATTTTCCTATATAAAAAGGGTCCAACCCTAACTTCCTTATTCATGTATTAAGCCTCTTCATATTTATAGTTAGTTAGTTGAGTCATTAAGGCCCATAAATAGTTATCCACATTAATAATATTTTTAAGTGGTTGACCTGCATTATAGAAAAGGGACCAAAATTAGTTATAAATATGCCATAATTAATCAATAAAGTGGTTAACCCATGTTTATGCAAGGGATGAATACTAGCTAGGGTTTTGGATGTCATAAAGCTATAAATAGCCTTAAATAGTAGGGGAAGAAGTATTGAGTCTTATTGTAATTGAGCTCTTCTATGTTGGAGGTTTACCCCTTGAAGAGGCAAGTGAACATTGTATTTTTCTTCTGAATTAAAAAACATCTTGGTAGATTTTCCCATTTCATGTGATATTTCTATATTTTAGGCCATATTTTTTTTAATCTTTGGTATTTTGGTTATCGCACAAGTCAAGTATATAACATGTTATACCCCCTAAATCATTGACAAGGGTGTGCGAAAAGCATACCCAATATGATGCAACTAATATTGTGGTATTGGATTATTCACCTACGAATTTAAAATAAATCCCTAATGAAAATGTGCTTTTTGCTACTCCATTCACTAGAAGAAATGATAATGAGGATTGGTTGATTGATGTGATATGGAAAAGGTTGAATAAATTGATCAAGGATATAGATCTCTGAGCTACTTTGATGTATATTTAGATGAAAAGTGTGGATTTCATGCATAAATGTACACATACTATCTACAATATGAATTCTTGTTTGTTATATGTGTGGCATAATGATTTATTATTGTACTTTGTAACCTTTTCTAATTTAAGTTGGCCTGTATTGCATGATACCGATATACATATTGGTGGTTTGGTTTGTGATTAGTAGAAATAAAATATTTTTATTTTGTTCTAATAACTTCTGTTATTCCATGAAAGTTAGAAAACTATAGTATGTTTAATGCAAGACCAAGAAGTATATCTTCCACTCAAATTAACACCAAAAGAAAATAAGGGATACATTATAGAATATATATATATATATATATATATATATATATATATATATATATCTGTTTGGAATTTAGAAAATGTATGAGTTTTAACGTAGAAATTAACATACAGTTAGTTGTTCTACTTGAACTGGACTATTCACATTACTTTTTTCAATTGTGACTAAACAAATAATTCTCACTCTTAAAATCCAATGATTTAAATTGTGGGCTAATATGTTCATGTCATACTTGGCTCTCCTGAAGCCTCGAAAATCGTTGCTTCAACATGGGGGGAAACCTCCCTGTCCAGACCTTGGTTGATAGCTCCTTTTCTATTTGGAGTAGTGGCTTTGACTGCGGATAATGGGACCAGTTTCCCAATCTATTTAATGATTGTGCTAATGGAGTGATATGTGATGTTTTGGAGAAATGTTTAAGATATAAGTAATATAATATATACTAATAATCACATGCATTTTATATTAATTTAGACACTATCTAATTATAACCATGCTCGGGAGTAAATTGATTTATGTGATCTACAATAATGTCTGAAAGCAATTGATAATAAAGATCATTCAATTTTGATGAAAAATGAATTCATTTTAACAGTAATCGTTTTGTATAAAAATTTAGCTTAAATGATTGTGAGATATATATTGCATAAGGAATTATTCATGTATTCAGCATAAAATATAGATCATCATCATAAAGAAGTGCAATAATGGAAACCACACTTCAGACTTTCATACATAAATAACTTGAAAATAAATAATTGCTTGATACATAAGTAAAAATAATTATGAGATAAAAGTACCATTTATGGTATGTCCTACTCATGTGCTTCAATAATATTGATCTAGGTTCAGTCGATTCAACACCATCTAAGAGTACAAAGGTGAAATTTCAGTGGAAGATGCTAAATCAGATAAAAATAAATCTTGTTCCATTAACTTCACTAGAACTTCCTCAAAGGGACAAAAGTGCATGTTTTGAAGAATGTTTTTGATAAAATTTCTGGACACCTCTCTAAATTCATGAGAAGGGTTTAAATACTTAAGTTATAAAACTAAAAATAGATTAATACAAAAATATTTGAGGAGGTTTAAACAACCTGCCTCAAATTATGCAAAAATAAAATCAAAATGGAAATGAACATGATGACTAGCTATCCTACATTTGATCCCTCAGATCGTAAATGTCCATCATGAGCTAGAGCTATGCTGGTTGGCCGACTTCATATTTCAACTATCCAGTGAATACGACATTAGTTAGTGCTAGCGCCATTTTCTCTGTAGAACTGGTTAGGCGTTGCAGGGTCATCCACTGGCTATGAGGTTTTACCAGATGTCACCAATATGCTTCCCAGTTTAACCTAGTTTCTTTCCTTATTACTTCTGCTTTTTCTTCTGTTGCCTGTTTCCACTGTAGTTCAAGCTGTTTCAAATTAGGAAGAAAACCTGGGATGGATTCTACCATAAGGTTGGCACTATGTAAGTTTTCATTAACATTTTCTATGACACTGTTTGCTACTGTTTCCATGTCTGTTGTTTCCTTTTCTACCTCTTTAAGCCGAGAATCCCAGTTTGCAAATAAGATTTCTTTATGTGACTCTTCTAGTTTAGGTAAGTTGCCTTTTCTCCCATATTTTGTATTCTACCAGGTGATGAAGTTGTAGACCTTTTTAAATATTTCATCATATTCAGGTCTCATTTCCACGAATTGACTTGTAAATTTGTCGCTTGTTTCATAATTAGAGTTCCATTGTGAAATCTTCTCTCATAATAGTTCTTTTTGGCGCATCAACTGGGAATTAACGCCAAGTGCTTCGGTAACAAACTGATCAATTTTTTAATCATATTTGTGTAGATTATTTATTCCCTATATTTATGCTTCCTTCTTTAATAAGATGGTTTGGTGTTCTATTTGCATCTGATTGAATTCCCATTGTAGCTTAGCTGAATGTATCTCTGCCTACTGGTTAGATTTTTCTTGATGTAATTGTTTTTCAACCAAAAAAATTTTATCTTCTTTTTCTTTAAGAAACATTTGGACATCTATTTCTTTTTCTATGGTCATTGTACCATAGGCACTTGCAAACTATGAGAGTCTAGTAAGATTGGTAGACAGGTCAATAGGTAAGTCTTTCTAGACAACATCCATTGGTTCATTATCAGGGGCAATAACAGCTATAGAGTCCAACATCCTTTTCTTCCTTTGTATTTTAACAATGGACTTATGTTGTGGGCTATAAAACACATCTAGAGGGGGAATCTCCTCTATTCTCAAAACAATTTCAGAGGTAGGGGTAACAGGGTTTTGTTATACCTCTTGAGTATTTATAGTCTCCTCTGCTATAACTTCCAAAGTTGTTTTTTGTTGTGGAGTTTGCAACTCTTGCGTTTGTTCCTCTATGTTGAGACTTTTATTAAAATTGTCCCATTATTACTCTAAATCAATTAGCAATGGTTTTGTTGGCCGAGTGGAGGTGACATGGATTTCAGCCTCTTTACTTGCTAGAGTTTCTTCAGCTATCTTATGTGTAGATTGGGCTATATCCTTTACTGATTCCCTGCTTCTGCTTTTCCTATTTTTTGATGACTTCTCTGATTCCCTCGTAGATTCTCTTGGGATTCTGCTCTAGAATCGATTTTAGAATTTTCTTTGGAGTCACCTTATATATTGTGGGAAATAATACTGAGAGGGGGGGTGAATCAATATTATCAAATCAATAAAAATTTTCCTTTTCCATATTAAGATTCATATACACTACTACAATTAAGGCAAACTGCATGTATACGCAACTGTGTATAAAGCAACAAGTGTATATCCAATAAACTTATGATTCAGTTAGTTGATCCTTAATGAGTGCATTTGAACATTACTAACCATATGAACAGTAAATAGGAGAAGTAAAATAGAACAGATCACAAAACACAAGAAGCACACATGAACACCATGATGTAAGGTGGAAACCTAATGTGGGTGAAAACCACCTGCTGCAAGTCGTCCCAATCTTCTATTAATAAGAAACTTCTTTTCACAATAATTTTTTACTGGTGCAGTCTTATACCAGTATGTAGGCTACTACCTGCAGAAGGCTACAACCTTCTCTCGTTCTCCAGACTCTCCTGGAAGGGAGCTACAACCCCCTTAGCTCTTTTACTAGCCGAACCATTTACTACTACGTAGGTGCTAGCCTACTGAATGCTCCAACCTTCACTCGTTTTCCAGCTGCTACTGGAAGGGAACTACCACCCCCTTAGCTCTCATACTAGTTGAGGTACTAGTATGTAGGTGCTGACCTATAGAAGGCTTCAACCTTCTCTTTTCTTCCAAGGACCAAGTTTCATAAATTTTCAGACTGGATCCATGAATATCAATCAAACATCAAATAGATCTGCAATCAACCAATTTCCTTGTACAAATACTGAATCAATAACTTCTCAAAGCACAATACCAGTAATCAGACACCAATTCAGAACCTAGAACATAGCAGTAATGAACAAAAGCAGCTAAAACATATTTCAAGAAAAGTCTGCAACTTCACCAATAGAAATCTGTGTACTTACGCAGATATGTCAAAGTGAACCTACGGGTATCCGCACCTCCACTATGTCTAACCTGCAGGTATTGACACATTTGGAGTGTCAATCCTGTAGGTATCCACACCTTTGGTGTGTTGCTCCTACGGGTATCCGCACCTCTGCAGTGTCACACCTGCGGAATACGCACCTGTGCTGTGTCAAACCCACATATATCCACGCTTGTACTGTGTCGAACTTGCAGGTATCCGCGCCTCTTCTCTGTCGATCCTAGAGGTATATGCGCCTCCACTGTGTCAGACCTATGGGTATAGATAATTTATCCCTTGTCTTAATCAGACTTCAATTATACCCCAGATTATTAGATTTACAAATCTGATCATGTGCCAAAGAGATCTCGACCCATCAATAGATCCATCTTGTACTGCTCAGGTTTCTCCTTGATTCAGGTCCAGCTATAGCTCACCAACCAATCACCAGTATTATAGATCTTTCTCTTCTCAAGATATTTAACACAACCGTCTCCCCAACCAAATGATCTCCTTTCCATTTTATAGTCTAGGCCTTACTCAAACCATGGTCCAAAACCATAGAGATCCAATACTAGGGCCCTAAAACCTGGGTTCAATACTTTAGATGCAAAAACCACAAACCAAAACCATAGGATCAAAAAAAGCCAGACTAAATACCATTGACCAACAATAAGATTTCTCATGTGCGTGTGTTTTTCTCTGCATGAAAGTGTGTGTACTTTACGTACGCATTTTGTGTTTAGAGCACCTGCGTATATGTCCACACCTTTTGTTCGGCACACCTGCGTATGTACACGACATTGTGAATGGGAACCTGCGGGTATCTCATTTTCTACTATTTTGAGAGCCTGAACTTGATCTGCCATTTGAGTTAGTTTACATCAAGGACAAAACTTATGTCATCGAGCCAAACCTGTACCAAACCTGTGTCATAATGCCAACAATCTCCTCCTTTGGACTTGATGGCAAAGCTAACTTGTCGTACTAAGAACTATCATCTGATTCCTTGAGCTATCCTGCATCTCATGTATTCTGTCACATCCAATATCTCTTCTATAGATTCATCTAGTTATATATAAGTGAGTTGTTCTTCTACGAGTGCGTTGCCATCAAGTACAAAACATGCATCATAATGCCAACAATCTCCCCCTTTGGACTTGATGGAAACAATACCAAACCACTCTCCCCCTTTGACATCAAGGGCAAAGGGTGAACCAAGATATTTTCTTTCCTTGATAAGCATTCCATTGTCCATACTCCCCTTGAGTACCTTCTGAAATCCCTGATTGAGCTCCCCCTTTGTATATGCCAAGTTGTACCAATCTGTCCATGCTCCTTCTGAGTACATGCTGAAATCTTTGCTCTACTGAAGCGTGTTGTTCATGCTCCCTCTAACTATAAGCAAGGTCTGCAAAAAGATGTTCTACAAGAAGAACATGACTCTATCATAAATGACCTTCCTATCACCAAAGACTCATACATACATCCATCTCGCAACCAAGTGGGGATATACCAGTATTGACTCATCCACCCAACCAAGTGGGGATACACTAGATACCAATTGTTTATACATGACTGACATATTACATCATCTTTCCCATGCATACTGGGGGTACAAATTACATCATATGACCAAAAGGGATTCATCAAATGAATACAATAGATAGAAACAAACTATTACATCATGAGTCTTGATATGACCTTTACATGACATTTATAACATAGACAAAACATCTAAGCAACAATCATACACAATGTATAATCTGCTCCACAATCATCTGACAATAGCTTCTAGACCTGCAACCTATATATGATCATTAGTGTATAAGTCATCAACTGGGTATGTCTGCATCAACTCATCCTTTTGAACAGAATTCTGCATATGATATACAACATCATTCACATTATATCATATGTGAAAAACACCATAGTCATCTCATCAACATCAAGATCTGCATGATCCAAGTATCATCACTTGGGAGCATCTGCATCAATCAACATGTGTAAGTATAAACCTATCATCATATAGGTAAGAGCTCATCATCATCATGTCCCAAAAAATGCAACTTTGAGTAATCGTCCATGTATCCAGCACTATGTATCTTGAGCTCAAGATTTTTAGTCAAGACTTCTTGATATCGTCAACAATAGAAATCCTCATCCATATGAGCGCCAACATCCTACATCATCATTGTATTATATGATCTTTATGCATATGATGACAATAGCATATGAGTGACTCATCATCAAGTGTATTCAAGCTTTTTTCTTCTCCTTATCCTTATGTAAGTACCATATATGCACCCACAAATCTTATCAGAACACCAACTATGTAAACCCAAGAATCATATGAGATTTTGTCATGGACAACTCATAGCAAGATGTATCATTTAGCCCTATAAGCATCATCACTAAGGACTACTAACCATAATGCCAATAATGCATTATTAGAAGCATATGCTCCCCCTGATCCTATGCCATATTGCTTACTGTCAGATCTGATCATGCATATATCAGCAAGAAGTATCATCATACACAAGTTAAGATCAAATCATTCCTAAGAATCAGGACATTTCCGCACAACATCAACAGATTGTAACCACTATGAAACAAAGCAAATGGACTGAATCATATCAGATCCCTTTTCCTGAGCTTGTCCCATTGCTTTTCCTCAAACTAACATATATGCAACTGAGCAGTAACCAACTCGCATATATACGTGACTTGCCTTTATGAAACTTGCATATGAGATTTCGGACAATGAAGTTTTACACTTCTAGCTCCCTCTGAGTCTGTTATGTCAATATATTGTGCTGTGCCACATTTTTCTGATTGTACTTTGTTCTTCTTCCATATCTTCAAGTGTGATGATGTTTTCTCTTTTTGGTATGGTGCTCGTGCTCTATTCCTGGATTCCTTTGTTGTATGTCCAAGCTTGTTACATGCATAACATCTTACATGTTTCATGTTCCTTCTATAGCAGTCAACATCTCTGTGACCAAACATATTGCAAGCAAAGAAATATCCCTTAAAGTACCTAGAATGTGATGATATTTCTGTGTGATGGTCTTGAAACATTCTTCTTTTGCATCTCGCTGCAACATGTCCAAGTTTATGACATACATAACATTCAACATTATTCATTGGAGGAGTAAAATATTTTCTTTGAAGAATTTATTTCCTTGGTTTTTGATGGGATTGACCTCTCATCTCCTTGTTGAGTATTTCACATTGTGCATTAGAGTTCCTTGTCTTCTTTTGTGAACTAGATTCATCTTCAACATATTCATGAAAACCAAGACGAGTTTTGATAGCAGGGGACCTTTGAATACTAAGAATGTCATCCAAGATTTTAGTACTATCTTGAAATTGTAAGAGCTTATCCTTTTCTTATAAGTTGTATTTTAGAATATTTACCTCAACCTGATGTTGCTCTTCTTTTTCGCAATACTGCTTATTCATGTTTCCTTCAGCTATTATTCCTTCTTCCAACTGATGTCTTAGTTCAAGAACTTCGTTTCCTTTCTTTTCAAGAGCTTGGAGTAGTTCTTTATTCTACTTATTTGATTCTTCAAGGTATTCTTTTAACAGGAGGATCGTAGCTTGAAGATTTTCACAGTAACTAGATCTATCTCTAAGTTTCTTGATTGTTGTGCTCCTTTCATTGACTTTATTTCTTAATGATGTCACTTCATCTTGCAACTTTTGACATTGATCTTCCTTATCCTTGAATAACTTCCTTACCTTGTTTCATTCCTCTTGTTGAGCTTTTAGTTTGGTAGCTTCTTCTTTGAAGACATATTCCATTTTGTTCAATAGATCTTGTTTCTCTCTAATTTTTTCTGTAAGCCTTTTAAATTATACCTCTATTTGATATCTTTCTTCCTCACCCATAAGAGAAAATTCAGTTGTTTCGCTATCACTTTCATCATCTTCTAACGGATGGATAAATGTATCACCAGCGAATAACAAATTCATACCTGATAGTTCTTTTGCTTGTTCATCTTCTTTCTAAAGTGATTCTGAATCTGAAGTGCTTCTTCCACATATTCCCCAATCTATTCTTCCATTATCATAGCTCTTCTATGACGTCTTCTTATTCTTAGGCGCTTCCTTCTTAAGCTTCTTTCCCATTGATCTACAGATCTCCTTCAAGCGATCAAGCTTCTATCAAAGGACCTACTCTGATACCAATTGTTGGAAATAATACTAAGAGGGGGGCGAGGTGAATCAATATTATCAAATCAATAAAACTTTTCCTTTTCCATATTAAGATTCATATACGCTACTTCAGTTAAGACAAACTGCATGTATATGAAATTGTGTATAAAGCAACAAGTGTATATCTAGTAAACTTATGATTTAGTTAGTTGATCCTTAATGAGTGCATCTGAAATATTACTAACCATATGAACAATAAACAGGAGCAGTAAAATAGAACAGATCATCACACACAAGAAGCACACATGAACACCATGATGTAAGGTGGAAGCCCAATGTGGGTGAAAACCACCTGCTGCAAGTTGTCTCAATATTATTTTAATAAGAAACTTCTTTTTACGATAGTTCTGTATCGACGTAGTCTTATACTAGTACGCAGGCTACTACTTGCAGAAAGCTACAACCTTCTCTCGTTCTCCAGACTCTCCTGGAAGGCAGCTACAACCCCCTTAGCTCTTGTACTAGCTGATCCATTTAGTACTACGTAGGTGCCAACCTATTGAATGCTCCAACCTTCACTCGTTTTCCAACTGCTACTGGAAGGGAACTACCACCCCCTTAGCTCTTGTACTAGCTGAGGTACTAGTAGATAGGTGCTGACCTACAGAAGGCTTCAACCCTCTCTTTTCTTCCAGGGACCACGTTTCATAAATTTTCAGATTGGATCCATGAATATCAATCAAACATCAAATAGATCTACAATCAACCAACTTCCTTGTACAAATACTGAATCAATAACTTCTCAGAACACAGTACCAGTAATCAGACACCAATTCAGAACCCAGAACATAGAAGTAATGAACAAAAGCAGCTAAAACATATTTCAAGAAAATTCTGCAACTTCACCAATAGAAATCTACGTACATATACAAATATGTCAATGCGAACGTGCGGGTATCCACACCTTCGCTGTGTCTAACCTGTGGGTATCCGCACCTTTGCAGTGTCAATCCTGTGGGTATCTGCACCTCTGGCATATCGCTGTTACAGGTATTTGCACCTCTGCAGTGTCACTCCTATGGAATACACAGCTGTGCTATGTCAAAGCCGCGTATATCTGTGCCTGCGCTCTGTCGAACCTGTGGGTATCTGTGCCTCTTCTCTATCGATCCTGCGGGTATACATGCCTCCACTGTGTCAGACCTGTGGGTATAGATAATTTATCCTTTTTCTTAATCAGACTTCAATTGTACCCCAGATATCAGATTTACAGATTTGATCATGTGCCAAAGAGATCTCGACCCATCAGTAGATCCATCTTGTACTGCTCAGGTTTCTCCTTGATTCAAGTGCAGCGATAAATCACCAACCGATCACCAATATTACAGATCTTGCTCTTCTCAAGATATTCAACACAAACGTCTCCCAAGCCAATGATCTCCTTTCCTTTTTATAGTCTACGCCTTACTCAAACCATGGTACAAAACCATAGAGATACAATACTAGGGACCCAAAACCTGGGTTCAATACTTTAGATGCAAAAACCACGGACCAAAACCATAGGATCAAAAAAAGTTGGACTAAATACCATGGACCAACCATAAGAATTCCCACGTGCACGTGTTTTTCTCTCCATGAAAGTGCATGTACTTTACGTACGCACTTTTTTTTCGGAGCACCTACGTATATGTCCGCACCTTTTGTTTGGCGCACCTGCGTATGTCCGTGGATTTGTTAATGGGAACCTGCGGGTATCTCATTTTCTACTATTTTGAGAGCTTGAACTTGATCTGCCATTTGAGTTAGTTGCCATCAAGGAAAACACTTATGTCATCGAGCCAAACCGGTGCCAAACCTATGTCATAATGCCAACAATCTCCCCCTTTGGACTTGATGGCAAAGCTAAATTGTCGTATTGAGAACTGTCATCTAATTCCTTGAGTTGTCCTACATCTCATGTATTCTGTCACATCTGACATCTCTTTTGTAGATTCATCTAGTTATATATAATTGAGTTGTTCTTCTATGAGTTGGTTGCCATCAAGTACAACACATGCATCATAATGCCAACATATACTTACACTGAGAGTAGGCTTCCTTATTGGTTCAATTCATAATTGGTCCAATGGGACCTTTGATAACCTCCTTTCTCGGTAGCTATAAACGTTTTTGAGGTCTTCATGGTCAAAAATTAATTGTGCCATATGCTTCACCTATGTGAAGGTTCTTTTCTGCAAAATATGTCATCAAAGGCATCTTCCTCATTATTGAATACTTTTATTTTCACCATAATGGTAAAATCTTTAACAGTGCCAAATGGATCATATTGCCTTCGAGGGAATTTAGATAATTGCAGAGATAACATAATCTCTGATTCTTTAAATGTATGCCCTGGGTCATGTAATGAAAATGCTCCACACTGTAAAGGGAATGTAGGCCAAATGGCCTTTTTTGATTCATTTAATGTCTTTTTCATCCCCCCCCCCCACTAGCTGTTTGATAGGCTATCTCTCTAGCCATCAATTTTTCTGGAAAATAGTATGGGAGGATATTGGGGGAGCTAATGTTGCCAAATACCCTGATATATGTAAATGTCTTCTCCCCAAACCATCCAAGCACTGGGAGGATATCTACTTCAGCTTCTTGGGAAAACCTTGGGGCATCTCGATTATTAATCCGCTTGTGAATAGGGAGCATAAATCCATGACAAATTTTGAAAAAATGTGGTTTATAGTTGGATTCCCACATGTCCTTATGGTATATGTGAATGGGAAGTGGATTCTCAACAGTCCACTTCCGTCCCATGATAGGGAATTTCGAACCAAAATATATTGCATCCATTACATAGGAGCTCATAAAAATGGAGGGTAAAGCCTCGAAGCAACACTTCTTTTCCTTCTATATCTGATTATTGTTCTTGCTAAATTGTCAAACAAAATGTGTACCCAATTCATTACAATTGTGTTAATTACTGCATCTATTACTGGAAACCACTTTGTGGAGAATTTAGTACTATCGAGTTTGCCAAATAGTCTACATATCATGGCCGCTGCAAAACTACGAGGGGGATAGGTAGTGTACATATATTTTTTGTCTTTCTTGATTTTTTCCTCATTATTTGACTAGGTCGAGGTGGATTCCACTGTGTCATCATTCTCTTTGGCAAACTTCTCGACGAACCACCTATTGTAGATGACTTGTGGCTCTGATAGGTGGTACATAGGTTGTAGGTATTCTCAGGTAAAAGATCCCATAACCTCTTGGCATCTTGTCTTGAATTCTTTCTATGAGATTCCAGCTTCATCAATAACCCAGTTAACCATGTCAGTATAAGGGATTCCCTTTAGGTGCTTAGCTATGCGTTGAAAAAATTAGTATGCACCCTTAACATGGAAGCGTCTGAGGAATCGCATGCGTCAACTATAATCTTCATTTCTAGAATCCTTGGTTGCTTTTTGTCCAGTATATTATACATGGCCTGCCATGTAGAGGTTCCTCCCTCTCTTTTGGATTTAGTATCCATAAACGGAGGAGTTATTTCTGACTTCTCACAGATGATTTCCTTTCCTTTCTTCACCATTTCTTTCAACAATTTGCTCTGTGGATTTTCCCTGAAAGTGAAGAACAATAGCTATCATATACACAAAGATGATAATGAACATAAAATGAAATAATGTAGATAACTTGTAAAGGTGATAAAAGTATTTTTTATTTGAATGCACATAAGAAGATATCATATCACGTTAAATGGCTTTTCACACATAAATGCAGTTATCTCTTAATAAATTCCCAGTAATGCTTCGTTATCCCTTAGCTTTAATGCTCATAAATGTCTACATTGTAAATTAGGAAGAAAGCTTCTAGGGTGGCAAGCCTTTGAACTACGATAATGGTGATTTTACGATTTACGAAGCAATATCGCATTATTCCTTTTTTCTTTTCTTACCTTCTGTTGTGTTTCTGTGAGATGCAAGATGTGAGTCACTGACTTATCATTTCAAAATATAGCTACTTTCCAAGTTTTTATATGTAAAAGACCCTTTTTAATGAGTGGCAGACCTAAAACACTTGTTTGTGATACATTTAAGGAGTGGGTCCATGTCTTGATCGTGTTTCGCAATATCGGCTGATGGTAAGTTTGCGGTGTTCCTTTGAATTCTCGAAATGTGATGTGATAAAGGTTATAACGCCATCACAATTTCACATCTAACATGTTTCGAGATAACCTTTTTAAGGTGGGTCCTTTATGAATGGTGACAGATGATACGATATTCGACTTTTGAAAAAAAATCTTAAGGGCTTAGTTTATGTCAAAAATATGATAGTTTTGAGCATAGAGTCCTTTTTTCAATCATTTTTACTTGATTTGAAGGGTTAGAAATGAATTTTGATGATTCTTAATCATGTTATATGTGGGAAGGTAAGCATTTAGTAGTTATTGAGAAAAGAGGGTGTTTGATTGATATTTTGCTTTATTCCAAAAATAAAAGAAATGACTAAATGCTAAGTTTGTTTTATGGATAGATTTTTTAAAGGGTCCCCATTTACTAACATAATATTAACTACCACCATTAATAAATGGGGGGTTGTTGAAAAGCACAACAAATGGTGATTCACTTGGAAGAACCAGTTATCTCTGATAGTTTTTTGAAATTTCTAAGAATTCCAAAATAAAGAGTTTTTGAAACTAAAATAAGTTACATGGAATATAAGATAAGTAATACTGCTCATTATCAATAAAACAACATCTACTTAACTATCATTCTTTTGATTATTCTTCTTTCATAAGAAATTCACTTTGTCTACATCAGTTATTACTTGGTTTTTTAAAGATAAAAGAAAGGAGTCTCTCCTCAGATCAGTTTTTGGTGTACTAAGTTGTCATAGGTAGAGCCTCTACTACCAATAGGCATTCGTAGCCTCGACGGGGTTACCTGTTAACCAATAATGATTCAATATCTCACCTAAATCAGAATGAAATTTGAAAGATAAGCTCGTAATTATGCTTATTGATTTCTTTCTTTTTTTGAAGTAATTCATTATTCTTTCAACTCTTCACCTTTTATCTCCTAAAGGATAATGCCTTGGTTTCATGACAAAAACTGACAATTACATTCACTCGATTTGTAGCTTAACTGAATAAGTTGGCTCTTGATGAGACCCCTTGTCTTTTGATTAATATAATCTTAAGACATTACCATGTTTTGATATGCAGTATTGGTAATCTCAGTTAATTATAATCTTATGATCATGGTAAGCTAGCTCTTGATGAGACCTCTTGTCCTTTAATTTTAAGTATATTTTAGAATTACACTTTAAAAATGAAAGTTGATTACATGGGGAGAACCATTGTCTCCATAAGGCTTCTGGACAATAATTGTAGAGTTTTAAAGATTCTTTTCTACAGAGGAACTTTTCTTTGTTATTGATACTTTTCTTGACTGATGTAAAGGAAATATTTATTTCTAAAGCTAAGTTTAATAAAAAGTAAGATAATTTAGGCAGAAAACCAGCATTTTAAGAGGGATAGAACTTAACTATATATTTCATATGTGAAAATTACTTCCATAACAATATTTACTTACACAAGCGAAAATTCAAAATTAAAAAGAGACTATCCTTTGTAAAACCAAAATTAAATGCTATTCAACTCTTATTATTCTTTCTAAAAGAAAATTTAACTATAGGAAATAATATACAGTTAATAGAAGAGATCATATTCTATGGAAAGTATTTCTTTAGAACCTGCACATTAACAGGTAGAGATTCTCTCTTACCTGATAACTCTTGTAACATAAAAGTTGATGGGACTATTTGTTCCACAATCTAAAATGGGTCAAGCCACATTTGTTAGAACTTGGTATTCTTACCTTTCTCTTCATGGGCTTTATCCCATTTCAATACTAGGTCTCCGAGTTGAAAATATTTTTAAGTTACAGAATTTGAATCAAAGGAGGCTTTGACTAACTGTTGATGATGTGCATGTGTGATCTTGGCCTTTTCTCTTTCCTCTTCGAGATTAAGAATTTGTAACTGTCTAACCTACATAGATGAGGAAGGAGTTTCTTCAATGAATTTAACTAAGGCAAAGGATGGAATAGCTACATTTTTTGGCAAGACTGCTTCTTTCCAATAGACCAAATTAAAAGGAGAAGTGCTAATGGAGGCTTTCTGAGTTATTCGATCTACCCATATAGAAAACAATAAAGAATTATGCAAATTATTTTGGATTTGGTCAATAGTTTGTTTAATAATCCTAATGACAATTGTTTTTGTGGATTCGGCTAACCAATTTTCTTGCCAATAATAATTAGCAGAATACTTGAGCTTAAAACCTCTTTTAAGAGCAAAATTTGTCACAACATCACCTGAAAAATAAGATGCATTATCAGACATCAAGGAAAATGGTAGGCCAAACCTGGTGATGTTAAATTGATCTATAAATTTAATAATATTTTCTAAATTGGCTACCTTAAGTGGAATTTCTTTTACCCATTTGGTGAAATAATCAGTGGTTGTAAGGATATATTTATGTTACTTAGAAGAATGAGGAACAATCTCACCTATTACATCCAATCCCCATTGTTCGAATGGTTGGTCATTGTTGACGGGCTGTAATGGTAACATAGGTTTCCTCGGTCTTCTAGCAACTATTTGACAAATATGACATTTCCTTACATAACTGTGTGCATCTTTGAATAGTGTTGGCTAGTCATAGCCAACATCCTGATTTTATGTGCTATAGTATCCCATCCAAAGTGACCACCAGTTGGTCCATAATGAAGTTCCTGCGACACCTTCTCTGCCTCAAATTTTTTAAGACATCTAAGTAAAATAGGATCATAATTTATTCTAAACAACACATCATTGACAATTTGATATTGCTAAGCTTTTAATCTCAAGGCTCTTTTCTTTGTGTAATTTAATTGGTTTGTGGCATATCCATTTCTCAAGTAAAATATTATATCAACATATATTGATTCAGTGTCATTAAGGCTTACCTCATAGATTTGTACATCATCACCAGAATGCTACAATTCTGATAGATCCGATGCTCTTGCCAACACCCTACAAAAAACTTGACCTTTTACAATTTTTGTTGGTTTAATTTCTCTATCATATTCTTGCAGAGCTATCACCCAATTTTCTCTTTTTCCACCTACATCCCTTTGTATTAAAATATTTCTCACTGCTGAGAATGGTACTATTACTTCGGTGTGGGTTTTCAGGAGAAAAGGTTTGAAGTGTTTTATTGATTTGAGAACAACAAAATCTTGTTTTTCAACATCCGAGTAATTTAATTCCATTCCCTGCAAATTGGAGCTAAAGAAAAATATTGGGGATTCAATTTTTTCTTCACTTACTTGTGTCAATATGGCTTCATATGATTTCTCCGAAGCAAAAGTGTATAAAATGAAATAATTCAAAAAATTCGGCGTTGCTAAAGATGGGGCGTTTATGATTGATTGTTTTATCAAGCTAAAAGCTTCATGTTCCGATGTCCCCATTTAGAAAGAGAATTTTTCTTTATCATGGATTAAAGAGGTAAAATAATTCTTGAGAAGTCAAGGACAAATCTTTTAACAAAATTTATTTGACCTAGGAAAGATTGCATTGTTTTTTTGTTATGGGGTAAAGGCATTTCATAAATTTCTCTAATTCTGTTAGGGTCAATATGAATTCCTGCTTTGGACACAATGAATCCAAGGATACTTCCTTCACTTAATGCGGAAAAATACTTCTTGGGGTTAAAAGAAATTCCATACCTCTGGCAATGTTCAAAGATTTTCTTTAAATCCATTTGATGATTACTGCGTTTTCTGGAGTATACAGTTATATCATCTAAGTAGAGTACTACTAATTTGTTTACTAAACCTTTGAAGGCTATGTCCATAGCTCTCTAGAATGTGGCACCGACATTAATCAGCCCAAATGACATCTTCTAATAAGCATAAGTACCCCATTTTGTCGTGAATGTAGTTTTCATATGTTCATCTGGATGTACTAAGATTTGATTATAACCTAAGAATCCATCTAGGAAAGACATTAGTTTGTACCCTGCTACTGATTGAAAAATATGTTCCATAAGGGGTAATGGGAAATTGTCATTTTTATTAAGGTTGTGAAAATCTATACATATTCGAATATCATCGTTCTTTTTCCTGACTGGGACAAGATGGGAAACCCACTTGGAATGTCTAACAGGAAAAATAATTTTGGCTTTCAACAGTTTATTCAATTTAGGTTTAATTTGAATTTCTAAATTAGGATGGATCTTCCTCAATTTCTGTTGAATAGGTCTTTCATCAGATGTCATGGGAATAGTATGTTGAATAATAAAGGTGGCGTATGTCTTAAGATATTAATAATTCCATGCGAAGACATTACTGTATCTTTTCAACAAGCCTATAAAGGCTACTTTTTCGTCTGACCTAAGTCTGATACCTAGATTAATAGTTTGAGGCTTTAGGTCAGTCCCAAGATTGATGAATTCAATCCTCAGAGTTGAATTCTAAAGTTTTTAATTGGTGGATCGTTTAAGTCTATATTTGAGATCATATAAATCTTCTAAATTAACTACATATTTTGGTATAGCATTACTGAATGTTTATGTTTAAGTTGGTTATCATGTTGGTCTTCATTAAATATCTGGTCATCGTAAGAGCCTTTTGAGGTTAGGCATCTTATGATATCCGAATCTTTATTAAATACTTTCCAATTGGTGATATTATCAAGAACAGAATGCCTAAAAATTAATTCAATAGAAAATCGATCGGGGCTATAATCCTTTGGTGGGATAAGCTTGGAAGTGACATTGACTAGACGATTAGCACTAGCATTCTGGAGCTTGGAATAGGGGAAATATTAAACACTATAAAGTGAAAAATCAGGTCTTGGAATGACTGATAGTGTTTCAAATGTCCTAACAATCGGTGTATAGTATTTCTCACCTATTTTATGACAGTCTTTGAATCTCTGAATAATTGGAGGTATTTGACGTTAAGGCCAATTGCCTTATACAAACCTTGAACTAGTGCTTCATATTGGACGGTGTTGTTTGTGCAATGAAATTCAATTATGCATGCTAAAATAGTATTTTTCCCCTCTGGGTTGACTAAGATGCTACCCACTCCTGCTCCAACATTGGATTTAGATCCATCAAAAAATAATTTCCAAAATAAAGATCTAACTACAGATTTATCTAAAAAATTTACACATTTAGAAGTCTCCGTTTGGGAATAATTTTCGACTTGAGATACAATAGAGTTTTCTAAGAAAGGTGAAGTGTGAGCATTGAAATTCTGTAGGAATGATTCTATAGAATAGTTTCTGATGATATTATTGCTATACACGATCGGTTCATCTTTTCCTTATAGTTCTGTTACTATGTACTTTTAATGTTTCTTGCAATCAACCCTTCTTTGATTTGGTTTTCCTTTAGAGGGAAGCCACATGTGAGACCAGTCAGTTGCAAAATAATCATGAACATTTTCTAACCAATCTCTACTGAGGATTAAGCCATAGAACTCAGGAATATCAGCTACAAGTATGTCGTTGACTTGGAAAACTTTAGGGTTTGATGAAAATCTGATGGTTACTTGGTTAAGTTCCCCAACAACTTCGACTTGAGATCGATCTAACTGTACTATTCATACAACAGATTTCTGAGCCAGAACATTCAACTTTGCACAAACTGTTCTAGGTAAGATGTTAGATGAAGCTCGAGATCAGCTAAATAGTTGTGTAAGTTCTTATTAATGACTTCAAAAGTAAGGAGAAATGGCAGAGTGTGGGATTTGGATCTTCCCCCTATTAGAGCCATTTCGGTTGGATCAATCATATTCAAAGAAATGCTAGGGTCCTTTCCATTTCTTAGGTAGCTTATGAGATCATAGCGGTAGGAAGCGGCACAGTAGGTACTGCTTTGAGTTCTTTAAGAAGCAGATTTTGTTGATACTTCAATTTACTAACCTCATGAAAGGTAATATTTACCCTACTTTTCTTCATAGCATCAATAATATTATATTCCATTTCATCAGAAACTATCAAAGTTTTAGATGAAGGTGAAGGATCCAATTGAGTAGGCATAGTTTGAGTGGATTATGGTGCAGATTTATTACCAATTTCTTTGTCCCTGGGAGGTGGAATTGAAGCCTTCTGCTTTTAATTTGTTTGTGACAATTCCACATGGTTTTTACTTCACGTAGCGACAAGTAATGCTTCTTGAGTTTCTTCATTGGGAAGGATAAAATCCCACATTCCTTGTAATTCTGCCACTTCTTCATCATTCGTTTGTTCTTCATTTGTTGAAACTTCATCCTCCTCTCCATATGATTCGACATTTGATATAGCATTTGGAGATCTAGGATCAGCAGGGGAATTCCTTTTAAATGGTCTAAAATGTTTCTTAGAGGAAATCTCTGCTACTTATTTTTTAATATCAACCATTTCATTAAACATGGTCTTGAGAAATTTCTATAACACTTCAAGATCAAAAGGATATTTTGGTGGTTTCTTCTTAGAGCCATCCCTAAAGGTTACTTTCTTATATTTTCATTCTTCTGATGCATTTTTATTTTCCATAGATAGAATGCATTTTTCCATAGCTATTGCATCTTTCAGATTTTTGGCTAAAGTTGGTTTGGAAGCTCTATCAATGAAGGTTGCTATGTTTGACGATAGAGAAGAAATATACCACACATTTTGGACCTCATCGTTAGGCTTAGATGCTGCTGGTATATTACTCAATAATTTATTGAAGCGAGAGTTGAAGTTCTTAATGCGTTCTTTCGGCTCGGATTTCAAATTAGAGAGATCATTTATTAGGGTAGTTGTAGATCTATCATGTCTAAATTTAGTTAAAAATTGCTCTTGGAAAGAATCCCGAATATTAGTAGAACTTGATGGTAATGAAAAGTACCATGATCCTGTTGTTTCTTGTAAAGTATAGGGGAATAATCTTATAATTGCGTCTTCTTCCACTACTGCATTCAAGTTAATGGATAACCTGAAATTGTTTATATGTTCCTCAACTAATAGGCCACTATTACGATTGAATTTGGGCTCTCTGTATGCACTGACAATTGATGTAAAGGCCCAACCATCTTGAAACCTCCTGGGTTTGTCCATGGCCTTGGATGTTTTTATGCCATAGCTGGTATGTGAGTAGGGGAGGGTGTAGTAGTGGTTGAAGGTGATTGGGTAGAGGATTATGTGGTTCCTATACCTGTATGAATCATGATCTGGAGTGGTAGGGCAGATGATTGATCTTGCGATGGTATATAAGGAATGAATGAAGATGATGAAAGAACCTCACTGTGAGGTTCAGATGGTGTTTTCTTAGCTTTCTTACGGCTACAGAGGAAACTCGAATACAAGCATTTTGAGTTTTTTATTATGTGATCTAGTTAACCGTTGAGATGGGGTAAACTGAGAGGTAACACTATCTTGGGATAACTCATATTATTATTGAGATAGTGAAATTCCCTGTAATTTATGAATCAAAGATTGAACTTTAGGGGCTTCGGTGGAAGAAGAATGATCTGCCCTATTTGGGATTTTAGCAACGGGTTGTGTAATTCTCTGTGCAACTTCTCACTTAGGATCAGGGGATTTGGAAGAATTTCGAGAAGTTGGAGGTGATGGTGAGGGAGTTTTACTCTTAGAATGGTCTGTTGATTTGGATTTACTTTCCATTCAAAGTCAGACCCTCCTTCTAGTGCCAAAAGGTTTAAGCCCAGAAAATCGTTGTTTCAACGTCGGGGATAACCACCTAGTCCAGACCTTGCTTCACAGCTCCTTTTTTGTTTGGAGTAGTGGCTCCGACTAGGGATAATGGGACCAGTTTCCCAATCTATTTAATGATTGTTCTAATGGGGTGATATGTGATTTTTTGGAGTAATGTTTAAGCTAGAATTAATCTAATCTAAACTAATAATCACATGAATTTAATACTAATTTAGACACTATCTAATTATAACTATGGCCGGGAGTAAATTGATGTATGCGATCTACAATAATGTTTGAAAGGAATTGATAATAAATATCATTCAATTACGATGAGAAATGATTTCATTTTAATAATAATCATTTCATATAAAAAGTTAGCTGAAACAATTGTGAAAGATATATCGCATAAGGAATTATTCATGTATTAAGCATAAAATATAGATCATCATCATACAGAAGTGCAATAATGGCAACCAAGATTCAGACTTTCATACATAAATAAATTTAAAAGAAATCATTGCTTGATGCATAAGTAAAAAGAATACAAGATAAAAGTACCATTTATTATACGTCCTACTCATGTGCTTCAACAATATTGATCTACTTTCAGTCCATTCAACATGATCTAAGAGTACAAAAGTGCAGTTTTAGTAGAAGATGCTAAATCAGATAAAAATAAATCATGTTCCATTAACTTCACCAGAACTTCCCCAAAGGGACAGAAGTGCATGTTTTGAAGATTGTTTTTGATAAAATTTCTAGACCCCTCTCTAAATGCATGTGAGGGGTTTAAACAATTAAGCTATAAAACTAAAAATAGATTTTTACAAAAATAGTTGAGGAGGTGTAGACGACCTGCCTCGATTTAAGAAAAAATAAAATCAAAATAGAAATAAACATGGTGACTAGCTATCTTGCATTTGATCCTTCAGATCAAAAATGTCCATCATGAGCTTGAGCTATGTTGGTTGGCCGACTTCAGCTTTCAACTGTGTAGTGAATATGTCATCGGTCAATGCTGGCACCATTTTCTCCATAGTAGTGGCTAGGCATCGTAGGGTCATCCACTCGCTGTGAGGTTTTACCAAATTTCATCAATATGCTTCCTAGTTTAACCTGGTCATTTTACTTATTACTTTTTCTTTTTCTTCTATTGCATGTTTCCATTGTAGTTCAAGATGATTTGCATTAGGAATAAAACTTGGAATGGATTCTACCATAAGGTTAGAACTATATAAATTTTCATTGACATTTTCTATGACACTATTTGTTGCTTCTTTGGCATCTATTGTTACCTTTTCTACCAATTTAAGGCAAGAAACCCAGTTTGCAAATAATATTTCTGTAGGTGACTCTTCTAGTTTAGGTAAGTCGGCTTTTCTCCCATCTTCTGTATTCTACCATGTGATGAAGTTGGAGACATTTTTAAATATTTCATCATATTCAAGTCTCATTTCCATGACTTGACTTGTTAATTTGTCGTTTGTTTTGCAATAAGAGTTCCATTATGAAATCTTCTGGCATAATAGTTACTTTTGGTGCATCAACTAGGAGTTAAGGTTGAGTGCTTCAGTAACAAACTGATCAATTTTTGGATCATCTTTGTGTAGATCAGATATTCCATATATTTGTGCTTCTTATCTGTGACGATGGTTTGATGTTCTATTTGTATCTGCTCGAATTCCTATTGTAGCTTACCTAACTGTATCTCTACCTACTCGTCAGATTTTGCTTGTTGTAATTGTTGTTCAAGTGAAAAAAATTTATCTTCTTTTTCTTTAAGCAACATTTTCACCTATGTTTCTTTTTCGATGGTTGTTGTAGTGTAGGCACCTACAAACTGTTAGAGTCTAGTAAGATTGGCGAATGGGTCGATGGGTGAGTCTTTCCAGAGAACATCCATCAGTTCATTATTAGGGATAATAGCAGCTGTAAAGTCCAACTTCCTTTTTTTCCTTTTTCTTTTAACAATGGCCTTACGTTGTGGGCTATAAAACACATCTAGAGGGGGAATCTCCTCTATTCTTAAAACAATTTCACAGGTGGGCATAATAGGGATGTGTTCTACCTCTTGACTATTTATAGTCTCCTCTGCTATAATTTCCATAGTTTTTTCCTATTGTGGAGTTTGCAACTCTGGCATTTCTTCCTCTCTGTTGAGCCTTTTATTAAAATTGTCCCATTCTTCCTCAAAATCAATTATCAGGGGTTTTATTAGTGGTGTGGAGGTGGCATGGTTTCCAGCCTGTTTACTGGCTGAAGTTTCTTCAACTATCTTCTGTGTAGATTGGGTTGTATCCTTTACTGACTCCCTTATTCTACTTTTCCCATTTTGAGATGAATTCTATGATTCCATGGTAGATTTCTCATGGGATTCTACTCTAGAATCAGTTTTAGAATTTTCTTTGGAGTCACCTTTGATACTTAACTATAAGTAGGCTCCATCATTGGTTCAATCAATAATTGCTCCAATGGAACGATTGCTCACCTCCTTTCTCTGTAGTTGTAAAAGCTTTCAAAGTCTTCACAGTCAAAAAGTAATTGCTCCATATGATTCACCTCTGTGAAGGTGTTTTTCTACAAAAATATGTCATCAAAGGCATCTTCCTCATTACTGAATACTTTTATTTTCACCATAATGGTAAAATATTTGACAATGTCAAATGGGTCATATTGCCTTCTAGGGAATTTAGGTAATTGCAAAGATAACATATTCTCTGCTTCTTTAAATGCTTGCCCTCGATCGTGTAATGCAAATGCTCCACACTGTAAACGGGATGTAGGCCAAATGGCCTTTTTTATTCCTTTAATGTGTTTCTCATCCCTCCCTCACTAGTTGTTTGATAGGCTATCTCTCTAGCCATCAATTTGTCTAGAACATAGTTTGGGAGGGCATGGGGGGAGGTGATGCTGCCAAATACCCTGATATAAGTAAATGTCTCCTCCCCAAACCATCTGGTCACTTGGAGGATATCTACTTCATCTTCTTGGGAAAACTTGGGGGCATCTCGCTTATAAATCTGCTTGTGAATAGGTAGTATAAGTCCATGACAAATATTGAAAAATGTGGTTGAAATTTGGATGCCCACATGTCCTTATGGTATATGTGAATGGGAAGTGGATTATGAAGATTCCACTTCCATCCTATGATAGAGGATTTCCAAACAAAAAAATTGCATCCATTACATAGGAACTCATAAAAAATGGAGGGTAAACCCTTAAAGAAACACTTATTTTCCTTCTATACTCAATCATTGTTCTTGTTAAATTGTCAAAAAAAAATTGTGCCCAATTCATTACAATTGTGTTAATGGCTGCATCTATTAATGGAAACCACTCTAGGGAGAATTTAGTACTATCGTGTTTGCGAAATATTCTACATAGCATGGCCACTACAAAACTCTGAGGGGGACAAATAGACAAAGTAGTGTACATACTGTTTTTGTCTTTCTTTATTATGTCCTCATTAGTTGACTAGGGCCGGTTTCAGTCTGTCGGGTCATTGTTCTATTTGGAAAACTTCTCGACGAACTACCTGTTGTAGATGATTTATGCCTCTGGTAGGTGGTACATAAGCCATAGGTTTTCTGGGGTAAAATATCCCATAACCTCTTGGCTTCCTGTCTTGAATTCCCTCTCTGAGATGTCATCTTCATCAATAACCCACTTAACCATGTCAGTATAAGGGATTATCTTTGGGCATGCGGCTATGTGGTGAAAAAATGAGCATGTTGTCTTTGAAATGGAAGTTTCTAAGGAATCACGTCCGTCAAATGTAATCTTCATTTCTAGAACCCTTGGTTTCTCTTCCTCCAGTATATTATACATGACGTCCCATGTACAGGTTCCTCCCTCTCTGTTGCACGTAGTATCTATAAACAAAGGAGTAATTTCTGACTTCTCAGAGATGACCACCTTACCTTTCTTCACCATTTATTTCCACGATTTTCTCTATGGATTTTCCCTAAAAGTGAAGAAAAAAAGCTATCTAATACATAAAGATGATAATGAACGTAAAATGAAATAGTGCAGATAAATTGTAAAGGTGATAAAACGAGTTTTATTCGAACACATGTAAGAGGATATCATATCACGCTAAATGGATTTTCACACATAAATGTAGTTATCTCTTACTAAATGCCCACTAATGCTCATTATTCCTTAGCTTTAATGCTCATAAATGTCTACATCATAAATCAAGAAGAAATCTTTTAGGGTGGCGAGTCCTTGAACTGCAATAATGGTGATTTTTCAATTTGCGAAGCAATATCACATATTGCAATATCACATTATTCCTTTTCACTTTTATTACCTTATGTTGTGTTTCTACGAGATGCGAGATGTGACTCATGTTATCGCTCAGGTTGTCCCTTTTGACTCCTAAAGGGATACGGCCGAGGTAACCACAAACCAACCTTGGACTGCAGGCCCTAGCATGCCTGCAGTCAGAGAGGGCTCTCTCTTTATGATTTAGCTTTGTTGAAAGGGATGATTTTAGGCTAGATATGGTGCACAGGGGTTTTGATTGAGTTTTGGTGGGAAAACTCACACTTTCAGGTAGAGAGGCTGAGTATAGCCTGGATGTTTCAAACCATTGGGCGTGGAGTCGAGGAGGGGAAATGCTGGTGTCTTTCCTTAATAATAGCGAGGGGAAAATGGAGCAAGATAACTGAAGCAGAAGCAACTTTCGGGTTCAAGGGATGGCAAGAACGCTAAAGAAAGAGAGGCAATTAAGAATCTCTCCAACAGATTAGCAGAGGAAACAACAAGGCGCTACCTAGGAGCAGTTAAGAATTCCTAGATAATTGGCCAGCACAGGTGAACTGGGGTAAACATGAGCCAGAAGGAATTAAATTTTCATAACCAATTCATTCAGAATAAAACATCAAGAAACAACAGGAATTGAGCATAGAGAGTATTTAACTAATTCTAGGCTATTCTTTCTTCCTGCTATTTAGATAATGGCAAACACATAAACAAAGATAAGAGACACTTATTGCTTCAGGTCGTAGTGCAGCAATTCCATCTCCAACTCTTTAACACATTCATCAACAATAGATAGTTCGCTCTCCAAGCTTTGAGCAATCTTTGATTACAGAAAAATTTAGGTATACACAACGAGTCTCTAGTGAAAGTTATCAATTGACCAACCCTTAGAACTATACAGAGGGTGGTATATATAGGCCAAAACTCTCTGCAGAGTTCCTTTATTACATCTTGACCTAATTAGGTCATAAAATTGACTACTTGACCTACTCCTATCTAATAATAAATGCAAAGAATGTCTCGGGCTGTGCTCAGGGTCGATGTGTCAAAACTGAATAAATGATGATCTCATCGGTGGCTTGCTGCAGTGCTTTCTGCAATAAATGGGTATGGGTTTATGCTTTCTTGCTGTCCTGGTGCCTTAAATGTCTTGACGGTGATTTGAAGGCAAGGATGGGCTGATGCTTATCGATTTGATTTTATGGGGGCTTCATCAATGTTCAGGTGCCTCGAGCCCCTAAAAATCATGACTGATTCTTTCTGGCATCCTTTCTTCAATTGATACTCTCTAACAAAATCTGGATTGCTGATCTACTGTGCTGCATGTCTAATCACCAGTAAATGGCCTATGTTCGGCCTCTGTATCATCTGGAATTGTCTTCTGATCATTTTGGTATGCTCTGTGAGAAAAACGGATCATTTCTGCACCTTTTCGGGCTTCCTAGGGCTGCATGGAGTGAAGATTCCCTAAAGATTCCCTGAAGATTCTCCATTTTGGCCCAAAAAATCCTACTCATCAAAAACTGCCTCAGAATTTGATTCTGGGGCTCCGAAGTGCGATTTTCGCGCCTCTGCGTCCAAAAAGGCTAATGACGTCAGCATTGTACGGCGGGTGACGTCAACATGACGTTAGCATGGCAATGTAGCGGGATGACGTCATCACGTACGGTCAATGATGTGGCAGGTATGATGGCGGGACATGTGGCAGTGACGTGGCAGGAGGCCACGCAGGCGGGTGACTCATTGGGTGATTGTATAGGGGGGTGACGTGGGCTGTTGACTGTGCAGCGGGTGATGTGGGCCGGTGATGTCATCGAGCAGGGCGGTAAGCGGTATGTGGCGCACCGCTTATGGGGGATGGCGGTTTCGAAGGGAGGGGCTCCGCCACAGCCCAATGCTTGACGCGTGGCGGGAGTACGGCGGCGAAACCGCCGGACTCCCGGACGTTAAAGGCTGGGCGCGTCGGGGATAAGGATGCCCGCCAGCCGTAGATCTACGGGGCTGTGGATCGGACAGCTGGCGGCGGATGCGACGGGATAGGGGGTTAACGGGCGGGAATATTCACAGGAATATTCTGAATCTAATATGCACGGTGGATGGGTTACAAACTTAGGAGGACGAGTTAACGGGGTTAGATATAGGCGCGGGTTAATACTTATGCGCAGGGACTTTGGGTTAGGGGCGGAATGTGGGTTTTTTGGGGGTTTTTGGAGTTAAGGGAGAGGTTACTAGCTGACCAGATGTCAAACAGTTCCTCAATGACTCGGATGGGCTAAAAACAGTCCCAGATGGACTGTGATTTCCCTGACTTAGTAGAATTATGGCTATAGTGCCTGTCATGCGGAAAGAGTCGATAGTGCAGACACAACCAACCTCCCTAGAAGCCTAAGACTTTCTAGTGACAAATAAGACAATTAAGAGCAATCCTTCTCTAAATATGGATTTATACTATGAGAAATCAAGTGTTTAGATCCTACCTATAGTCCAACGCTGTTGTAGTAGTCCAGCCTCGTCGATCCAGATGAGCTCCTCCTCTTCGAAACCTGCATTCACTAAAAATCAAACGATTAAATAGCACCTGAATATCTCATAAAACAAAGAATATTTAACATACAGACCAAGGAGTATATGAAACAACTCATAAATAACAAATTGTTGAGAAGAATGGACTTATTTGTATTAATAGGAAACAAAAGAAACCATTACAACCTGAGCCTTGGTGTTGTGCAAGTTCCTCCCAGGGTCCAGCAAGAGTTTTCCTTTACTTTGATCAGCTCACCCACTTCCAAATGAAACAAGAAAGGATGATAATATCTCCTTACAAGCTTCTACAAGGAAGTCCTAATCTCAACAGCATCTACCCTTAGGAATTTTCAGCTTTCAACCTCCTCTTCCTCTGGTCCAATGCATGTATTTATAGTGCTGTAGAGGAAGTTAATCTGGTCCACCATCAATGGGATAAGCCCCTCTTTGGGTGGGTTAGCTCCCCTCTTGATGGGATAAGCTCCTCTTCCATAGGGATACATGAACCATCTCGAGGCGCTCCATACACGTCAAACAAGCTTCTAGAATGCTCTAGAAATAACCACAAGTAACTTTTTTGGAGTGAAACTTGCGCTTATTGACCTTTACAGGAGTATGCACCCATTGCTTTACAGACAGAGCGTACAAGTACGCAGGTATTGTGAACTTGGATTGCGTACCCGCAGGTAAGGCTGAGAGAAACTGCGTACCAGAGATAACTTGACTTTAAATGACTTTTCTCTCTTTCTTTGAGTTTGACATGGAAAGCAGAGGCATGAGACTTGCCAAGGAGGATAGTATGACAGGTGATGGAGCCATACAAACTGCAAATAGTCATGGTGACATTTTTTAGTGTAACAGATTGCCCCCTAAAGTGTGAAGCCTGAAGTAGATTTAGGGTTTCAAAACATCTAGGAAGGGTGAAGTACTTTATCATTTCAAGGATTATCTTGTGGAGAGCCTAGTCAGAACCTGCAAATATTCAACACAAAATACATATATAAGATGATATCATCGCTCAGGTAGGAATTCTCATACTCAGATTGAAAACTTTAACTAACAATCTAACTACTGCTCTGATACAGGAATGATTTTGCAGTACATCATAATCATAGACTCGTGTAGACACAGTATGGACGCAGCCATCTGTTTATAGTTAGTCTACTTTATATAATGAATACAAAACTCCTTGCAGCCTGGATGGTGGAAACTAGATCCAGGGTCTTCATTTCTACTTCCCGAATTGGTACGATTCTATCCATGCGAATAAATGAGTTGATGTCGAACATGGTAGAAACCACTTGATTACCAGTCAATGATGTAAACTATTAACAAGTGTGAGAGAGACCACCAGTGATGTCAATGGTTCTCAAAGTACCCAGTACAATCCATGAGATGTGAATGAATGAGTCGATGTCGAACAGGTCATGGAATCCTTCGATCGAAAGTCAATGATGTAAACTGTCGTCAAAGGCGAGAAACCTTCCATTGATGCATGCAGACTTCAAGGTACTGATTTCTAAGTCATCTCTCTAGATAATGTGCTGATGTCGATAGAAAGTGACCCGTTGCAGGCAAGCCCACAACACGCAATCATAGTTCAAGTTGAAGAAATATTGCTGTAAGGACTGACTCAGGGATGGTCAAAATGGATGACAAGTATTTTGCATATGAATGGTTTATTTGCAAAGACCTCTTGAACACATAACGACACGACAGATGGCTTGGCGACGATTGACCCAAAGTTAATACCCAGAAACGGTTGAAGACTTTCAAAGTGGTTTAATCAACTTTAAGACAAAGGATTTCCCAACCCAGGTGAATGAAAAGTGTCATGTTCAAGAGTGGTAATAAGGTTTTTTTGTGATAAAGGATAGCAAATAGGTTCATTCTTCTCTCTTTTCCCCCACCATTTCTGGCAAGTACCTCTTTATTTTTTACAAGCTTCAGGAGGATAACATATGCTTGATTATAAGCTCATCCTTCGGATGAGTCCAGCTTAGTTTAGATTCGAACCCTAAGAAGGAGTGGTTCATTCTGTTTGTAATCGAACAGGTCCTTTACTGTGAAATTTTAACGAGTCCAGTATAGGAGAAACTCGGCGTTTTTCAATTTTAGAGAGTCTGAAAAAACTAAAGAAGACTCCAGGGTTGAACTTTTTCATAAATTTGTGTCCCTCAAGCCCGAAAAAGCATAAAATAATACCTGAGAGAACCGCTTGATCTTGCGACCAAGGAGTACTTTCATGATTAGTGCCTCTGACCTGAAAAGTAAAAAGCGATCAAGGACACGTCATTTTATTTCCAGTATCGAGTTTGAAACGACAAAAACCCAGCAATCTTTTCCAGTTTTTACGGTCAGAAAAGGGCTATAAGGGGACCGTCTTTTAATTCCATTTTAACGAGTGTAAAAGAAAGGCTCGGCAATCTTTTCATGTTTTAGGAGTCAAAAAAGGGCTTAAAAGATGACTCTGATTTCTTGGTTCGTGAAAAATGATAGTTTACCCTAAAGTCCCTTTGTCCTGCACAAAAACAACACATTACTCATACCTGTTTAAGATAGGCAAAAATACATTGAAAAATATCTCTTTATGGTGAAAAATAAACAAACCTAGCATTCATTTATCCAAAAAACCTATAAAAAGACTTTTTACGATGTCATCTTTACCATTTTACTGTTGAGGGAGAGAAAAGGGCTTTTGACAAGAAATTTCCCGTGGACTTTGCGGAGAATCCGACCGTCAGAATCGAACGCCGTCTCCTTCAGGTATTCCACAACATCCTCCTCTTCAATTTCATCCGTTTAGAATTTCATTTCAAGGTTTAGTTTGTTTTTTTAGAGCCTTTGGGGTTTTAGGATACGCCTTTCGGGGTACGCAGGTGCCCCATGGTCGACCTGCGTACCCCGACTTTTTTGTATATGGGAAAAAGGTCGGAGTACGCAGGCCGCCTTCAGAACAGCTGCGTACTACCGCTCTGTTTCTGAACGTGGGGTGAGTACTCCGCGCAAAGCGGATTTCCAAACCCCAAACTCAAAAACCAACCATCCAAATTTGATTTAATGAATTCTAATCAATGTTTTTTTGGTGTGCAGGTTGCCCACCATGCTAGATTGGCGCGAAAGAGAACACGACGATGTCGATTTGGCCGCAATAGATCATCAACCCTCCATTGATGCTTTGAAGGCATGCGATCTCTACAAGTACTGGGCCATACCTAGCATGAGGGCCCAGGTGCCATTCTTAGAGTGGCTGGTTGAAAGGTGGAACGTCCAGGAACAATGCTTTTACATCGGAGGGCACCAGCTCGAGATAGAGCCCTCTGACATATATTTTCTCACTGGTTTGCCTAATAGGGGCGAGCAACTGTCTCTGTTCGGGACTAGGCCGGGTGGCCAATCCCTTGCTAGTCTCTGACTAGAGTGGTGCAACAATCAGAACCAGGAGAAAGGGATAGAAATCAAATACATATCCCTGCCTGAACTTATGGTAATTGCCTTTACAGTTACCAGACTCTGCGGCGCAGCCGCCTTGCACATTGCCACCGGGTCCCAAATGTGGATGGCGATAGATTGCTACCGAGGCACCATTTTTAACTGGTGCGATGTTGTGTTGCCCAACATGAAGGGCCAACTGACTAGGGTAAAGAACGGGCAACTAAAGACCTTTGGGTATGGGCCTTTAGTTGTGAGCTTTGCCCTAGAGAGAGTTCTGATTCTTATCCCTCAGCATCTCACTGTTCCGGTTGGGCCACCTCGGGAGCCAAAGTTGATACGATGGGTTACGGTGATGGCCCGACATCCTGATGAAGGAGCGGGAGTTGTTCGATTTCCTGCTGGTTACTTTCACTGGTTGGAGAACCAGGTCTTTGCGATTCAGGACTTTCCTTATGCCGGAGTAGATTTTCGCGGTGATCCGGACATGGTTCTTCCACAGGGAGAACAATGGGACGACAGAGGTATTTCATTTTTCACAAGTTTTTAAATTATTTACTTTTTATTTGTTTTCATATCTCTCAAAACTGACAGTGACAATTTTCAAAATGCAGATGTAGGCCCACAGCGTCCGGCCAATCTCCCGCCATTCGAGAGGAGAGTACCAGTTGCACCAGCACCGGCCCCACAGGATGTGGCCGCAGAGGCCTTAGCCGAGCTGGAACAGGACCTAGAGCGTCTCACGGCGGACATACCAGAGACGACTATAGATGATATTCCTATCCGACTTCAGCACTATGTGGTCGCAGTCCCAGGACCTATCAAGGGGTTCCTGCGTAGGGTAGCGCAGGCAGTGGTCTCGTATAGAGAGCACCACCAGTGATTGGCTAGTCACTTTTTGTAGACACATATGACATTTTTGGTTTTTTGTACTTATCATTTTTGCCGATCATAAGGTGTTTTTCAACCTATGATCGAAGACGATGTATATTTTTTGACACACTCCTATCTATATATATATCATTATTACCAGCTTATCTTGTTAAACATGTGTGATTAAATGTTAATGTTTTTAAATTTACATGTATGATTATCGCAAATGTCTGTCTAACATTTGAGAAGCAATTGCATCTGCTAATGTATTAAAAGACCTTGGAATATGTTGATATTCAATGTAATCAAATTCACGTTCCAAAAGACGCACTCTCAAGAATAACCTTAATAACACTGGATTTCTAATGGCATAAACTCTATTAAGCTGTAATACAACGAGTTCAGAATCTAACCTCACTATCAAACTCTGAATCCCAAATGAAATGGATTCAGATAATAATTCAATCACTGCACTGTATTCCACAATGTTGTTTGTTGTTTGACCGAGGCTCACCCCATGCATAGAAACTAACTCGTCAGAGGGCGAATAGATAACTCAAGCTGCGGAAGAGATATTCCATGTACTACGACAAGCACCATCAGCAAATCCAATTTACGTTTGGAGAGGCATCAACATCTGCAATATCAAGAGTAAAACCAAGATAAGCCATAATAACGACGAAAAACACACTCTATAAACTAAGCACACTTGTCTAAACTAAGCACACATACCAGCTAGAAAGAGAAAATTAACCTATCCTAACAAAAATCTTCACACCCACCATTTAAGCATAGTACCTCTTTAGGTAAAGTCCATTTCTGGGTTTACCAGAAGAGTCCCCATCAAAGTCAACCAGCTCATAGGCCCCTTTTGCTAGCTTTCGCTTAACAATGTAGGGTCCATGCCACATAGGAACAAATTTTCTAGCACCTAATTTATCGTTAGCTTGATCATACAATAGCACTAGGTCTCCTTCCGAAAAATTTCGAGGGGTCACATTTCGATCATACTGAGCTTTCATTCATTTTGCATGAGTCTCGATTCCCAGTGCAGCATCGTGTCGAGTCTCATCTAATTGAGCCAAATACAATAAACGCTTCTCCTCTTCGGAAGTAGCTGGAAGTAATTTGACAGCCATTTGAAGTGATGGGATTTCGCATTCAATGTGCAGCACAGCTTCCAAACCATAAACTAGTTGGAAAGGAGTGAACCCTATTTATGTTTTCACCGAAGTTCGATATGCCCAAAGCGTGGAAAATAACATGTTGTGCCAATTCGACCGATGAATGCCAATGATTCGTCGGATCATGATGACCAAAACTTTGTTGATGGACTCAACCAGACCGTTGGCTTGTCGATAATAAGGTGTTGAGCTATCGTGGCGCAAACCAAGCTGGCCTGTAAGTTTTGTCATCATAATGTTTCGAAAATGGTGCCCATGGTCAGTGATTATCGCTTGTGGGACACCAAACCTAGCAATAATGTGATTGAATACGAAAACTGCAGCAGTCTTGTCGTCTGCCTCGAATGTAGGCATCGCCTCGGCCTATTTAGTAAAATAATCAACCGCAAGGATGATAACGCATACCCCCCGGCCGAGTGAGGGTTACAAGTAATAAAGTGGATACCCCATTTAGCAAAAGGACCAACGGCAATTATAGGGTGTAGAGGAGCTGGTGGTGCGCACATCTTGCGATCAAACACTTGACAGTTGTGACATTTTCGGACCGCAATGATACAATCTTTAAACATGGACGGCCAGAAATAGCCACCACACAACACCTTCTGAGCTGTGGCATACCCAAACATATGACCGCCACACGCTCTAGAGTGACAGTCATTCAAAACCATTTCTGCCTCTTCGTGAGTTAAGCAACGTCGGAAAACCAAGTCCGCCCCACGGCAATAAAGAGTATCTCCAATTATTTTGTATTGTTGGGACTGGAATCGAATTTTCCGACGTTCCGTCTTAGAAGCTTCGGGCCGAAAGGATTGGGTTTGGGATAGACAATTATATCCCCATACCACGGATCTAAATTGTTGATGAGAAACAAAGATTCGTCCGCAATGGGTTCCTCTGCCACAGTTTCCGTGTCAGCACGCTGGAAGTCACACATCAACTCTGCAAAGACTAAAGATTTCTTAGACTTAGATTTTTCAAACTCTAAGTCGAACTCTTGCAGGATAACGATCCATTTAGAGTACTTGCCCCCTAGCAATTGTTTAGTCAAAATGTAGATCATAGGGTTGCAATCCGAAATGACTGTAGTTTTACGGAGAAGAATGTAATGACGAAAACGTTGGACAACCTGAACGGCTGCCAGGGCCAATTTCTCCACATGCGAATATTTTAGCTCAGTGGGATTTAACGTCCTACTAAGATAATATATCACAAGTTCTGTTGCGAATTCGTCTTCCTAAACTAATACCATCCCAATTGTGGAATGAGAAGTGGCGAGGTACAAAAAGTAGTCTTGGTTGTAGTTGGGAGGATGCAACAACTGTGCATGGGTCAACGCGTGTTTAAGTGCATCAAAAGATTGCTGAGCTATCTCATCCCAAGCGAATTGAGCGTTCTATTTCAACAACCACGTAAAACCTTTTGTAACCTTGGCGTAGTTAGGAATGAATCGGTGTAGAAAGTTTGCTTTCCCTTGCAAACTTTGGAGTTGGTGAAGACTCGAAGGGGGAGGCAATTTGATGATAGCTTCGACCTTCGAGGGATCGACGCGAATGCTGGCTTTTGAAACTACAAATCCCAGCAATCGTCCCACTTCTATACAGAAGACACATTTGTGTGGGTTCAAACGTATACTATAATGCCTACACCTCATGAAAATTGCTCGTAAATGGACAAGGTGATCAGCTCGATGTAAAGAATGAGCAGGCAAATCATCGAGATACGGTTGCACAATGTGTTTGATGTCGTGAAACGCATAAGACATTGCTCGTTGGAAAGTGGCTCTAGCATTCTTAAGTCCAAAAGGTAATTTGAAATAAGCAAATGTCCCCCAAGGACAAATGAAAGCCGTTTTTGGTTGATCGGCAGGTAGAATATTGATTTGGTTATAACCGGAAAAACCGTCCATAAAGGAAAATATTTCACTACCGGCACAATCATCAATTATTTGATCGATATAGGGCATAGGATAGTTGTCTTTTGGACAAGCACGATTAATATCCCTATAGTCGATACATATTCTTATTTTTCCTTGTTTCTTGTTAACCGGAACAATATTCGATACCCAATCCGTTAACGGGATCGGATAAATGAAACCTGGTTTCAACAGCTTCTCAACTTCTACTTTAATTGCAGCCGCTTTCCTAGGGTGTATCTGACGCAGACGTTGCCGAACGGGTTTAGCGTCCGGGTAAGTCTTGATCTCATGAACAACAATGGAGGGATCAATTCCTGGCATTTCCTCATAGGACCAGGCAAACACGTTGCGGAATTCTTGAAATAGGGCCTTGTATGTTTGAATTTCGTCATTTGTACACGAGGCACCTATATGAATGTTCTCAATAATTCCAGTTTTGACCGAAATGTCAATGGCAATAGTTTGGGAAATGTTTCCCAAATTCAACTCTGAATCAGGATGTTTCGTGGGATTCTGAGCGTCCTTAACATATTCAGCCGTAAAAATTGATGAAAAATCATTTTCAAAGCCATCACCCTCAGGTAAAAACGAAGATCTATGATGGAGATCTTCCCATGGTAGATCGTCTACACTTAGGATTTCGCGAAGTTGCTCGTCAGATGACACAACTTCGGGAAACGCTATCCGTTCTGAGGTTGATGTGAAAAGTGATTCCTCACAGACCACATTCATTTGGTCGACTTGGGTTGAACGCGAGTCGGTAAAAGACTGCACAGCTTCATAAGCAATTTCATATGGACTCAAAGGCATAGCATTACCGAATGAGTCTATCTCAAATTCAGATGGGACAATCCATGGATCATCATAAATAATAGTATCTGATGTAATCATATGAATGGAAGCGAATGAAGGGTCTGCGTTGATTGGAGGAAAAGGAAAAGTTCCCAGTAAACCAGAATCTTTAACTAATCCTACGCCAACATCCCTATAAGGGATAGTCGTTTTACCGACATGCTGGATACTCTCTGAAGAGGCTGGGTCGGATGAAAAGAAAGCCAGCTGGTCTATTGTCACAATCTTGCCATTATGTGGAAACTTTATAACTCTGAAGACCAATGAGATGACCGCTGTCATAGCGTAAGACCATCTTCGACCCAAAAGAAGGTTGTAGTCTATAGGGGCATCAACCACCTCCACATCCAGACTAACGGTTTTTCCTTCAACCCTATAGGCAAATCCTGTAGAATGCCAAACGATGGAACCCTCAGCCATCGAAGGCCTTAAGGATTGTCGGGGATTGGTTCAGTGAGGGAGAACCAAGGGATCTCCAACACTGAATCGACATAATACACGTGGAAGCTCCTTCATCAATTACAGTCTGATGAATAGGCTTGTTTTTTACTATCACTGGAATTTGGAAAGCCATCTGATGAGGGAGACGCGGTGTACTATTTTCTAGATCAAAGATTATCAAGTTCGGGTCCTGAACGTCAACAGCTCCTATAGCCGACAAAAGTAATTTTCGTTGTGCTGGGCATGATTGCAGCACTTCTAAAGCCGGCATCGCTGAGGGTGAAACAGCTAAATCCTCAACAATGTTGTAATTCTGGGCCGCTCTCGCATGTGGATTGAAAGTAGACCTTCGAAGTACACCCTTAGTGGGCGGTTTGATTAGTAAGTCAGGGTTAGGTTTCTCGATCTGTAGTGGATCAGAACCGGGAGCTGAGGTTGATGGATTTGACTGAGAAGATTCTGCTTCTTTCGATCCATCAACAGGATTCTTACTACCATAATCGTGTGATCGAGTCGCAATCCGTACATGAGACATCATCAATATGGGTTCTTCACTGGCACTCGAGGAAGAACCTATCATCTTACTCTCCTGCTTTGGAAATGGATCTTTCAAAACAACAGGAGTTGGGGAACCCTTGACGATTTTCACAACCTCGGCCCGATGAGGGCAATCTCTTGTAAAATGATCCTCTTCACAAATAAGACAAAGATATCGAGGTTTGCACTTTTCGTCATTGGTTTCCGACTTTTCTTTTTTCTCCTTTGGAGCCTTGCCTGCTTTATCCTTCTTCTTACCTTTCTTTTTCCCATCGTTTTTTGATTTGGCCGTAGATGATTCTAGAGAGTGAATATCGGCGGAAATTTCGGGAGAAGATTCTCCTGTCGGGGAATCGGGTAAGGTGATAATGGGCGAAGAATTCTTTGAAGACTTCTTCTTACTTTTAGTATTCACCGTACCAATCATGCCATCAGCAGCATGAGATCCCGAAGGAGTAGCGGTGATTTGATTCGACTTTGGAAGATCTGGGATCTTTTCGTGTAACGTACCCGACTGAGTATAAACTAAGTCAAGGTACTGCGATTGAGCAATGACTTGCTCTTCAGTAACTACTCCGGCCTTAGCTACGTCTTCAGTAATCTTCGGTAATAATGATTTAACAAACCATTCAGCTAAGATTTGGTCCGGGATAAAAACTTTCACTAAATGCCTTCGACGTCGCCATTCATGAATATGGTCGGAAATATAAGTGGACGTCGATTGTTTTAATGAAGTTAATAACTCGGTGCCATTATCATATCTGACCGGCAACTGAAAATGTGTTAAGAACGAGGTAGCTAACTGACTAAAGTTATAAAAAGAGGCCCGTGGTAACTCAATGTACCACTTGGCCGCGAGACCAATGAGCGTATGCTGAAAAAGACGTAAACGGATCGAATCATCCGAGATAGAATTTGAAGCACACCAGAGGTGGTAAGTCATCACGTGATTTGATGGATCCTCTCCAGACTTACCTTCGAACTTGGGTATGTCACTGGGCAACTTATTTGGCATTGGCGGCCAGAACGGAAGATAATTTATTGGATCGTTCGTTAGGCGCGTCAAGTCGGGTAAATCCAAAGTTGCGATAAACGGCAATTGCCGGTTAGGATCCCTAAAACTCTGGGTCACAAGACCAGTCCCAGGAGGAGGATACCCAGGATAACTTGGAACAGGAATCGCATTCGGGATATTGTATCCTCCTGGAAAACCAGGATTAACCGGACCGTACTGGGGTTGCTGAGGTTGTTGATAAGTGTACCCAGGATACGGTTGATACTGGTAAACCGGTTGTTGGACAGCAGGCCCGTATTGGTACTGTCCCTGGTACTATTGATAAGTGAATTGTGGTTGACTTGTTACAATAGTACTTAAACCAGGCTGCCCTACAGGCATCTGGACCGTGGTTTGAATCGTAGATCCAGACAACGGTAAAGATGTCTGAGGAGTGGTCACAGAGACAGTAGAAACCGGAGCTGTCGATACTCCAGAAGTAAGTGCGGTAGATGTTGCAGTAGTTGCAGCAGCCGTTTGAGATGGAGTACTAGGTGCGATTGGCGGCTGAGTAACTACCGAAGTTACAGAAGTTTGAACATTTGACTGGACAGGTTGTGGTTGCTGGGGTGGACCAGAAACTACAGGTTGTCCAGTTTGAGGTAACAACTGTATACTTGGCTGCAACATCTGTTGACCTTTTGATGGATCCCACACTATCATTCAGGGGTATTGACCCGTAACAGGTTGAGGATACTGAGATCCGTAACCAGGTTGAGGGTAGGATTGATAATTGATAGGTACATTTCCCGTACCTTGAACGTAAGATTGACCTTGAAGTGGTTGATAACCTTGACTCGAGTACTGACCTTGGGGTAGGTACCCTTGAGGTAAGTACTGATACTGGGGTTGACCTTGATGCATAAATCGATACTGAGGTTGACCTTGGGGTACATATTGAGGTTGGGGTTGACCTTGAGGAATGTATTGCACCATAGGTACATACTGTCCTTGAGGCTGCCCCCCAGCCGCAACTTGTGTACCTTGAGGTTGCCCCCGAGGCGTTAATTGAGGCTGCCCCCCAGGCGGTAATTGACCACTTTGAGGTTGAGAACCGGGAATTGAACCTGACATCATATAAATGTCTCCTACACCCAACGATTTATTACCATTGTTTCCAGCTAATGACCCGTGTCC
This sequence comes from Pinus tabuliformis, assembly GCA_031772625.1. Classification (NCBI taxonomy): domain Eukaryota; kingdom Viridiplantae; phylum Streptophyta; class Pinopsida; order Pinales; family Pinaceae; genus Pinus; species Pinus tabuliformis. The sequence continues at coordinate 381,756,760 of CM062819.1, forward strand.
AATGGGTTGAGGAGATGCTCCTGTAAAGGTACCAGAAAGTGATTGATACCCAGTAGGAACAGAAGGACCACCATACAAGAAAGATTCAGGAGATTGAGTAAACATGGACGACTGACTAGACATATTTACAGGAGTATAAATACCTCCGGATGGATAAGGAGTACGAGGTGGAGAAAAACTATCCCTGAGTTGTCTAAATAATTAGTTAACGAAAGGTACCAAGTAGTACTTCTAGGTGGACTATAAAAGATAGATTCACGCTCTCTTAGATCAAGAGTAGGTTGATCTTCAAGAATAGGGCCTACTTCTTCTTCTGGAGTAAGTTCTTCAATAGCTATCAAACCAGAAGGAAGATTTTTGGTTATGACTCTTTCTACCCTAGGTGAATCAGGAACACTAGAAGTTGGAGTAACAGGTTCAGATATTTTAGGTTCTTTGCCTATATCACTAGTAGATGAAAAACTACCAGCAAGTTCAGAAACTGCAACAGCTTCAGGATTATAACCTTTTTCTAGACTTTGGTAATCTGGATGGACTACCAACGAAGATTCTCCTTCTTCAGGTGAACCTACTTTACTGCCACTAGGAGGAGTTACAAAGACTTTCAAACCTTCGTAATGACTCGGGTCGTCTCGAGGAGGTTCACCCCGAAGTCTACAGGATCTCCTCAACAATTCGGCCACGGAAACAACCTCAGGAGATTGACCCCAAAGTCTACGGGACTGTCTCGGTAATTCCGCCACAGTTAAAAACTTTTAACTACTGCACACGCAAACAAAGTAAAATCTCAAAACAAACCACCTAAAGTCTCTAAAGAACCAAACAATTTTGAATCACACGCCTAAAGAATCTAGGGCGTCAAACCATGCACAAACAGTAGCCTTCCGGATCGAAAACACTAGTTGGTGATGAAGCCCAACATCGCCGAATTCAGTACAGAAGTGGTGGGTGGAACAGTTACCCCGGCAACTTGCTTAATGAATAGACCGGCACAAGTTCCTCCACTTTAACCGTCTCGAGTGAAGTGAAACCCCAGAAAATCCAAGTGAGTCTAGCCGACGTCTGCTCCAGGTACAGTGGGATCTTCCCTCCTCCGTCACCTCGGGTAGAATCCTAAAGATAATGGTCACTAAGGTTACCAACAGCAACAAATACACCTGGGGGAACAGTCTACACTCCGACAGCACGCAAGGGCAGAGTATCAAGCTCAATCCCGTTGCCGGCTCCTTGACAATAATCCAAGGTTTACCGACAAGTGACCCCTGGCTCCTCGACAATGGTTAATCGGAGGTTTACCGTTTGTAATACGTGCGTGTCTGGCGTCGTTCCCAACGAGGGAGGATTGATCCCCTCACTGGTTCGGACACGAGCTCGTACTTCTCCTTTAAGAGGAGCTTTCCTAGAGTATAAATGAAACAGTTGGATTTATCCTACCACAAGATCAGCTACTTGTTTGGTTTTGCTGTCTTGGAGAGTTAATTACTCTCCTACTCCAAGACACTAGCCTGATCTATATTGGTGTTTCAGAGCCCTAGTAAATAAAAAGTTACTAAGTTGATTTTACTTTAAGCGTTAATTTTTATGGCTTTTCTTCAAGACAAAAGGTAGCGGAGATGAAACTGATGGTGTGTAGACTCGACTCAAACCACTAGAAAGATGCACTTAGGATGATTTATGCTACTTTTCTTTTTCAATGAATTCCCTAGCTAAGAGAGTTGGAAAATGCAAAATTGATAAAAGCAACTTTCTTAACAGACAATCAAAGAAACAATCTTTTTATCTTTTCCAAGCATGCAACTCATGACCACTAATTATTTTGCGAAAATGCCCTTTTTATTCAAAGACTCAAATGCCACTAAGCAAACTTTCTTTCAAAGGAGATTTTTGGATTTTTCCTACTTAACAAAGCATTTAAAAATCAAAGCAAACCTTTTGCAAATCTATCAAACCAAAGCTACTTAAAAGCAAATCAAACGAAAATTCACCTAATAAGAAAATCTAGAGAAATGCACCTAAAAAATAAATCAAACAAGGAAAAAGCCTACTAAAGATGATTCCTGGATGTTTTACTTAGTCAAAATGCAACTAAGGACTAGTTAATGCAAAACCAAAAACTAGTCAAAAACAAAAAAAAAAATCTTTTGTTCTTTTTTGTAAAATGAAATTCACCGTTCAATCAACAACTTTTCGAGATTCGCAAAGAGAAGACACAAAGGTAGGTCTCTCACAAGGGTGAATTCTATGACAGGCCCAACTCCTAAGAGGGTTGAACAAAACCAGGGAGATCCAAAGTTTGACAACCTCTAACGTCAAAGTCACTACAGGACCAGTTAAAAATCAAACCCTAAGGCAAAATCTCCATGAATTCCACTAAAACACTTGATGCTGACAAAACAAGTTCAGATGAAGATCTCTGGTAGGTAACCAGTGGATCTGGGTGGAAAAAATAAATTAAAAGCAAAATCTAATAGGCAAAAAGGTGAAAATTGAAATTTTCTCAATTTTGACAAGGTACGCAGGCAACCTGTTTACACAGGTGCGGGTACACTCTGTGCACACAGTCGCAGTGCGTACAAGTATGCACTGTGCTCAACTCAGAGGTTGCGTACTTCTAGCAAAATTAAGAAAATCTAAAAACTAATTTAACCCTAAGCTAGCCCACCCAAACACACAGTCAGACAACCAAAAACCAGAAAGAAAAAGACTTTTCTCAGATCAAAGTTTTAGACAAAGGAAAAAACATTCACATCAATGGAGTCCCCAGTATGGTCGCCATTTTGTCATGCGAAAAGAGTTGATAGTGCGGACACAACCAACCTCCTAGAAGCTTAAGACTTTCTAGTGACAAACAAGACAATTAAGAGCAATCCTTCTCTAAATATGGATTTATACTATGAGAAATCAATTGTTTAGATCCTACCTGTAGTCCAACGCTGTTGTAGTAGTCCAACCTCGTCGATCCGGATGAGCTCCTCCTTCTCTTCGAAACCTGCATTCACTAACAATCAAACGATTAAATAGCACCTGAATATCTCATAAAACAATGCATATTTAACATACAGACCAAGGAGTATATGAAACAACTCATAAATAGCAAATTGTTGAGAAGAATGGACTTATTTGTATTAATAGGAAACAAAAGAAACCATTACAACCTGAGCCTTAGTGTTGTGCAAGTTCCTCCCAGGGTCCAACAAGAGTTTTCCTTTACTTTGATCAGCTCACCCACTTCCAGATGAAACAAGAAAGGATGACAATCTCTCCTCACAAGCTTCTACAAGGAAGTCCTAATATCAGCAGCATCTACCCTTAGGAATTTTCAGCTTTCAACCTCCTCTCCCTCTGGTCCAATGCATGTATTTATAGTGCTGTAGAGGAAGTTAATCAGGTCCACCATCAATGGGATAAGCCCCTCTTTGGGTGGGTTATCTCCCCTCTTGATGGGATAAGCTCCTCTTCCATAGGGATACATGAACCATCTGGAGGCGCTCCATACACATCAAACAAGCTTCTAGAATGCTCTAGAAATAACCACAAGTAACTTTTTTGGACTGAAACTTGTGCTTATTGACCTTTACAGGAGTACGCACCCATTGCTTTACAGAGAGAGCGTACAAGTACGCAGGTATTGTGAACTTGGATTGTGTACCCGCAGGTAAGGCTCAGAGAAACTGCATACCAGAGATAACTTGACTTTAAATGACTTTTCTCTCTTTCTTTGAGTTTGACATGGAAAGCAGAGGCATGAGACTTGCCAAGGAGGATAGTATGACAGGTGATGGAGCCATACAAACTACAAATAGTCATGGTGACATTTTTTAGTGTAATAGTGCCAGGGATGGGATATTTACATAGGGGGATTTATATACATGTTGTTAATAGGGGGAGGGAAAATTGTTAGGGAGCTATATAATAAGGGTGATGAGAAAAAGAGAGATGTTAGTGAACTCCAGCCTGAGTACCTCCAACTGAAAAAACTGTCTCAAACCAAAAATTGATTGCCTAATCAAAATTGGAACACAGCAGTGGCCCTTAGACCAGCCTACTCTTATCGATACTTTTTGGCCATCTGTAGCAAATATGGAGCATTGCAGCATGCATAGCACGACATATTTGGCATGTAAAACTGTCGATCATGAAAGATGATTAACCTGCTGCAGCAGGAGGCTAACAGTGGCTCCACTTGGCGATGGCTTTTCCTTGTGAAAAGTCAAGAACAACAGGTCAGACTGCCTTGTATTCAACTATTACTATGTTCTGCAGATTTCTATTGGCTGGTTGCCTTATTGATCCTACCTACCTACCTACCCTAACCAGCCCTTACTTTGCTGTTAGGTGAAGTGAAATAACCAATGCAGCCACTTAAGTAATAATAACATGAGTGGACTTTGTTGCTTGTGCTTGCCAGTGACATCAATTGAGATTTTGCAATTTATTATGGCTTTGTCAATCTTTGAGAAGATCAGGAAGCTATTGACCTCCTTTGCGGTGTTTAAATACTGTACAAAATTGTCCTGCAACATATATATACAATTTTTTGGCTGAATTAAAGAACTGTACAAAGGTTCAAGATCACTACCATGCCTTAGAGTCGGGAGATCATTGCCGACTCGATACTGAGCCTTGCATCCTCTTGATGATGACGTACACTGATATCTTACATCATTCTGCCTGCCAGCGGATAGGTCATTCAGTATTTGCAGAGGAGATTGTAATTTATTGCAATCCGGCTCGAATATGGCCGGACTGCTCTGTGCGGGCTGCTGGTTTTCTTCTTCTTTGAATAATTCAGATTGCTGAAAAGAAAGAGGCAGGGGATCCACTTGGATCATCTGGTCATATGCTTCCACTTCTGGGTACTCCTCAATCTGATATTCAATGGCTCTTTGGGGCTGCAAAACTAGAGGCGATACCTTTGGAACAGTATCATGATTGACCTCCAGACGGTCAATAACAACAGGTGGTGACACTTGATCATATATGGCATGATAATTATCCTTGATAAATTAGAAAGATTCAAAACAAAAGGGTAAAGTACCTTCACTAAAATCGGCACACTCTGCGTTTTCCTCCTTTTCTTCATAGCTGAGGTGGGCACGCTGATCATTGGGTTTAGGTTGCTGAACCTGAATACTGCTTCCTGCCAAAATAGGATCTGATTCCTCTGCAAGGCTGATTTGGTCATTAGGCTCATAATCCTCATCATACAGATCATCCTTGGGCAGATAGTTGAGAGAAGAGGAGCTATTATATTCACACAGTATATCAGGAGACTGCTCCATCATGTATAGCTGGATGAATATGTCATCTATTTTGTGGTAGGTTTGTTCGTGAATGTCACTACTTTCCTGCTGTGAAACAGATCTGTTCTGGTGCTCTGAACTTTCTACTTTCATTGTGATCAGCTGCATCATTTCCTCTGTCTTTTGTAACACGCTATGAAATCTTTCTTCTTGCTCTGCTTTGCGCTGTTCCTCCCTCCTTTTTAGATTTGCCTCTACGTCCACCGCTATGTCCTGCATCTGTTTCAAGGTGGACGGGCATCTTTCTCTCAGACAGAATTCCCTTTCTGTGTGAAATGCTCTAGGATATTGCAATAGAGCTAAATCAAGGGGGGGTCTTATATTTAGAGGCATGGCTTGATAAACTTGATTGAATCTGTCTGAAAACTACTAAACAGATTCATCTGGATGCCTTTCTAAATGATTTTATTCTTCGATGAGCAAGAAGAGATTACCTCTGATCATCCGTTTATCAAGGAAAAGCTTGGCACACTGCTGAAACTTAGAGATGCTTGCCTCAGGCAATGCTTTAAACCAAGTCCTAGCTTCGCTTTGCAAAGAGAGGGAAAATAGTCTAAGACTGACATCTTCATCTTCCACTTCAAATGTACTAAGATAGTCTTCAAAAGCCTGGATATGTTTCTGTGTAGTAGTGCCATTCTCTCCATCAAATCTAGGGAGATATTCTGGATGATTTGCCTACAGGGGACCAAGCACAGGGGGCAAAATGAGTGGCTTATATCTTTCAGGAACTTTACGAGGCACATGAGTATGTACAGGAACTAGAAGACTGGACTCTATTTTTGGTTCCTCCTTGACTATATGATGATCTTCAACAACATTTGAAGGCTGCTGCTCTAATATGCAAGGAGGCTTTTCAACAATCTTTTCCAAAGGAAAAACACAAAAATCTAACATAAAATCGCTTTTAAAGTACAATGTGTACAACAAAATTTGATGCAAGAGAAAGAGCATGATCTCTTGGATGATAATCCAAGTCAAGAGCCTGATCTGCTTATATATTTCCTTCGGGTTCATTTCTCCGGCGGAGTCTTTATTATGGGGATGATGTGGAGTCGCCAGGTGGATTATGTAACCTTAAAGTGCCTGATCTCTGTCCACCGTCACAGATCAGAACTGAACATGAAAAACCCTAAAGAAAAGAACACTTTCTCTAGAAAACGAGGCGAACTGGTCAAAATTGAGGATTTGCACTAATAAACACATGATTCATCTCCCTAGTGGAGTTGCCATTATGTTATCACTCAGGTTGTCCCTTTTGACTCCTAAAGGGATACAGCCGAGGTAACCACAAACCAACTTTGGACTGTAGGCCGTAGCCTGCCTGCAGTCAGAGAGGGCTCTCTCTTTATGATTTAGCTTTGTTGAAAGGGATGATTTTAGGCTAGATATGGTGCACAGGGGTTTTGATTGAGTTTTGGTGGGAAAACTGACACTTTCAGGTAGAGAGGTTGAGTATAGCCTGGATGTTTCAAACCATTGGGCGTGGAGTCGAGGAGGGGAACTGCTGGTGTCTTTCCTTAATAACAGCGAGGGGAAAATGGAGCAAGATAACTGAAGCAGAAGCAACTTTCAGGTTCAAGGGATGGCAATAATGCTAAAGAAAGAGAGGCAGTTCAGAATCTCTCCAACAGATTAGCAGAGGAAACAACAAGGCGCTACTTAGGAGAAGTTAAGAATTCCTAGATAATTGGCCAGCACAGGTGAACTGGGGTAAACATGAGCCAGAAGGAATTCAATGTTCATAACCAATTCATTCAAAAGAAAACATCAAGAAACAACAGAAATTGAGCATAGAGAGTATTTAACTAATTCTAGGCTATTCTTTCTTCCTGCTATTTAGATAATGGCAAACACATAAATAGAGATAAGAGGCACTTATTGCTTCAGGCCACAGCGCAGGAATTCCATCTCCAACTCTTTAACACATTCATCAACAACAGACAGTTCGCTCTCCAAGCTTTGAGCAATCTTTGATTACAGAAAAATTCAGGTATACACAGCGAGTCTCTAGTGAAAGTTATCAATTGACCAACCCTTAGAACTATACAGAGGGTGGTATATATAGGCCAAAACTCTCTGCAGAGTTCCTTTATTACATCTTGACCTAATTAGGTCATAAAAATGACTACTTGACCTACTCCTATCTAATAATAAATGCAAAGAATGTCTCGGGCCGTGCTCAGGGCCGATGTGTCAAAACTGAATAAATGATGCTGTCCTCGGTGGCTTGCTGCAGTGCTTTCTGCAATAAATGGGTATGGGTTTATGCTTTCTTGCTGTCCTGGTGCCTTAAATGTCTTGACGGTGATTTGAAGGCAAGGATGGGCTGATGCTTATCGATTTGATTTTCTGGGGGCTTCATCAATGTTCAGGTGCCTCGAGCCCCTAAAAATCATGACTGATTCTTTCTGGCGTCCTTTCTTCCACTGATTCTCTATGACAAAATTTGGGCTGTTGATCTGTTGTGCAGCGTGTCTAATCACCAGTAAATGGCTGCTGTTCGGCCTCTGTATCATCTGGAATTGTCTTCTGATCATTTTGGTATGCTCTGTGAGAAAAACATATCATTTTTGCGCCTTTTCGGGCTTCCTGGGGCTGCATGGAGCGAAGATTCCCTAAATATTCCCTGAACATTCTCCATTTTGGCCCAAAAAATCCTACGATGAGTGATTTGCGCTAGGTGCAAATCGCTCATCAAAAACTGCCTCAGAATTCGATTCCGGGGCTCCGAAGTGTGATTTTCGCACCTCTGCGTCCAAAAAGGCTGATGACGTCAGCATGACACGTCAGCATGACATCAGAATGGCGATGTGGCAGGATGACGTCAGCATGATGTCATCACGTACCGTCGATGAAGTAGCAGATACGGTGGCGGGACACGTGGCAGTGACGTGGCAGGAGGCCACGCAGGCGGGTGACTCATCGGGTGACTGTACAGGGGGGTGACTTGGGTTGTTGACTGTGCAGGGGGTGACGTGGGCTGGTGTCGTCACCGAGCAGGGCGGTAAGCGGTATGTGGCGCACCACTTATGGGGGATGGCGGTTTCGGAGGGAGGGGCTCCGCCACAGCCCGGCGCTTGACGCGTGGCGGGAGTATGGCGGCGAAACTGCCAGACTCCCGGACGTTAAAGGCCGGGTGCGTCGGGGATAAGGATGCCCGCCAGCCGTAGATCTGCAGGGCTGTGGATCGGACGGTTGGCGGCAGACGCGACGGGATAGGGGATTAATGGGCAGGAATATTCACAGGAATATTCAGAATCTAATATGCGCGGCGGATGGGTTACAAACTTAGGAGGACGGGTTAACGGGGTTAGATACAGGCGCGGGTTAATACTTATGCGCAGGGACTTTGGGTTAGGTACGGAATGTGGGTTTTTTGGGGGTTTTTGGAGTTAAGGGAGAGGTTACTAGCTGACCAGATGTCAAACTAGTTCCTCAATGACTCGGATGGGCTAAAAATAGTCCCAGATGGATTGTGATTTCCTTGACTTAGTAGAATTATGGCTATAGTGCCAGGGATGGGATATTTACATAGGGGGATTTATATACATGTTGTTAATAGGGGGATGGAAAATTGTTAGGGAGCTATATAATAAGGGTGATGAGAAAAAGAGAGATGTTAGTGAACTTCAGCCTGAGTACCTCCAACTGAAAAAACTGCCTCAAACCAAAAATGGATTGCCTAATCAAAATTGGAACACAGCAGTGGCCCTTAGACCAGCCTACTCTTATGGATACTTTTTGGCCATCTGTAGCAAATATGGAGCATTGCAGCATGCATAGCACGACATATTTGGCATGTAAAGCTGTCGATCATGAAAGATGATTAACCTACTGCAGTAGGAGGCTAACAACTCACTCGCTTATCATTTCAAAACGTAGCTACTTTCCTATTTTTCTATGTAAAAGACCCTTTTTAATGAGTGGTGGACCTAAAACATTTGTTTGTGATACATTTAAGGAGTGTGTCCAGGTCTTGATTGTGTTTTGAAATTTTGGCTAATGGTAAGTTTGTGGTGTTCCTTTGAATGCTCAAAATGTGATGCGATAAAGGTTGTAATGCCATCACAATTTCTTATATCACATGTTTTGAAATAACATTTTTCAGGCGGGTTTGTTATGAATGGAGAAATGCGATGTGAGACTCATATTTTGAAGAAAAAGCTTAAGGACTTAGTTTATGTTAAAAATATGATAGTTTCGATCGTAGAGTCCTTTTTCAATCATTTTTACCCTATTTGGAGGGTTACAAAGGTCTTTTGATGATGCTCAATCATGTTGTATGTGGGAAGGTAAGCATTTAGTAGTTTTTTAGAAAAGAGGGGGTTTGATTGATATCTTTCTTTATTCCAAAAATAAAAGAAATGCCTAAATGCTAAGTTTTTTTTTTGGATAGAGTTTTTAAAGGGTCCCCCTTTATTAACGTAATATTAACCACTACCATTAATAAATGGGGGGCTGTTGAGTAGCACAATAGGTTCATACAAATTAAATTAAGGTACTAGATTATATTTAGGTAGACATATCATTAATTTGTTCATTTAAATGGGACCAATAGAATTTTTTTTCTTCCCCATTAAACTCATAATTCTCTTTGTTACAAATGGGAAAAATTCATAATTTATACTCACATCATTTTAATCTTGTTTTTGAAGTGATATGTTTTTATGTTCTTAAGTAAAAAAGTGTTGAAGTGGTGATATGTTAATGTCATGTATGTGTTTTTAGTGAAGATGTAGATTTCCAATAATGTAAGTGAAAAGATGTTGTTGATATTTGAAATGGGTGTCATATTCTTCCAATCACACACTATGAATGAACCAATTTGTCGTATACAAATAAAATAAGGTTGGAAGTTTGGTCATAGGCCCCATCATTTTAGGCCTTCTGAATGAGAAGTATTAAAATATTTCTTAAAAAATTATGATGTTGCAATATGGACATCAGATGTTAGTAACAAGTACTTGAAAAATCAAATATTGATATAGTTAGAATTTAAATTCATAGAGGAAGTCTCATATCCATTTTTGAATGAATGTGAAAGCAAGGAGAACAATACAATTCTGTAAGAAAAGATTGAATCATATTTGGTCCCAATATGGAGATAAATATGAAGAATCAAATGCATTACTAATCAAAACGTCAAAAAATTTGTATCAATTCATCACATATTACTAAATTCCTATACAAGAAAATAGCAATATACTTGGAATACACAAGTTTAATTTTCATTTATTAGGACACTTCTTTGTATCAAATGGAAACGAGAGTAAATCGGAATGTTCAATACAACATGTAATTTATGATAATGGATCTAGATAATTTTTATAATAATTTTTTCCACAACATCATTCTAATTTTTAAATGCATCTTGGACATAGTTTTTTTGTGAATCAATTGTATTATTTTTTATTTTTTTGAAGTTCATAATCATTTTTGCATTCATTTTGTCGTAATGTGAACTTAGCATTCTTTACCATATTTTGGTATGGAGTTTACTATTTTTAAATCCTTCTATTCGAAATGGTTTAGAAATAATGAGGACCCAAATCTAACTTACCATTTCATATCATATTTAAATTTATTTTTTTAACTACTATAAACCTACCGTTGCTTGCCATATTTTAATATGGAATTTACGGTTTTAAATAAACTCAATCTTTTTAAAATGTAATTTATTGTTTTATAGTTTTTTTCAATATAGATGTTACTATGTTTACTTTTGTAATAGAAATTTTTTTCTTTTATAATATAAAATTCATAATTAAAAATTGTTTGGATCAAATTTGAACTACTAAATTCCCTAACCCGACTGGAATGGTAAAATTTGCAAATTTATTGAGCCAAAATGGCAGAACTTGGTAACTATGTTCTAATTGGAATTATTAAATAAAATTTGTTATTAAAATCATCTTATATGATACATTGAGGAAAAAAAGTTATTTTTATTGATTTCTATTCACTTATATACACTAATACTTATATTTATATAAATATAAATGTGAAAAATGTAGATTTTGAAATAAATCTCAATTTAAATAACTAGATTTTTGTATTAATAAAAGGTTGATTATGGGCAAAACCCTTATATATATTCAATGCATTTTGTTCCATGATATATTTTTTTTTGAATATTCTCTAAAAAAAACATAAAAAATTCCATCATTCTTACATATTCTAAAGGCGTTGTGACTATAAAATTTATAAATCATTTGTAATATAAATAGCGTGATTGAAGCCAATAACACATTATCCTATTTATTGGATTTTATTTAGTTATATGCATTGATACATGTTTATAATTGTATTCAATTTTTGGAACTATTTATTACCATAATGTAAGTAAAGATATAGTTTTTACAAAAAAAATTAGAATTAATTGATAATGAGCTATATGTGGCCTATTTGATATTCAATGAATAGTTTTTTATAACTATGTACTCTTAAATCAATTAATTTCCTTTGAAATCATCTCACATAAGTCAATAAATGGGGAATCTATTTATTGACTCACTTATTTACCTAATTATGGACCTAACATGTGGTTTGATATGAGTGCATAAATTTGATACTGTTGTTCTCAAAAAAAACTCCATGTAAGAGAAAATTATTTTCCTAATAAAATGTGGAATAATTAATTGATAGTTGATGTTAACTAGACTGTTTAAGATCATTCAAGAGAGAAGCCATAAATGGATTCCTTTAAACTTCTTTCACCATAATATGACATTTGGTTTTCTACTCCATGTTAAAATTTAAAATATAAAATTTTGAAAACATTATTTGTAAATGATATAATCTCATAGAAGTCAAGAAGACATGAAGCTATTTATTGAATTCTTTTTTTTCATGCAAGACGTAAGAATATCTTTGATATTCAAAATAAATCAATGATACGTTTAATAAGTATGGCACAACCATAAGAAGGAGACCATAGAGGGTCCAACTGAAACAGATGATTAAACTTTTATGACTCAAAACGGAAATGAGAGCCATAAAGAAAGCTCTCAAGTGAGACTAATTGATCATTCATACATACAGGCCATAGATGTTTCCAACATAATATGATATTTTCCTAGTAAAACAAGCAAGTATACTAACATGATTTTACTACTTTGAAGCATATAAGCGATTGATGGTTCACTCAAAAGGAATAGAAGCAATTGATGGGTCACTCAAAAATAACTATAACCAGTTAAATATATAAAAGAAAGAAAAATATTCTTAGCATAATCGACCAATGACTCAAAGTAGTTGGTAAAGGATAGAGAAGGAATTATGCTCCGATCCATTCTTCCATGTAGATTAATCCATTCTGTAGTTGGAGATCCTTATTCAATAGAACATTAGCCTTCCCGTGCAGAAATCAGAAAACCTCCCACCATTTACAATTCTCCAAAATGCACCAAAACATGATAGGTTGATAATGACACCATGAGAGGTTGGTCACTGAACATAGAAACCATGAGTAGAAGAAAGGTAGCCTTTCTACTGATAGAAGCTGAAAACAAGGACAACTCACAAGAAATTGTAACACCCTCCTACCACATCTAGCCAAGTAACCAGAAAACTAGAGCAAGCATGTGACGAGAGCCTACTATGATTGGTTTCAACTTCCTATGTGACCTTAAGGAAGTGGAATCAATGAAAACACAACATAAAAACTAACCACATGAGCTATAGGACTCTTAGGAACCATCCTCACCACTCAGGTAGCTATCCCCTCAATCCCACTAAGGTTTAGAGCTGTTGACCTTTGGATGTCCCCATTCAGTAGGCGCGATAGTGTCCAGGAAGCTCTAGATGCTCCCATGAAAAGCCATGTCAGCGTCCTAAGACTACTTTTCTTAGTGTTGTGCCAACTTCCCCGGTATTTGAGCAACTTTTCTAGGTCCAAAGTGCAAGTCACTTCCCATAATTGGATGACAAATTCATAACAAAAATATGACATGGAAACAATGATGTAAAATTAATACTTGAACAAGCCCTTAACCGGACCCCTACTAGCTATGACATCCATTTCATCAAAAACTTCACAAATATGTAATATACAACTATAAACGACATATTTAAGCATAGGGGTCTCATACTTATCTAAGAACCGCTATGAAGCATTGTTTCCTTACATTATTTGTTGTCATCTATTGGGTCATAGATACATTGTCCATTCATTTACAAGTAAAATCATGATGAGAGGCATAGATAGCCATAGATAGACACTATCATAAAACATATACATATCTAGGATAATTGCAACAAAAATACCAAAGAAACCATAACCATATGATCCACATATAAACTACTATAATACTCATAGAAATAGAAGGATAAATAACCTCATGTTGATGATGCAAAATCCAAACCTGGGATACGACTACCACATTCCCCCTAACCATAGAATGGCTGAACGAAATCTCTCTTCATCCAGTAACCCCCGTACCATATTCCAAGCATGAATGTGGGACTCAAACCAAAAGAACCAACCATGGCATCCCGAGGCTAAAAAACCTCACCCTCATGAATAGAAACCATTATTTATCATAATTCATCCTGGATCACTAGGACAACATAGTAAACATGTAATGTTAGGATTTCCCATGATCTCCATCCAATCACTAGGCCAAATAAGGATGGATTCCACTAGATGTATCCACCTACACCATGAGGAATTTTCTTGTGTCCTACTCTCTCAAGATTTACTGAAATCCAAAGTATGATCCAGGGATCACTAGGCTCTAAAACGACACCCACACTCTAATATTTACCATATATCCCAAACCGAGGCTCACTAGGCCAAATGGAGAGAAATCAACCTCTTGGATTTATCGTATACCTTGTCATTCACTAGCAACGATTCCTAGGCGCAACGAGGCAACACAATCCTCGCTTTACCGATACCTGGAGTCTCTCTCATGAGCTACTAGGTCAGTGGCTTTATTATGATCAATAGTCTGATTCAGAGACCACTAGGCCATGTTCTCGATCATTTGGAGATCCACCTCACTCAGCACTAACTTCATAGAACAATCGAACTCAACCAAAAAAATAGAACCCCATCACACCATGGATATCCAGAAATGGCAAGGCTAGGCTGAAAACAATGTCACACTTGGAAAAACCCATGCCATAACAACAAAAGAATAACATTAAATACCATTCATTCCAAATCTAGCAAGGAAAACACAAATGAAAATCGATACCTGCAAGTAATACTATTGTAGATGCTTGATCTTGCTCTTCCTTTCTCTCTCCTTGCTTCCTCTTTCCTTCTTTTCCTTTCTTGATCCAATGCCAAAGTGCTCCAAGATAACTCTACGTCTCCAAGAGTGAGGGAGAGAGAGATAATAATGTGATATCTCCAAAACTGAACTGACAAAAGGTTACAAAATGATCCTCACAATCCTTTTATCAATTACACCTCTATTTTCTTCATTTTCCATTATTTTCTTTCAGTTTCATCCGCACATGCAACCTATGGCCTTCCACATTCTTTTTCTCCTAATTTCCATTATTTCATAAATAAATGTGCCAAAAATTCCATTTTACCTTTCCAAATCCTTAGCCATTTCCTTTTCCAGTTTCCTTTAGCCGTAATAATGGAAAGGAACACTAACTAGGATGTTTTGCCCAACATTCAACTTAGAATAAGTGTCCCATCAACTGTGGTTCTTATTTTTTCATTTATTAACATTTATTACATGGAATTTTGATTAGGGTTGTTACAAAAACCTCCCGCTTAGGGGACATTGTCCTCTATTTTCAACCACACCTATACCTCCGCAAAACTAACGAAAAGAAAACATATTGGCCATTGATCTTTATACATAGCTCAATGCAGTATTTACGTTATCACCCAGCTGAAAGAAAACCAACATGACAACATAACATAATAATGAAATGACACCCATAACACTTATGGGAGATTTATAACATAGTTCATGGTGGTATTTGCATCCATATACATACGTACATATACCAAAACATCACCAAACATATACCAAAACATATACCAAAGACATACCAAAACACCATACCAAAATTTCTTTTCCGCAACCAACAAAGAATGAAGGATACATATCCTGCATCTGATCTGCCATCTCTCATGTAGCTTCATCGAGCCGAAAGCTCTTCCAGTGAACTTTAACCTGCTCGATTGCTCAGTTTTGGAGCATGAGCACATTTTTCTGCATTCTACTCTAAGGCTATGACAAGAATTCTTCATCTAGTTCCACCTCCAATACAGACCAGTCAATCAGATGATCAACATATTTAACATATTTCTTAAGAAATGCCACATGGAAAAAATCATGTACTTTCATTGTCAGAGGCGACACAATTCAATATTTTGTTGGCCCAATCCTCTCAATAATAGTGAAGGGTCTAGAAAACTATGGTGCCAGCATGGCACATGACCCAATCTGTAAGGAGCTCCTTTCTGGTTTGATGTGCAAGTACAGATGTTTCCCAACTTGGAATTTCTTGAACAACCTATTTGGATCTAGATAGATCTTATGCCTACTTTGTGTTACCTTCAAATTCTTCTTTATAACCTCCATTTCCTATTCAATGTCTGAAACCATGTCTAGTCCAATCAAGGCCCCATTAACTGCATCACTCTAACTAATCGAAGTATTACCACTCCGCCCATACAATCCCTCAAATGGACTCACCTTCAAAGGTTACTGATACCCATTTTTGTAAGAAAACACTACAAGTGGAAGATACTCTTCCCACTTTCGATGTTGATGCATCATGCACATTGTGAACATATCCTCCAGTATCATGTTGACCCTCTTGTATGTCCATATTCATATGGATGATAAGTTGTATTGCAGGCCAACTTTGTGCCCAAACCTACAAACAACTCCTTCCAAAAATTTGATGTGAAATTTGCATCCCTATATAGCGTAAGCTTATTTGAAACATCATCTCTTATGAATACCTATTCTACATCGCTAAATAAGAATGTAGACTTCACTGGAATGAAGTGTGCAACCTTTGTCAACCTATCCACAAAAACCATGATGGAATCATGTTGTCTCACTATCCTCGGCAAACCTATGATAAATTCCATGGAAATGACCTTCGATTTCCATTCTAGAATAGTAATCAATTGTATGAGCCCACCTGGATGCTTACACTTCAACTTCACATGTGAACAATCGAAACACCTAGTCATGAACCCTGCTACATTTTTCTTCATATTTGGCCAAAAATAAAAATAAAAAAATCACTGCGGTCAATGTCTTCTAGTAGCCTTTGTGACCTGAATATGGTTTTTCGTGAAACTTTCTCAAGATCACCTTATTGAGCTCACTGATGTATGTCACATATATCCTATTCCTAAATCTAACTAATCCATCCACTGTAAGATAATAGTCCACATCCTATGTCCTAGACTTGTACATGTACCACTACCTATTCCTGTACCTATACTACTACTTGCACATTTACTTGTACTACTACCTATACATGTATCTATACCCTGGTGCAACATATGCACAATATCCATATATTTGATATCCTACTAACCTGCCTCAAAGATCCTATCCTGTAATTCTATCACATAGGAGCTCATACCTACTAAATGGTTTACATGTACCTACCGACTAAGAGAATCTGCCACCATTTTCTTCTTTCCTTTGATGTACCTAATCTTGAAGTCAAACTCACTGATCGTGACCAACCATCTAGCCTGCCTCACATTCAGATTCAGTTGGTCAAACAAATTCCTCAGCCTAATGTGATAACACATTAGTACAAACATCCTACCAAGAAGATAGTGCCTCCACATATTTAATGCATATATGATTGTTTCTAACTCCAAATCATTTGTTGGGTATTTTTTCTCATGCTCATTTAGTTTTTGTCACTCATAGCATACCACATATGCTTCTTGCATAAGGAATCCACCATGTCCTCTCTTGCAAGCATATGTGCATACTACAAATTCTTTGTCCAATTTGTAATCTATAACACTAGTGCATGTGTCCAAAACTTCATTGCTCTGTTTAAAAATGGCCTCACACTCCTCTATCTAGTAAAAATTCTTACCTTTGCTCTATAGTGATCTAATAAGATAGGAAATCTATGAGAATTTCCTCATTAACCTCCTATAATAGCCTGCCAACCCCATGAAAGATCCCACCTCGTCTACATTCCTGGGAGCTACCCACTCCATGATGGCCCTTGTCTTTCCTGGATCCACTATTATTCCCTCCGAAACATCATGTCCCATGTAGGGTACCTCAGTCTGAAAGAAACTTCACTTGTTGAGCTTAGCATACAACTGATGCTCTTTCAACAACCACAACGCTACTACTAAATTCTCGACATGCTCTTCCTCATTTTTATAATATACTAGTATGTCATCAATGAACATGATAAAAAACTTATCAAAATACGAATGCAACACACTATTCATCAAGCACATAAGTCTAGCTGGATCATTAGTCAAATCGAATGGAACTAAAACAAACTCATAATCCCCATACCTGGTCTAGAAAGTTGTATTATAAATGTCCTCCTCTTTGATTTATACCTCATGGTATCCTGATTTCAAATCAATCTTCGAGAACACTACCAATCCTTTCATCTGATTGAAAAGTCATCAATCCTCATTAACAAATACTTGTTCTTAATGGTCACTTTCTTCAGGTTCCTGTTGTCAATGCATAATCTAAGAGTGTCATGCTTCTTCTTCACAAATAATATCGGTGTTCCCCAAGGTGATACACTTGGTCTAATATATCCCTTGTCCAACATTTCCTTCAACTAAAACTTCAACTCTACCAGCTCAGGTGTCCTCCTCCAGTAAGGTTCTTTTGATGTTGGAGCTACCCGTAAAACTAACTCAATAGAAAAGTCTACTTCACTATGAGGTGGCAACTTTGAAATCTCTTTGGGAAACACATCTTGAAGCTGTTATAAAATTGGGTACCTACTTAAAACACATGGATCCTGAAACCCCTTACCTTTGTCACTAGAAATGTGCACTTTGAATAACATACACCCTTTTCTGTGACCATCCTAACTAATGTGGCTTTACTCTTTCCCTTAAAGACTCTATGTTCCCCATTTTCATCCACACACTTAATGGATTTGCAATAAAAATCCACCTTGGTCCTATGAAGGTATAACCAATCCATGCCCTACAACATATTGTATGATCATAATGGGAATACATTCAAATGTATTGTGGTAGGCATACCATTCAAATGAAATGCACAAGATCTTACACAATGATGAACTCACTTCCTTGTACCTGTAGCCAACTGCACTAACCAAGATTTTGCATGAAATTCCTTACTCTAACCACACTTATTCACCAAGTCAGGACTAACATATCTATAATTATATCTAGGGTCAATCAAAATAGAAATAACTTGATCACAAACCTTACCATCTATCTCAATGATAGATGCCTGATCATGTCCTTGCTTGTTATCCAATGTTGCATAAAAATGAGGAACTCTCTATCCAACATCCCCAAGAGTTTGTGCCTCCTGTTCACTATATATCTAAGGCCTACCACCCTGATTCTAAGGAAAATATCTCTTAAGATTCTCCTCATTGAATTTCCAACAATCCAACTAACTAGTAATCTCACCTCTATGTTGTTGTTATGGTACATGTCCCTATCTAGCTGCACTGAACCTCTATGGTGGTGCCATATGTTCTTTCTCATCTGCATTCTGAGGCCTTGCTCTTTTTGGCTATCATTTACCTCTACCTTTTTCTTCCACTTTTCATCCTGACTGATATTTATTCTTACACTTTGTTTGTTCATATAAATGTTTCAATTTCACACTAACTTCCTCAAGTGACCGAGGCTCATCATACTCAATTTGATCTCTAAATTCTAATGGAAATCCCCTAATATATTGCTAAACTTTAGCCTTCTCATCTTTAAGATGCGGTACATACCTCAATAGATCCAAAAAATTAGTTTTTACCCTTCATTTTTCACTGATCAACTCATAGAATATTTTGGCCTTACTGTCATAATACCTTTCTGATAGGTATTTCTTCTTGAAAATCCTCTCAAACTCATGCCAGCTCAAGTCTTCTATCATGATATCTTCGACCTGCTTCACATATTCCCACCGTATATCTCATTTACCTTTCAAGATGATGATAGCAATTCCCGCCTTCATGTTTTCCATGTACTCATGCAAATCAAAGGATTTGTTCATCCCAAGTATACAAGCTTTTGTGTCTTCCGCTTTCTTCAAGCCTCCATCAAAACTAGGTGGATTCTACTTTTTAAAAACATGTAGAGATTATCCCCTATCACTCGTCATGTAAGGATGATAAAAATGACAATAATGATGTATATTCGAACCAGAACTCAAATAGTACCTGTATCCACAACCTGTCATATCCAAAGTATCCAACAACCTGCCATCTTTGACAATGTCATTTCTATCTAAAATGTGACCACCATGATGCCTACTACCATATGCCCCATTAGTTATGTCCTCTTGTCCATGAAATATTCGAAGTGACCCTTGTCATTGCAACTCTTCCAAATATTGAAGAGGTGTTGCATGAATCTTTGCTCGTTTCTCTTGTTCATGCATGGTGTTGTCACTATCTTCCTTACAACTCCTTATTTCTTCCTTCAAGCATCTCAATGTGTCTACCAAACTAGAAGAGTTCCCAACACCATGATGTTCATCTAATTCATAAGGAGAGTACTTGTAGTCTACCATCTTGCTAGTCATTTGATATCTTTCCTGCAAGGCATATTATGTCAGCTAAACCAAATCACAATAAGCCAACATACCTTAGCATAATTTTAGGAGGATACCTTGTATACAAGATCAACAAATAAATGTAATACATGTATAACATAATCATAACAACATATAAACATATGATAAATAAGCACATAACCATGTAACCATCAGTCTAGCTAGAGTCTAGTCATCAATGCATGACCATATCAACTTCACATACCATGACCTCATGCATGGAAACAACAACCATACCACTGTACAATCATAATACACACGCATAGAGAACATGTAACCAATCATACACTCATAGCGACATACTTCATAACAAAAACATCGTCTTCCACATAGCGACACCATTATAGTGATGATAGACACCATGCATACGCAACAAGCACATGGACCATAAGGATTCTTAACAAAAGTACAATGACATGAATGCACAATCAACACACCACCCATCATGTATGTGGGGTGAACCATGCTCTGATACCACTCTGCAAGACCGTCCTCCCACATCTACCCAAGTAACCAGTGAACTAGGGGTAAACATATGATGAGAGGCTACTATGATTTGACTCAACCTCCTATGTGACCTTAGGGAAGTGAAATCGATGGAAACAAAACATATAGAACTTCCACATCATCTACAAGACTCCTAAGAACCATCACAGTCACTGAGGTGGCTAGCCCCTAGATTCCACTAAGCTTTTAGACCTCTTGACCTCTGGATGATCCCATGCTATGGGCACGATAGCATATGAGAGGACCTAGATGCTCTCATGACAGGGTATGCCAATGTCCGGGGAATATTTTTCTCATTGTGGTGCCAGCGTCCCCGTGATGTGAGCCACATTTTTAGGTCCAGAGCCTAGGTCACTACCTAGAATTGAATGGAACCTTCATAATATAAAGATAATAAGGAAACAATTATCCAAAAGTAAATACTTGAACAAGCCCTTATTTGGACCCCTACTAAGCATGACATGAATTTCATCAAACATATCACAAATATGTAATCTACAGGTATAAGCAAAATATTTAAGCATAGGGGTCTCGTACTTATCTAATAACTGCTATGAATCATTGTTCCCTTACATCATTTGCTGCATGATCGTCTATTAGGTCATAGGTACATTTTCCATTCATTTACAAGTAAAAACATGATGAGATCCATACATAGCCACTGTCATAAATCATATACATAACCAACATAACAGTAACAAAAATACCAAGTAAATCATAGCTATATTGTCCACATAAAAACCAATATAATATTCATAGGAATACACAGAGAAATAACTTTACATTGATGATAGAAAATCCAAAATTAGGATGGGACTACCACATTTCACTCAACCATAGAATGGCTAAGCCAAATCTCTCTTCAACCATTCACCCCTATGCCATATTACAAGCATGAATGTGGGAATGAAAGAAAAAGAACCAACAAGGGCATCCCAAGGCTAAACCACCTCACCCTCATTAATAGAAACCATGTTTGACCGTAATCCATCCTAGATCACTAGGCTAAGACAATAAACATGAAATAGTGGAATTTACCATGACCTCCACCCAATCAATAGGCCAACCAAGATGGATGCAACCATATTTATTCACCTACACCATGAGGAATTTTCCCATCTCTTAGTCTCTCTGGATTTACCGCAATCCACAGTCGAATCTAGGGATCACTAAGCCCTAAATTGAGATCCATTGTTAAGGATTTACTACATATCCCAAACCCATGATCACTAGGCCCAAAGGAGTGAAATATACCTCTTATCATTACCCTATATCCTACAATTTACCAGAAAGGATTCCTAGGTCGACCTAGGCAACACAATCTCGACTTTATCGCAGCCCAAAGTTTGTATCACAGATTACTATGCCAGTGGCTTTACCTTGATCCAAATTTTGTTTCAGGGACCACTAGGACATGTTCTCTATCATTCAAAGATCCACCTCACTCATATTTGAATCCATATGACAATCTAGCTCAACTAAAACATGGGAAACCCATCACACCATGGCTATCAAAAATGGAAATGATAGGCTGAAACCACTATCACACCTGGAAAAACCCATGTCATAGCAACAAAAGAACCACATTTCATACCATGCATGCCAAATCTAGCAAGAAAAATGCACATGCAAATCAATACCTACAAGGAATATTAAGAGAGCTCCAAAATTGAACTAACAAAAGGTTACAAACTGATCCTCAGAAGCCTTTTTATCAATTAGGCCTATATTTTCTTCATTTTCCATTATTTTCCTTCATTTTACTCCTCACATTCAACATGTGGCCTTTCACCTTCGTTTTCTCCTAATTTCCATTATTTTCATAGATAAATGTGCCAAAAATGTCATTTTCCCTTTCTAAAGCCTTAGCCATTTCCTTTGCCAATTTCCTTTACCCATAATAACCTAAATTAACACCCACTAGGATTTTTTTACCAAACTTTAAATTGGAATAAGTTTCCCTAAACCATGGTTATTATTTCTTCCTTATTAACTTTTATTACATGGAATTTTTACCATGGTTGTTATAGCAACAACCAATGAATAGACATTGTACCTTGATAAGTTGAGTTCTCTCGCATGATTCCCTAGTGGATTCTCCTGAGGCATTGGGAATGGCTTGTAAAAGTCAACGGCATCATCCACGACAATCTCAGAAAGGAACCATGGAATTTATTTGATCATTTATTGGATTCACTAAAGTTCTTTCCTAGTTCACTTGTCTACCAATGAGGGCCTCTTCGTGAATCATGTAAAGGAACCATGCCCACTAGTTTCAACATAAAGTTATGGCGAGGAAAACAATGACGATGATAGGGACTTCCCAACTTGGGATGAAAAGAAACTATGGTTTCTAGGGAGTAAGTGGAATTGTGAACCTTATCTGTCGATGGGGAGTCAGACCCCTAAAGTTACATGCCTAGCACACTGACAATTTGACTCTATGTCGACTTAGAAAGATGATGTTAATATTCAGAGTCCAACACATGATCCTCTCACATTAATGTCATGAAAATCTTTGTAACCATGGTCCAACACATTTCACAAATCCCAAAAGTAGTGTCTTAAGGATTCAAACTTATGGGCTTTAGCATCACCCAACATTCGTTGAATTCAATGGGAATTCCCCTATCAAAAAGCCCATTTCCATGCCCATGGAGGAAGGATGAGCAGGTCATCCTCACCCATTCCCTCCTCTACTAGGCCTTCCTCACATTGGAATCATGGACGTAATGTCACTCAATGCATGGGTATGAGTCAACCAACATAAAGCCTTCTCTTAAAATCCATAATTGAATTGCAAGGTGAGAGTAGACTGATGGTTGATAGTAGTGGAAAAAGGAAAATTGAGAAGGCCAACACTTAATATCCTTTAAATGGTTGAATGGGGCATACTTGACACTTGACACCACCACTTCTCTTCCTTCGCGAGGCACAATGAAATACTAGTTGTGTGTGCCACCAAAGTTCATCTCCAAGTTCGAGGTACTACTAACTTTAAATGCACATGAATATTAGAGTAATCATTATTTACACCAATATCCAAGGGAGTAAAGGTACAAAATTTACAAAATAAATAATTATAATTAATTGATAATGTGTTATAAATGGTCTACTTTTATTTTTAATCCATAACTTCTATGTATTATTAAATCAATATCTTGTGATAACTTTATTGCAAAAAATGGTGAAAGGAGACATTCAAAGTAGTTTACTAACTCATTTTGAAACTTATTCTAGTTGAAGTTCTAAATTATAAATCCATTGCATAATTCAAAATTTAATAAAATGTATTTGTAATAGGCCCTTGTAATGAAAATTTAACAAACAAACTGATTTCCAAACGTATTCTTAAAGTTCTAAATTCTAGATCTATTGCAGAATTCCAAATTTAATTAAATGTGTTTGTAATGGGAAACTGTAATAGAAATTTTCCAGTTAAATTGAAATATGTGTTATATTATCTTTAGGTTTATTTTCTGTTCTTTTTTCTCTAAATTAGTTATGCATGTAATTTTGCTTGCATTATTTTCTTCTACATGTAGTTACGTATGATGCATTTCCCTTTTATTAATTAGTTAGTTGCATTGCATTAATATTTTATATTTCATTTAGGTTATTGTTCCATACTTTACTTTACACATTTAACTTTTCATTTAAAACTTCTTTCCTTCTTTTCTTTGCCCTTTCAAACTTGTACCAAAATAAAACCCTAGAATAGCTTCTTTACCCATCTTTTCCTAATTATCACATCCCTTAAGTAGTTGTGTAAGGTTCTACTGGTCACTCCATGATGTGGTAACTATAAAACTTGGTCTTAAAACCACGTATTGGATATATTTTCTATAAGTATAACCGATTAGCAAGGTAAATATGAATCAACATTTCTGAGGAAATATGTTAATTCATAAGGCATATATCCATAACATGAACTTTATTTAAAGATTGGTCTTGAACATATTTGATTTTTGTATTTAAATGTCCACCTATTAGTTCGAGATTTGATATGGATATATGGCATGAGGGAAAACCTAAGTTAGAAAATATTTGGATTATATAAAATAAGAAACAACATCTCTTTCCCATAAAATAAGTTAGGATCCATAATCATCCCTTGTAGAATGAAATATTATATAATTCAAATTTCATGTAAATAAAAAATAAATGATATCATCTTCCCTTGTAAAGGCATGAAAAAGGATTCTTACTTAGACAGGTGACACAAGAAGCTTCATTAGGGCTATGCATCATCACTAGAAGCAATGAAACAATGCATGTGAGATCTTGGGTGACTTTTTTGAGGCTATGGATGGGCTCTAACAACAAAGAAACACAAGAAGCTAACATTAAGTTTTGATCTTAATAAACTCTCTACCATGCTATCCATGTCATTGTCTAAGATTTACATGTGTGAACTCTTGATGTAGTCTAAATATTAACATGACCTAACAATAGGATAGAGGAATCGCACATATTTATGGTCAAGTAGCTCAAATAAGTACCTCTAGTATCTATTAAATAGTTGCTTTCATAATTAATAAGACTGTATCTTTTGAAGGGATGAAGGTAATGATGTTAGATTCTACAAGTGGTTAGCCAAATGTTTTAGGCGCTGGAACACCCCCAAAAATTTTCAACTTGTACATTTTATATTTTAGATCCCCCTTGCTCCTCACATAAAAGTTCATGGATTTTAATTTATATTACTTACTTGTCATTATATGAAGCCCTATGTAGATGATAAACATGAGGAATAACATCCGTTCATTTTCAGATTCAAGCATGTCCTTGCAAGTTTAAGAATTGTTGAAGATGCAATTAAAGCAACCATTTTGTGCCTTTCTACCTTGACTTTCTTAAGTCTTAATTTTTTATTTGAATGGAATCCTCACATTTCTTATGATAGATTGATACAATTTATTTGATGGTTTTCCTATAGGAAACATTGGGACCTCTCCCCATACTCACCAAATGTGGAGAGTAATGAAGGTTTTGAACAACATTTGTGAGTTGTTCCTGGTTTTGTTCTTGGTCATACATCTAAGAAATCCCAATTTCCATTATGGATAATTTCCTTAGGAAATGAAGGTAAGAAAAAAATTTCCCTTCATCATATCCATAACATTTAGTTGATCACCTTAACACAATATAGATCCAAGATGAGGATATGTGTAAAAGGGCCTCATTATTTGTTATAATGAGAATCTAAAGCTACTAGTTCCAATATGTTCAATCATCCATCAAATTTAGTTTTCTATGAGGGAAGAATTATCAACCTCAAATAATAATTGATCCACCTACAATTTGAAAGAGGAAAAGAACCTTTGTCCACCATAATTTAGGTCTTGTCATTAGATTTTTCACATGAATTCATCATTGCTCTCTACAAATAAAACAACTACTTTGAGTTGATATTCGTAATTTACCTGACTAATCATGAATGAGAAGTTAATATGGATTGATACATGCCACAAAACTTATTTATTGCAATGAATGTAAAGAGGTTAGATATTTTATGTATTTGATTACACTAAAAAGTTTTCAAAGGCCCCTCAAGAAAAGGTTTCCCGTCCTGAAGTTATATGAAGGATGATACTAATAAGGAAACAATATGGTACATTTTGGAGCATTCTCAAAGAATGTCTAATACTAAATGTTAAAATTATGCACAAACATCCTTGTGGTACATTAATGATTCTTGGGGACTAAAAATTATTGAGGCAAAGAAAATATTTAAGGTCTGTGAGGTGCAAGTTGAAGATGTTTCATGGCATTTGAAGCATGAACATATTTTTGGGTATGTTGAATATGATTACCATTTGGATGCACATACCACTACACCTAACAAGCCTCGACATTTAGTTGTGATGGTATCCAAAAAATGCACATTTCTCACGTTATTCTAAGAAAGATACATATTGGGTAGGTAATGTTGATGACCGCAAAAGTACTAGTGGAGGATAGATTTATTCCGGACCTCACTTAGTTTCTTGGCTCAATAAGAAACAAATTTCTATCAATTTATCTACTACTGAGGTAGAGTATGTAGTTGTTTCAACTTTCTATACTCGACTTCTACGGATGATCCAGACATTACAAGATATTCAAGTCACTTGTCCTCAACCTATACCTATTCTTTGTGAGAACACCAATGCCATAAGTGTCTCTTAAAATCGTATCATGCACTCAAAAACCAAGCACATTCCAATCAAATATCATCTTTTGAGAGAGAAAGTTCTTGAGAAAAAGGTCAAACTATAATTTGTTCCTTCGAAGGAACACTTTGCATACTTATTTACAAGTCCACTTCCTCATGATTCCTTTGAGTATCTCAGACAGAACTTAGGAATGATTATTGCTTCTTCATTGTTCCAATTTTCTTAACGTCCAAATCATATTTAGGGGGATTTGTGGCTATAAACACCTATAGTTTAATTTTTGTACATGAATAGTATGGATATCTTGATGTAAAGATCATGAAAAAGACCCATGGTGTAAATTATTGTAAATTTCTGTCATGCATGGGCTATTTGGATCAAGTTATGTCATGTATGTAACCTCATTATTTTGGGTCATTAATGTAAATCATGGTAAAATATGTAAACCCAATATGTTACATGTATGATGTAATCATAGAGTCATTGGTGATAGGGAAAGTCATATTTTGTTGAGTCATAAAGTATTGTACGAGGTTTAGCATATGCTTAGAGGGACCATGGTCAATATGCAGATTCCATGATTCATACCCAGCAATCAACACAACAAAGGAAGCACTTAATTTAATTTGGTTCAACCCTTTACCCTTGATGTCAAATGGGGAGAGAGTATTTGTGTATGGAAAGAAGTGTTTGGAAATAAATCTTGATGTCTATAGGTGTGATTATTGGTATTTACAGGTGGTGACAAAACACCAAAGTGGTTTCCATCAACTACAAAGGGGGATATTGTTGGCATTATGGCTAATGTTTTTTCCTTGATGGAAACCTACTAGATAAATATGTCAACATTGATTATTGTGGAACTAATATGGATTAGTACAAATGTTGATGATGATATGGACAAAGAAATGATAGTTCAGCGGCAATTAAATGATAAAAGTAAAGTCTGAGAAAGTAAACACAAATCATATGAAGAAGGGTCACATAAATACACAAGTATTGCAAGTAAAAGTCACATATAGAATTTGTACCATGGTAATTTTGATTCCATATGTATTTACCATGGTATTGGCCCATATTAATTGGAGTGACAATGTTTATCTAATCCTGCCAAAGATTACTACTGACATTAGCAAGGGATTTACCTAAGGTGTTGGCTAACGCTAAAACTATATAAGGAGATGGAGCTCAAGGTGTTATGTGTGAAAATAAATTATCTATCTTTATGTGATTTGATTTGGAATAGGTGTGCATTAGGAAGTAAGGTGATAGTTCAGATATGACAAATATGAAAGGTTTGTGAAGACTAATGAAAATGCTTGCTTGATATATTTACGCTTATAATGTTAGATCTATAACTATGATGATGGTTTGATCTAAAACATAATGTTGTGTGTTCAGATCTAGTGTTAAGATATGTTGGGAATTACAACAAACATTTGATTCAAGAATTTCACGATCTATACACAATTTTTCTTCCAATTCTTTGGGTACATATGCAAACCTTGTTCAATAAAGTAGTGTATAATTTCTATAATAATTTGTTCACTATACTCAAATCTATATGCAGGTATTAGACATGATAATTGTGTACATAAACTAACTTTTTCTATGGAAGCAACGTGTAAATTTTAGAGTTTGGAGTGCAATTCGATTATGATACTTAATGAGTTCTGCTATGTTTTCTAATGTATCTCAATGATGTCTCCACCTTGATGATCTGTGTCTAACAGTGATGATTGGGTTGATTGTTTATAAATGATGGTGCAACGTGGTGATGTGTAGTTGATTGAGTAATATTTGATTGATATATGCATGGTCAAATGATTTATTAAGTATTACAGTCATTCATGATTTAGTTCTCAGTAGTTTAAGATCTGTATGAAGATTTTTTTCATAAGAAGCACATAAAAACACAAGTTTTACTTAGTACAATCACATAAATATTATGATATTTGTCTGTTTGGTTTGGTTCTACATTCAATTATTTGATGCTTCAAAAGTTTAGTTGATTTACAATGCTTCAGTTATTTATATTCATTATTATAGTTTTTCATGTAAGTTTGGGTGTATTATTGATATGGGTCTAGTTTGAAAATTTGATGAAAGGTGGCCTACAAGTTGCGTGATGATTTTTTGATAGGTGGATCTAGTTTGAAACATTCTAAAAAGTTATCCACGAGGAGATGAGGGTTTCAACCATCAATAAGTGGTTAGGAACTCCTTCCTGTAGTAGTCACTAAATTAGATTAGGGGGTTGTAGATTCCTTCTAGTAGGGGCTAGAGAAAATGTGGAGGTTGTAACCTCTTGTAGGTGGGCGTCCACATACTGATAAGAGTTTGCATTAGTACAAAAATGTAATGAGTATTTTCTTTATATGATAAGAAATAATACAGATACAACAACATTGGTGGTTTTCTACCACATTGGGTTTCCACCTAAAAAACATATTGGTGTTCTTTATGTTTGTTGTAATCTACTTGTTATTTACTGCGTACTGAATTGTCAGTGATTTGATTATGCACTAGTTAAGCTAACTCACTGACAGAAGTTAAGATAAATTAAGTAACCTGGATATACATTGTTTTTATTCGTAAGAGTCCCATATATAAAGTGGTTCCATGAATAAGAGTGACATATAAAATTCAGAATAAGGAATGAAAAGTTAAAATGTGTTAAAAATACAGATTCACCCTCGCAACTCTAAGTATTTTTCCAAAAAATATTTACTCTCTTCATTCTAATAGCTTTAGAATATTCCTTCATCCCTAGATCAAGTACAACTATAGTATGCTCCCCATCAGTCTTTAGTATGTTCATATTCCTAGGATTATCATCACCATACACATCCCCTACAATAATTAAGCACTCCATAAACTCTCACACATGTTGTGAATGCTATTTGATTAGGCATATCAATGCCATGATATGTTCTATCCATCACCGTGCTTAAAATATCTTCTATTTCGACACCTTAAGAGCATGATCTAATTCCTTTTATTTAGCCATTGAAATAAACATGGCCTTGAAACTTTGAGTCACCTCATCCCTCTATGCACCTCTAACTCCACATAGCAATTCCTATGAATGGTACCCAAGGTATGGATGAATTTGTGAACCCATTTATTTTGGGGTACTCCCATTTTATTCCATGATGCAAGACAACTCTTCACATGGATTATTGAGTAGTCCAATCGAGTGTATTTCATTTACTTATTTTTAGGCTTAGACCTAAATGAGATACATAATACCTACTAACACTTTGGCCATGTGTGTAGATCACTATTATGCGTAACCCATCATCATATAAACGTGTCCTTTAGGGCTACATGTAATGGTAGTAGTCTTCAGTGCTTAGGAACCTTATATTCAAACTCATAAACAAATGATCCTAAATCGGTTAAACAATACTGCTTTGGGGGATAAATTACTTCCATCCCAATCCAAGTACTACATGGATGATTTATGTACACCTTTTGATAGAAGTGTCATGTTGTTCGTTATTCCAATTTTTTGATCATTCTTAAGAATTTGAGATATATTAACCAATGCTATGCCATCTCAAAACTCATCAGTGATTGGGTTTACATAGTATTCCCTTTAGAGAGTGACTTTGTAGATCTCTTCCAAGGTTTCTTCATCTACATCTTCTCATACATATTTCACATAATGGTCTCCTTCACTTGGATCCAGTGGCACAATCACTCGCGTATCCCCTGACTTAAAAATTATCCTCCTTTTCTTAAGAATGGTGATCACCTAATTGATAAAGGCCAAATCAGTCCCCAATAAGGCTTGATAGAGATCAATATCATTAAAAATTTCAATTACTTTCAAAACCACCCATGTTGGTAACCCCATCAAAGTCTACTTGCACATTAGGCAATTTTTTAATGGAAGACATCATATACTAGTCAACCAATCTGAGTTAGATAGGGTACGAAGTCAACTTAGGTCTCTCCATCGTCTGCCAAATTTTCTTAGGAAAAATATTAACATCTGATATATATATATATATATATATATATATATATATATATATATATTTTGTAAGCCCCAATTTATGTTTTAAACCTCAACTCTCTATTGGTTCTCTTCTTTTGTGCTACTTGAGTAACTATGCACTTCTGTATTTGTGCTCCTTCTATATTTGGATCCTTCTCACACTAGCTAATCACCCTCCACATCTTTATAGAAACCCCCAATCTTGCATTAAATATATGAATCTCTTAGTAAACTTTAAAATCACTTTATCCCCTCCTTAAAATCCGTTTTTAATCATTTTATCATTTATCAAGGGCTTATCCTATATATGGTATCTCCACATGAAGCTAGTTTATAGAAACCATCTATTTTCACATATTTTTATAGCTATTATTCCCCTTTTTAGGATCAAACATCAGGGGCAGGTCAAAAAATTACATCACCCATGATTGAATAGTACCAATTTTATTAGCAATGTCAATTCCAATCATGCTTCTTTCACATGTCACCACTTTTACCTACGACTGGTCCTTGCATTGTTATGCCATCAATTTCTACAGGTTCTGCCCCTTATTTTCCTATATATTCATAAGAAGCTATAGGAAGTCCTTTTTCACATGGAATAATTCTTGAAAATACTTACATGTCAAGTAAATATTAGGATAGTCTCATGTGAGATGTCGAAGATATCCATAATTATAACACACAATTGGTGCTCTTCCTCACCTAAAATCTACTTCTTCTCATACAAATCTGATAAATACTCCTAGTCAACCACCCATTGAAGCCTACCCTATGAAAGGTTTATCATAGTCTTGTCACATGCCATTGTGACCCTCCTAAATCGTAAAATTTCCATGGTGAAATTTCACATCAGCTCTAAAGAACTGTAATGATGAATGTTGCTAATCTAGGAGGATACCAAAAGGCCAAAGTTTTGAATTCCTTAAATCTTAGTAAAGCCTATCTCAAATCAAAGAGATCATCATTTTCAACCCAATGATGTGAAAAACACCTTAATCTAATAATGTATGTGAAAGTTATGACCCTCTGATTTTTTCACCAATGAATACTTTTTTTACAGGTAGCCTATCACTTGGCACTATGGTGAACAATTTATGTCAACAAGTATGGAATTAGTGATGCCAACAAATGCGTGACTTGTGGAAAAATATGGAAATATTCTGAACCAATATAGAGTTAACATGTGGCAGCCTTAGATTGTTTAGATAAGACTCAATTGAGGGTCACCACTTTCCCCAATAAGAGGACACTAAGTGGTACCACATAAATGGCCAAATGCGCCTAGACTAGGCCAATTGAGAAGACAATTTTACTAGGAAATAATGAAGTTTTGGTTTGTTTGATCATATTTGGGGATAGTTTTAGCAGAAAATTCTTGTGCTCTTATCCATCAACATAGTGGTAAGTGATAATTTTTTTATGGGCTCGTGAGATGCTAACATAGTGCACCCACCAAACCCCATGTCCAAACCTAGAGAGAACAGTGAATCAAAATTGAACAACGAACTTTATTTCCATTGAAATATATATATATATATATATATATATATATATATATATATATATATATGGTTGGCTTGCTGGGGGTCAAACCCATGACTACCCCAAAGCAAACAACCCCACTTTCCTCCAGTAAGCACTAGTTGTTGAGGGAAAAAGTCCCCTAGGGTTTTGGGTCAACACCCTAGCAGAGCGGGGGTTATCTACAGTAAAAAACAAGCATTCCACACAGACATGATACTTAAATAAGAAAACTACGCGAAGAGGGGTGCACCTGGGGGTCCTTTGTTTGGGTAGATCTAGCTAGGGTCCAAACCCTCTTGGAGTTCCTTTAGATCCTTAGACCTGCAAAAAAGCCAATTCAAAGAAGCGTAAAAATATATGGACCAAGTATCATATATAAATCAACTTCATAACATATTAAAAGGTAGTTAGTTATACAATAGAAATAGTTATTCATACGTAAACCATAACATTAACATCATACGCATGAAGAAGATTGATTTTGAGAACAAGACAAATGTTTCTTTATTGCAGATAACTAAAACAAAGCATGGAATGATATCACCTGAATCTTCCTCTTGCTGGCTCCAACCAGAACTGTCCTTCGGATCTATCCAATCCCAAGTTTTCAAAAGGCTCCTTCCATGACTCATACAAAGATATCTCAACTAGTGAAATGACATCATAACTCAAGGAAACAAGGGTTTCCTATAATGGGGGGAATGCTAGAAGAAAAAGGATCTTCAGACCTGATCAGGGATAATCTTAGCAGAGTAATTTTCTCTCTATTCTCTCCTCCTTAGGACTTCCCATTGAAGCCTTCTTATACTTCTCCCAAAGTATTTTTTTTAGTTGGGAATTCGTTGGGAACAGTTGGGTCACAGGAACTAATAGGTAATAAACAGGTAAAACCCATGATCTCCACCCAAAATTAAGGATATTTATTTTTTTAAGTGTTTTAAGACATATACGGGGGTTGCGTATACACTGACCGGTGTACACACGCTTTTAGCTCAAGGCAATGTCGCGTACAGGGAGTAAAACACTGTTTTTAAAGTATTTTGACCAGGTCTAGAAGGAGGGGTTGCCCTAGGCCATAAATGAAGCATCAAAAATATCAAGAGTGAGATTTGGAGCTATAACAGATGGCCCATAATATATGAGGTCAGAAGGGGTACATGATGGCTGAAATGTATTAAGTACGTGGAAAGGAAACCTGTCAAAAAATGAGAAGGAATTCACCAGATTTCAGCTTGCCAAGCCACAAAAGGAGATCATAAAGAAACACTATCTGATGCAGGCATACCCATGCTCAAAGAAGGTAAAGCATGTCCGCATATCAAGTACAAGTGGATCCACTAAGTACATAAGTATAGAAGACTATAAATACATAATGGATCATTTGATCACGATCGAACAAGTACATGTCTGAATATCACATACAATAATGTGAATGATGCTAAAGGATGAAGCTGATCACTAATATCAAAGACTGATCCCAATAGTACCAAATGAACATGATGGAATAATATGGCACTACACTACAAACTGAGGTGCCAACATATAGAATGTCGCCATGAATGACTACAACATATAAGGTGGAATGGTATCAACTAGCAGCAACAGGAGTAACTTTCATGTGAACCAATGAATGATGATGCAACCTGAGGTCTTCACTGACCACCATGGTACATTTCTACACAATGGGAATGAATGGGCTGAAATCGACCATGTGAGAAATAGTTTGATTGCCGGTCATTGATGTATACCGTTAACAAATGAAATACTACTCACCAATGATGATAATGAGAGTCAAGGTACTCCTGTACAATCTAACAAGTGTGAATAGGTGATCGGAAGTCAAACACCTAGAATAATCTATCGATCAAGAGACGATGATGGTTTCCCATTGTCGATAGTGAAGGATTTGCCACTAATGACTGCAAATTCGAAGGTACTGCTAAATGGACTCTAGATCTTTACCCTAGAGCAATGAGTCGTAGTCGATGGGGAAATATCCGCTCGAAGGAAATCATTAAGGCATCCTTCATCAATTGAGCGCGAGTGTCACCCATAGGCCAATAATGTGGAAGGAATCAGATGAAAAATGATGTAGTAACCTGATCAAAGCACGTTTACGGTGTACACAAGATGTGACTAGCACATGACAGAAACCATCTGAACCAACCAATAATGAAAGCTGACACAGAGGTGAGGTATCCACCAATAGGGACAAATGGAAACGAAGGCATTGCACGAATCCTAATGTGTGATAGTGTAAGATGATGTCGAACACAAGGGAAACAACTCAGTTAAAGACCCATGATACTGATTGATGCTGAGCACAAGGTGACCTATCAATAATGAAAATAGGGCTAGGTTGCGGCTCTAGGCTTGTCCTCAGAGCAGGATGTCATTGTCGATAAGGACAAGACCTACAAGCAAGAAGTCAATGGAGACCTTCTGAAATTGGCATGAGTAAAGGACCAATATAATTGATGTGATGATACACAAGACACTGACAACCAGGGATGACCGACTGAAAAATGAGTCAAGAGACACCGCAGAGAGGCCGACTTAGGCTTACTTCCCTTGAAAAAAAGCACGACTCAATGATGACTATGTGGTAGCATATGATGACTCTATATAAGTTTGTCATACAGGAGGAACGAATGAGCTCTTCATATGATTGGAAGATATAACCAATCGGAGGAGAACTGACTCAATAACAAGGTTGAGGCATATCTAAGTCAATCTAAATCCTTCCCAAATGGAGGAGACTTTGTTTTGAGTGCTTTGTTCAAGGACAATACGACTCACTCTAGCTGCCAACAATAAATGGAAATATTATCCTGTTCCTACTATTTTTTGGAATATATAATTTTTTTGTCTTTTTCTTTAAGCTGGATAAAGAATAAAATAATGATATAGTACAATGGAAAGAATGAGTGTCGGTGAAATAGATGATATAGTTCTTGGGATTGGAACAATCCTATGCTCAATGCAGGGAGGCGAAAATTTGTCAAAGACACTCAAAGGTATGTTACTTCCACAGGTCATAGGGTGTCAAGTTGCAGAAGCAAAGGGATTGCAAGTTTGATTTTGTAGATGACATGGTCAAAAAGTGGCTTAAACATGACTCCAAGTGAAGCCGGCTCAAGGCCAAAAGGTGAAAATGGTCAGAATGCAATGCAATAGTACAACTCAACATGAAGGAGCTTCTAGGGTATAAGGCTAGAATGAAGCGAACAAGCAAAGAGGAATGAGTCTTCATCGCATAAGTCATGGCAGGACTATAGAGGTCTCCCAAGCCTACTCAAATTGAAGAAGCATGGGAAACAAATGTCAGTGAGGTGCTAACTATGATGCCCATGAAAAGCATGGCTCTACCATCATGCCATGGTTTAAAAAATCAGCGAGTGAAGATGGTTTATGAACCATAACATGATGGGATAAGCCCTATGGCAAGTGTATTGACAAATGGAGGCTAGTATGCAAAATGTAATGGAAAAATGGCTTCCCTAACCTATATTCTAGTGAGAAAACGATACCTACCATGACGGGTCTGCAATCTTGCAACCGACTCGAAACTATCGAAAAAGCATCCAAAATGTCCTGAAAATCAAACAATTCTCGACATTCCAAGCTCCTAGGTTAAAAGTTACATGAGATGAAACAAAATCAAGTTTTGAAAAAAATTGACATTTTCAAAGCTTACAAAATAGTTTTTTGACTCACCATTATTAACATTTGAGTTGAGAGCACAAGTAGTGGATAAAAAGAAGTAAGGTTTTCCATTTGATGAATTCGACCATTCAAATCTTCCCAAAATCACTAGGTAGTCCTTAAACTTATCTTGTATTAATTTTTGATTGGTTTTAATAATTTTAATTTAAGTTCCACCGTTGAATTTATGTCAAAAATTTTGTCGTGGCATATACGCAGGTTGGATATATGCAACCTACGTATACGTAGGCCCTAGATGCGACTGTGTATGAAATAGACCCACGTATACACTATTTAACTTCAAAACAAAAAACTAACGGTCAAAACATAATTTTGCCTCAGGATGCTAGTCAATTGGAGGGAAAGGGAGCATGCCACAGTATATGACGAGGTTATGAATGATACACAGGGCTTGTGTTATAGACATTTTTGTGCCTTACAGCATGAAGCATGAAATGTCCATAATCTAAGGGATCCAAAGTCCCTAAACATGTTGTTCCTACCCCTAGAGGAACAAAGTCAGCAAACCACAGCACTGAATAACAGTTCTCCACCCGAAAACACTCAGAAACAAGCAAATTCTGGATCATGTCAACTGCTCCACTGAGCATCTGCGCTGAATGTCAACTGCTCCACTCTGTACCTGCGCTGAATGTCAACTGCAAAGAAGGCCACCTGCGCTGAGCGTACTTGGACAAGTGGCACAGTCATTCCTCAAGGTGTCAATGCCCAGGAAGCTTCCAAAAGGACACTTGGATCAAGGAATTTGACTGGTGATGAGTAAGAGGGTCTAGATCTCCAAGTGGAAGCAAGAACCTCCAAGTGGACTCAAGAACTGAAGAATAACTGAAGTGAGAGAGGACACTAGTCAGCTTCATGCCTCAAGCTGACTCATCCTTTCTCCAAAACTCCTATCTATAGAGCTCTCTCATGAGGTCTAAGGAGGCTGGAAACTGGTGAATGTAAGGAAGTGTTGTTGGTTTGAGTCTAGAACTATTGGGTGATTTTCTTTGAAGGAGGTGAAGAGGAGATTTCTTTCTGCTGGGAGGTGATGCTCGATTGGGCCTCTTATGGTTGTATCACTTCCTGAACTTTACTTCTTCCATTAATAAAGCATTTGAGGTTCTTCTATATGCATGTGTCTCAAAGGTGTATTGTTATACTTGTGTATTTGATTTATTCTAATCCTTGAATCAATTATGAATGTATGCTTCTTGTAGTTTCCCCTTCTTGCCATTTTGCAGGATCTTGGTGTAGCTAGGCCAGTGAAAGAGCAAGGAGCTGGGAGCAAGCAACAAGGAGAAAAGATTGGATCAATCATTAGCGAAAGACATCGGTTAGTGGATCCCTTTCTCCCCTATTTTACTTTCATAAAGAAGAAACCTCAGATAGATTTGCTTCGGTTGTTGCTGAGGTACTATCACCCTTAGAGTGGGATAGGGTCATTCCGTATTGGATACTTTTCCCAACAACAAATTGGCGACTCCGCTGGGGAGCGTAGCTTGTTGGTTGTTTGTGTTTTTGCTATTCATTTCTTAAACACAGGGAGTACTGAATCGAACTGCATTTGGATCTTTCAAATGCAAAGTAGAGGGCAACTACTCTAGCTCAGTTTCTGGGCATGTTTATGATTTGAAGAGCTGATCCACAAGGACTCTGAACAGCTCTTAGTGATAGCTTTTCATCCTCCTAATTACCCTTTAGTGTGTACTTGATTGATAGCTTCTGATTTGGCCAAAAACTGTGAATTTTTGAGCAATCTGTGATCCGGAAACCAAGAGAAACGAGAGTTTCTCTCTTCATTGCAGGCACTGTGAAGGCAGTCTGCATTTCATCGCAGGTCCCGAAGGGGCTACCTGCGCTGAATGTCAAATTGACAGTGTAATACCTGCGCTGAACCAGTTTTGCTTTGTATAACTGGGGTTCCCTGCTGTTTATTGCCCTGTTTTCATCCTTGTTTTTGCAGCCTGTTACCAGTCAATGTACCTATCTGAAACCACCTTTCCTTGCCACTATTCCGCCTCGGTTGTATAAATAAACTGTGTTTGTTCTTTGTGTATTTCTTACATCATCTGCAGTTTCCCATAACGAAAAGTGAAGTAGTCTTGCTGTGGCCTCTTAGATCTAGACCTGTGATAAGTGTCGTAGTGATCTTAAGAGTTAGTTTGTTTGCTGTTCGTAGCTGATTGAGCTTTTGATTTCGTCACATGGTTTGAATTTATGTATTTCTAGTGTTGAAACAAGTAAATCTTAAGGTCTCTTCTGATTTTGGACAAAGCTTGTTTGCTTTCACTTGAAATTGAATTCAAAATTATACAACAGCTTTCTTTTTGTAATACATCAACATTAAGAAAGAGAAAATAAATACCTGCATTGTGCATGTGCATTTTGACAGCTTGCATGTTGATTTAGGGAAAAGTGCATTAGTGTGTGCTCTATGATCCGTGTGAAAAGATGATGTCTTTCTTTTCCCTCAGTAGTTAAGATTTTCAAAGTTGAAAGATTGAAAAGCTTGCTTATCATCTTAGACTGCATTTAGGAAGTTGTATTATACATCTCGTGGTGATCCATAAAGGAAAACTGCTAAACAAGATCAACTTAAAATGAATTGAATTTACATAACAACACTTTGAAACATAACACAAACACATAGAGGTCTAAGCTAGAGACGTGTTCCGGCGTCGTTAAACGTGATATCTTAGCGTTGAGTGGTTGGGTGATTCCTCCACGGTGAAGCGATAAGTATCAATATGGACTTGTGCTCCCACGTACCGTCGCGTATATATTGGGAGACCCCTATAGGAACAAAGCCTTTATCCTTAGGAAGCCGTGTCGGCCGCCCTACTGATCGCGATGCAGTGAACACAGCATTCACGAAGATCGACCACCCATACCGTAAAACGTATTCTGTGGTTTCGCGAAAGGTTTGGCACACCCTCTGCCTAGATCTCCAGAGCAGTTTCTTTTGGCCTTTTTCAAACTCTATAACTGAAAAAGTCCATCCGAGCATTTGTCACTAAGGGCTCGTTAAAACATCGAAGGAGACTAGAGTCATCTTTAGCTTTTTCTCGACTCTTAAAAAGTGAAAAAGCAAGTTGTGTCTAAAGCGTCGTTATAAAATTTATTTTAAACGGAACATAATCACCTCCTATTCCTGCGTTGATCTGTAGGTTGAGAACATGGAATGCCCCAACCAAGGAATTCCCCATGATGGAAATCCTAGTCCTTTCTCCTCTTGGGGAGAAGTTGGTGCGCCCCACATGGCCACATTGTCGCTTCCAGGACTGACAATTGGCCTGCCAATTTGGCTATTCTCAACCAATGTAGTTCAGAACACCATGGTTCCTGAGCAGTCGAGTCAACAGTTAGATTAGTCCAGAGCTACCCACCAGCCTTCTACTTCCTATAACTCTTCCTCCAATCCCTCATCTTCGCAAGGTAGAGCCGGCAAAAGCCAAGCTCCCATGGAGAAGAAGGAGAAGAAGAAGAGAGAGAAGAAGAAGAAGGAGCCTAAGGCGACTGGGGGCAAGCAAAAGACATCTGACAAAAATCCACACACAGCACAGACCGGGCCTAAATCGCCATGTGTCATATGTAGAGGAGACCATTTCCATAGAGATTGTCCCTATATTCCCCGGATACTAAGAGACTGGTCCCCTCGTTTGCACAATTCGGGAGCATCAACCTCTGATAGCCATGTTGAATGCTTACCGTCAACCAGCGAAAGTGAAGGTTCAAGACAAAGAGGGGGAGCAAGATCCCCCTGCAGACTGTGTGAAGGTGATCATGCCATCCACCGTTGTCCCTTCTTAGACGAAGCGAAGAGAGTTTTGGAAGATCGTCCAGTTTCACCGTTAAGACTTCCTCCTGGATACAAAAAACTCGTGCCAAGTCCTTCGTTGGTTGAGAATACAGTTGGCCTGCTCAAGTGGTCGGCTGAAGCGTCAGTCACTGAAAATGAACCTACTGAATCCAGACCGGACGAAAGTCCAAAGGTCGAAACGGCAGTTGACCCGGTTCTCCCTTCAGAAGTTTCATCCTCAAATGACACCGTCACTGAAGACTCATCTTCAAATGACACCCTCACTGAAGAGAATAAGGATGACACCATCCAGATTCTTTTCATCAACACAGACTCTGATGAGCATCAGGGCAATGTGCCCATTCCTTTATCGCAGGAAGGAACATCGTCAGGGTCATATCCGGCCGTGTATTCAGTCCCACCACCAAGCAACCTGGTTGTATCCTTTGATTGGAATCAACTAGGCAGACCCCAGTTGCCAGCCAGTATACCATTCAGAATCATAGTCCAAATATACAGAATGGTAATGGCTGGCACTATCATTGATGAAGGGGCATCTCTGAGTATCCTTTCCTCTATTGCTTGGAAAGCACTGGGTTCCCCGACACTTTTGCCTGAGATAAGAAATCTCTCGGGTTTCGATAAAGGAACCAGTCGACCATTAGGGATCCTCCCCAATGTGCCTATAACATTGAAAGGGAAGACCGTTAAAATGAACGTGATGGTCGTTCAAGGACCCTTGGATTATAACCTACTCCTTGGACGAGACTATATATATTGCATGGGAGCAATAGTCTCCTCACTCTTTAGAGTAATGTGTTTTCCACACGAAGGAAGGGTGGTCAAGCTCGTAGACCAACTTTTATTTCCGGGATCACGCATCGCAAATAGTCACATACCAACCCTGAATGGTCTATTCAATCAAGAAATGTCTCCACCCCCAGTCCTCCTTCCTGATGAGTGCGAGTGATTCAGAAAGATAGGACTGGAACCCAGGGGGCATGCATCCTGGTCTGCTTCGGGCAAAAAAAACCCTGGGTATAAGGTAGAATTTCCGCGGGAGAATATGACTAGTCTGTACCCCGCCCATGCTAGAAGAGGGTTATTCTAGAATAAGATTCTTTTGTCAAAGTTATGTGAGTTGACAGACGGAGTCTCTCACCATTTTCTATTTCGGTAGACATCGCCGAAGAAGTGTCTTTTTTGCTGTGCAAACGAGACAATCTTTGGGTAACTAGAAAGAGGTAAGCCTCCCTCAATAACAAAAATGTTTTGTCTTTGAGTAGTGTTCTTCTCTTGTCACAAGTAGCTGTTCTCTTGCGGTCTTGCAAAAGGTTTGTTAAAATTTGGGCTGACGAGAAGACAAGTATCGCGTAAGACCCGTTAAAAATAACGAGAAGACAAGTATCGTTAACATTAGACTAGCAAGACGACAAGTAGCTGTGAACACCCAAAGAAAAGCAGAGGTGGGGGAGAGGAGGGTCAACCTTGAAATTGTATTTTATACCTGGGGGCATGCAAACCTTTTGGAGTGCAAGCTAAGAGCGGTTATTTATCTGTTTTTGGGATTAGCCGTTTCCGAACTTGCATAAAGAAAGGATGAGGAGCATAGCTTCGTGAGATAAATCTCCATAAAAAATAGCTATCTCACAGGAGACATTCTTATCTTATTACTGGTATATCGAGCAGTTTCAGCATAAAGTTCATGCTCATTAAAAAATAAACACAAGAGCCGAGCAGTTTTAGCACATAGTTCATGCTCGTTAAAAACTAAACATAAGATTGAGCAGTGTTTTGGTGCATTCAAGCTCGTTAAAAAATGAACCCATACCGGTAAATAACTATTGATTATGTAACCTGATCAACCGTAAAAAGACCTTGGTCGTGTTTTGTGCACCGTCACCTCCACCGTTCATTTGGCTGATCGTTTACCTCCATATGATTGTTTACCCATTTTGAGGAACAGCTGCGAAGAGTGATTTCACCTAGCCATCCTTGTGACACTGCCGTGATTGGAAAATTCCAACCTGTACCTAGAATCATATGCTATCCCTGTTTATCACTCGTTCCTCAAAAGACGAGTCTTCTTTAAGCTCTTTTCATCTGACTCGTAAAATATGAAAAGTTTGCTGAGTTTTGGCCTTCCAGCTTGTTAAAGTGACCGGAAGAGCTATCCCTCCTCTAGATTTTAATCTTTTTGTACCTGAGGGATTATTGCACAAAAAGGTCGAGCGCTTGTTTTATTCGACTCGTTAAAGTTATCGAAAACTCATCCCTTCTGTATTGTTTTACACTTTTTCGGACTTAAGGGATTGGATGACGAAAAAGGAATTTCGGAGTTAACTTTTTGTACCTTTTCAGACTCTCTAAAAATGTAAAGGAACGAGTTTTCCTTGTCGTTAGACTCGTTAAAATGATTAAATAGCGACAAACTTGTCCTTAGACGAGAACGAGTTTCCCTATCGCTAGGCTCGTTAAAACATAGCGATGGGCTTGCCTGAAGGGCAGGTTATAGAACAAGCATATGTTATCCTCCTCAAGCTTGACAAAAATAAAGAGGTACTGGTCAGAAATGACTGGGGAAAAATTGGGAGAACCTCAAAGCTTTAATGGTAGCAAGTCGCTCTTGAACATGACACTTTTCCTCCGTACCACATCGGGTTGGGTTGTTTCATTCACCGGTCTCATCACCATGGTCTCGCCAAACCATCCACTTTTGGGGTAATGCTACCGATCCATCGCATCAGTGTCGTTATATGTTCAAGAGATGTCGTTCAGAAAGAGTCAACCGTGTCCCATCCACTGCCATACATTATCCTTCATCCATTCATGACCGCCACCCTGAATCATATGCCACAGATTGTTTTCACCTCCACTAAAATCATTAGCTCCGTTCCGTGTCAATGATGTGGGATTCATTAAGGCCCTCCTTTGACAGATCGCTTCTTGTCGACTTCAGCTCATTATCCAAGAAGTTGATCTAGGAACAAACCCCTCAGTACTTTGAAGCTTGCATGCCTCAATGGCAAGTTTCTCACTTCCGGCGACAGGTATACATCAATGACCTTCGACCAGAAGACTTTGCGTGGTGTTCGACGCCAAGTCCTATATTCACACCACGTGAATTGTATTGCAGTACCTTGAGGGTCATTATCATTATCGGTGATTCCTCTCGCGCTTGTTAACGGTTTACATCATTGACCGGTAATCAAGCGAGGTCTTTCC
Organism: Pinus tabuliformis; assembly: GCA_031772625.1. Taxonomy (NCBI): domain Eukaryota; kingdom Viridiplantae; phylum Streptophyta; class Pinopsida; order Pinales; family Pinaceae; genus Pinus; species Pinus tabuliformis. Next base: position 381,799,752 of record CM062819.1, read on the forward strand.
ATGTTCGACTTCAGCGCAATTCTCACATGGATCGACTTGTACTTAGAGTGAAGACCGAACGAGTTTGAAGACCCCGGATCTAGTTTCATCCATCCGGGCTGCGATATATATTCAGGAAATATAAAGACATTTGACATGTACATCATTGCAGCAGATGATCATCCTACTCAAAGGATGATAATTTCAGCAGAGAGTTATCAGTCTACCATCAGACGATCGTCTGTTCTATGTACCAAAATGAATTTATAAAGCTGAGCATGGGAATGCCCGCCTCAGCTAGATCATGAAAACAGAACGAAAAATAATGTATTGTATTGTATTTTATTACAGGTCACCTCTCAGCGATTGAATGAACTTCGGATCCTCCTGATAAAGCATTTCACCCGATAAACGACCTCATACTTTAGGGGGAAACTGTTATAGACATTTTTGTGCCTTACAGCATGAAGCATGAAATTTCCATAATCTAAGGGATCCAAAGTCCCTAAACATGTTGTTCCTACCCCTAGAGGAACAAAGTCAGCAAGCCACAACACTGAATAACAGTTCTCCACCTGAAAACACTCAGAAACAAGCAAATTCTGGATCATGTCAACTGCTCCACTGAGCATCTGCGTTGAATGTCAACTGCTCCACTCTGTACCTGCGCTGAATGTCAACTGCAAAGAAGGCCACCTGCGCTGAGCGTACTTGGACAAGTGGCACAGTCATTCCTCAAGGTGTCAATGCCCAGGAAGCTTCCAAAATGACACTTGGATCAGGGAATTCGACTGGTGATGAGTAAGAGGGTCTAGATCTCCAAGTGGAAGCAAGAACCTCCAAGTGGACTCAAGAACTGAAGAATAACTGAAGTGAGAGAGGACACTAGTCAGCTTCATGCCTCAAGCTGACTCATCCTTTCTCCAAAACTCCTATATATAGAGCTCTCTCATGAGGTCTAAGGAGGCTGGAATCTGGTGAATGTAAGGAAGTGATGTTGGTTTGAGTATAGAACTATTGGGTGATTTGCTTTGAAGGAGGTGAAGAGGAGATTTCTTTCTGCTGGGAGGTGATGCTGGATTGGGCCTCTTATGGTTGTATCACTTCCTGAACTTTACTTCTTCCATTAATAAAGAATTTGAGGTTCTTCTATATGCATGTGTCTCAAAGGTGTATTGTTATACTTGTGTATTTGATTTATTCTAATCCTTGAATCAATTATCAATGTATGCTTCTTGTAGTTTCCCCTTCTTGCCATTTTGCAGGATCTTGGTGTAGCTGGGCCAGTGAAAGAGTAAGGAGCTGGGAGCAAGCAGCAAGGAGAGAAGATTGGATCAATCATTAGCGAAAGACATCGGTTAGTGGATCCATTTCTCCCCTATTTTACTTTCATAAAGAAGAAATCTCAGATAGCTTTGCTTCGGTTGTTGCTGAGGTACTATCACCCTTAGAGTGGGATAGGGTCATTCCGTATTGGATACTTTTCCCAACAACACCTTGGATTCCTTAAGAGGATGCGGTTTGATAAAGTTCTTCAAAATGAAAAATATGAAGGCAACTACTCACTTGTTCGAAATGCTCATTCATTACTGGAGCATCGAGGATGACTCATTCATAATTGATCAAATGCCACTAAGGATAGAGATTAAGGATGTCTATTTCATCACAGGCCTTTCCTGGAGGGGTGAGGTAGTACATTCCACGGGCAGATCACGAGGTAGCCTCTCTATCGAGGACTATGTGCATATATATTGCCCGAGTCATCCAAAAAATATTGGAAGCCAAATTCCAATCATCATGTGGAGAGTTTATCATTGAGGATCATCATGTTCACTATAGCTAGAATAAATGGATCTGCTTCCTTACACCAGGCTTCACGGCTTGCCATGAGCTTGGCAGTAGACTGTCTCACCATAGTATTTGATTGGTGTACTCGTCTTATCACCAACTTAAAGAGCCGGTTATCATCTATCAAAAAGGGCCAGACCAAAAACTTTGGGTATGGGACCATTATGTGCTCCTTATTTTTCAAGAGGTTCCCAACACTATACCCTAGAGTAACATTTTCAATCAGTAGCCCGCAAGATCCATGTATGCGCAGGTGGGAAGATCTAATGAAATGACTAGGCAACGGGGACCTACCACAGACAGATTTTGATGATGATTTCTTCTCCTAGTGGGAGAAACAGATCACCACAGTGGATGATTACCCCTCTATCGGCTTGGATTTCTAGCATTACCACCCGCTGCGGCATGGAGAAATATAGGTAAAAAATGTTTTTGATTTTATAATTTTATGATTTTTATGATTTTTCAAATATTAAAATGAACTTTGAAAAATATTTTTGATGGGATTCAAATGACTAATGTAATGATCATATTCCAGATACTGGGATAGTACAAGCAAATGGATTTCCATGGCATGGATGTCGTGGTCGAGGTGCCGAAGAGGTGTCTGCCGATACAGAGCGACTCCTACACACAATTCAGCGGCACTTGGTGAGACTAACTCACTGAGTACCAATGGAGGCTATAAATGATCTCCCTATAGACATGCAATGTCACGTAGTTGGAATGCCACAAGACTGGGTTTGGACTCTTAGGCGTGTGGCCAAAGCAGTAGTCGCATACTTAGTTGCTCATCGTGAGTGGGGGGATTAAATGTACTAGACATCACTATGGGCATTTGAGTCCCAATTTTTGTATATTATTTTGGAAATAATTTTGTACAATTATGATGTTTTATGATATATATATATATATATAGATATAGTTTCAACTATTTTGATGCTTGATTTTATTGTGATCAATGAATGATGTGCCAACCTAAAGCTTGATTAGTGATAGAATCTGCTAACCAATTATGAGATCTTGGAACGTGCAAATAATTAATGGAAGTAAATGATCTTTGCAACAACCTCACCCTTAAATACTGGCGATATTAACATGGATCCCTTACCCGATAAATGTTTTTCAATTGTGACACTAGTAGTTGTGAATCAAGATAGACTACCAACGAATTGATTCCATAAGAAATAGCTTTGGATAGTAAATTAATGACGGCAGTATACTCAACCATATTATTTGATGCAGGTCCAATGCATACTCCCCTTGATACCATCAACTGACCAGTTGGGTAGTAGATCACCCAAGCTAAGGAAGTGAGATTCTGAGTGTGCCGACTAGCACCATCGGTGAATCCAAAATAGGCCAACTCATCCATCAACACCTGCCACAGTATACCAAAAAGTGTTGATATCAAAATCTCCCTATAATATATGTACAAAAATACAAAATGTACAAAGAAGCCATTGCCTAGCTGCTATTTAAGCAAAGTACTTCTTAGGTAGAGCCCATTTTGGGCCTCCGCCAACTTGTTTCCTTCAAAATCGACTAACTCATACACCACTTTTTTAAAGCTCGTTTAATTATAAAGGGATTGTACCACATAGGCTTGAACTTGCCTAGCCCCAAGGTGTCCTTATCTTGGTCATAGACCAAGACAAGGTCGGCTTCAGAAAAAACTCAAGGATGGACAACTTTATCATACTAAGTTTTAACCCTTTTCTTATGAGCCTCATTGATTGTGGTGGCATCTTGACGTTGTTCATCGAGATGTTCCAAATGAAGGAGGCACTCTTCGAGACTAGAGGTCTTTCGAAGGAGCTGAACAACTATCTTAAGAGATGGAATTTCACATTCAATCGGAAAGATAAATTCCAACTCGTAAACTAACTGAAAAGGTGTAAAACCTGTGCCAGTATTTACCGAGGTTCGATATGCCCAAAGAGATGGAAGCAACATAAGATGCCAATTGGACCGATTTTTGTTGATCGTTCTTTGCAGGATCGTCTTAAGGGTTTTTTTGATAGCCTCAACTTGTCCATTGGCCTGAGGATAATATGGAGATTAGTGCTCCTACCGGAAACCCAATTTAAGAGCCAATTCAGACATTAGTTGGTTCTCAAAATTACTATTATCGTTAGTGGAAATATCTCTTGGGATACCGAACCTTGAGATAATCTGATTGAAAAGGAACAACGCCACTGTTTCATTATCGTTTTTATAAGTGGCCATGGCCTCATCCCACATCGTGAAGTAGTCCACAGCCACGATAATGTACTTGTGATTCATTGTTGAAGGTGGATTACAAGTTGTAAAATCAATAGCACAGTTACTAAAAGGACTGATAGTGAGAAAGGGGAAAAGAGGAGCTAGATGTGCGTGCAACTTCCGAGTATAAAATTGATAACGGTGATAACATTTGACCACTTCAACACAATATTTGAAGAGCTAAGGCTAAAAATAATTGGCATGCAAGATATGCTGGGCTGTAGCAAACCCTGAAAGATGACCACCACAAGCTGTGCTGTGGCAATCATTGAGCACTGACTCTACTTCCTCTAAGGTTAAACAAATTCTAACGATTGAATCAACCCCTCAGCGATATAACGTATCACCAATGATGACATAGTTCTTATCCAGGTGACGTAATTTTCGACATTCATCCTTGAGAAACTAGAGGGAAACATCGAAGTTTGGAGATAGACAATGATATCTCCATACCAGGGGTCTAGTGAAGAGATGAGGAATAAATATTCGTCGGAAAAACTTTCCTCATAAATAGTATCCTCTCCACAAGGCAGCTCAGAAATTAACTCCACAAAAGCCAAATATTTCTTAGACTTGGTAGACAAGAACTAGAGATCAAATTCTTGTAAAATGACAATCCATCAATTGTATTTTCCCCCAATCACTCGCCTACTGAGGAAAAATTGGAACAGATTGACCGTCGCTAAGATAAAATTTTTGCATAGCAAGATATAATGGTGGAGCCACTGGACATCATGGACAGCCGCGAAGGCCAACTTCTTAATAGGAGAATAGTGAAGTTTAGGACCTACCAAGCCTTAGCTCAAGTAATAAATCACATGCTCCATGAGAGCATCATCTTCCTCAATGAGAACCATACCTATGGTTGATTCTATAGTGGCAAGATATAAAAGAAAATCCCTACCATAATTTGGTGGACTCAAAAGTGGGGCAGAGACTAATGCCTCTTTCAAGACATCAAATGACTACTGCACAAATTCATCCCATACGAATGGAACTCCTTTCCACAACAAATGCATAAACCCTTTACTAATCTCAGCATAATACTATAAACCTTCTTAAGAAATTAACCTTTCCCTAAAGAGTTTGAAGTTGTCAAATTGAGGACGGGGGAGGCAACTAAATTATTGCCTCTACCTTGAAGGGATCAACACGAATCCCTTTAGTTGACATAATGAACCCTAGCAACCAACCTGATGTAACCGCAAAAATGCATTTATTTCGATTCAACTAGATCTTGTAAAAATGAAATCATTCAACCAATCGAAGGTGACCAGGATGATTGATTCTCTTTTGAGAACGAGAAACTAAATAATCTAAGTATTCTTCGATGATGTGCTTGATGTCGTGGAAAGCATATGACATGGCCCACTAAAAGGTTGCTCCAGTGGAGTCGCCAATTCTGTTGAGGGAAAAAGTCCCCTAGGGTTTTGGGTCAACACCGTAGCAGAGCGGGGGTTATCTACAGTAGAAAACAAGCATTCCACACAACCATGATACTTAAATAAGAAAACTACATGAAGAGGGGTGCACCTGGGGGTCCTTCATTCGGGTAGATCTAGCCAGGGTCCAAACCCTCTTAGAGTTCCTTTCAATCCTTAGACCCGCAAAACAACCAATTCAAAGAAGCATAGCAATATATGGACCAAGTATCATATAGAAATCAACTTCATAACATATTGGAAGGTAGTTAGTTATACAATTGAAACAATTATTCATACGTAAAGCACAACATTAACATCATATGTATGAAGAAGATTGATCTCAGGAATAAGACAAATGTTTCTTTATTGCAGATAACTAAAACAAAGAAAGGAATGATATCACTTGAATCTTCCTCTCATTGGCTCCAAGCAGAACCTTCCTCTGGATTTGTCCAATCCCAAGTCTTCAAAAGGCTCCTTCCATGACTCATACAAAGATATCTCAACTAGTGAAATGACATCATAACTCAAGGAAACAAGGGTTTCCTGTAATGTGGGCAGTGATGGAAGCACAAGGATCTCCAAGCCTGATCAGGGATAATCTCAGTAGAGTAATTTTCTCTCTATTCTCTCCTCCTTAGGCCTTCCCATTGAAGCCTTTTTATACTTCTTCCAAAGTAGTTTTTTAGTTGGGAATTCGCTGGGAACAATTGGGACATGGGCACTAATAGGTAATCAACAAGTAAAACCAATGATCTCCGCCCGAAATTAAGGAGATTTAATTTTTTTAAGTGTTTTAAGACATATACATGGGTTGGGTATACACTAACCCGTGTACACATGCATCTAGCTCAAGGAAATGTCACGTACAGGGAGTAAAACACTGTTTTTTGAGTATTTGGACCAGGTATGGAAGAAGGGGTTGCCCTAGGCCATAAATGCAGGATCACAAATATCAAGGGTGAGATTTGGAGCTATAACACTAGTTCCATCCAACACTTTGTTAACATTAGCTGTGGAAAAAATTTATAATCCCATCATCTTTCATGGATGGGGGATGAGCAGATAATTAGAAACCATAGGAGGAACCAATCGCCAAAATCACATGCCGAAATTGTGACTGAGCGAAACTGTAAAGAGTCCCACTAGGGAATATTCTAAAAATATTGTTGTGGGGAATCTACAAGGAATATTTTAGTTTCCTAAAGGCCCTCAGGTCATAGTGATGGAAAGTGGTCAAATTTATATTCAAATTTCACAGATTTTCACCATTAATCTAATGATGTAGATGGTTTGTTTATTTGAGCATCCTGTTTTTAGGCCTTCCCCATATTTAGAAGTATAACACATATTCTTCCATCAAATCATTCAATTTTTGTTGATATTAATAATAGGTTGCCCCAGGATTGAATCAAAGCCCGAAGACATAATACACATGAGACGAATTGCATTACAAAGAATTTTTTTCTTTCTTGTCTCTATGGTTTCCTTTGTTTTTCGTCTTCTTTATAGTGTAATCACATGTGATTTTTCATGTTATTTCTACATGAAATTATAAATACATCAATGAAGTAACAATCATGGATCAAATTTGGTATTGGAGTGGGTCTTCTCGCTCATGTGAATTTCTAGTGTGAATGATAACCAACAATAAGCTCTAAAAGGGTGAAAGTAAGTTTAAGTCCTTTGATATAAAAGCACGACGCACAACACAAAGAAGGAAAATGGAATAGCGTGATGCTTATCATGAGGAGGAGCAATATTTTCACAAATATTATTACACCATGGCTAGAAAAGTGGAAAAATTGTTTGCCAAATACAAGAAGACATTGATAAATAAGGAAAAGAAGAAAGAACTAGTAGAATATCATGCTTCAGTAAATCAAGGGGAAGGAGGAGATCCTCTTGAAACCCCATATCCATCTTCTAATGAATGCTCCTATGCTTCATATTCCCACTTTCATCATTCTAACAGGAAGCATAGGAATGCTTCTAAAAATCCATTTTTAAATTTAGATGTAAGGTTTGATATTTTGATGTTTAACACATAATGTAATGTAGTAATGTTAAGAAATTGGATGAGACAGATTGAAGTGTATTGCCAAATTAAGGAGACTGAAGAAGTTGAGGCCAAGATCTAGTTAACATCTCTTTGTTTTAGTGGCATTACTCTTGTATGGTGGGAGAGAAAGCTTGAGAAAGGTACGAGACATGTGTGTAAACTTATTTCTTCCAAGTCTTAATTTTCTCTCGCTATTGGAAAAATGCCATGATGGAAAGGAAATAGTTGAGGCAAGGCAAGGGTCAAAGTGTGAAAATCTTCATAAAAGAAATCAAAAAAAGACATTAACATTAGGTATTCCTTAGATTCACCTAAGACTCTAATGAACTATATTGGTACATCATATAGTTATATCAAACATTCTTTACTATTGTTTGAGACTACTACTATTGTTTCGACTAGTTTGAAGGACATCCATCTTGAAATGAGGGGTAAGCATGACAAAGAATATCATCCCAAAAAGTTAGCATGTAAATCTTATAACAACACATTCAAAGAAAAAGTCAAGGTAAAGGATAATAAAACAACTACAACCAATAACCAATAAGATGGAAATTCATCTTGTACACATTACAAAAAGGAAGGAAATGGTGAAGAACATTATTAGGAGTTGCATCCATAATTGAAGCTAAAGATATTTGGTGGAAAGGGAAAACAAATGATGATGGAAACTATGCAACATGACATTGGGATCTGACTTTAGTTGTGAGATGCATATTACAATTGTGGGCATACAAGGTAACAATTCTCTTCATGTTAATTCAATCTATGAAATTCTTGAAAGTTCAAGTTCTAGAAATGAATCTCTTGTTGATCAACAAAATAGCAGTGAATTGTTGCGTATTAGGATTTTTGTGAAACATACTAAAGCATAAACATTATTTGACTTGGGCTCTCAAGTAAACTTTATTTTGAAATCAATATTAAAAAAGTTGGGATTAGAGACCGAGCTTGATCCAAAACCCTAGCCTCTTAGCGAGGTTTGTGACAAAGAAGAACTTCATGCAACCAAGAAATGTAGGGTTATGTTTGTTATTACATCAAAACTTGTATATGGGGTTGGTCTGGATGTTGTACCATTAGATTTATGTGGAATTATGATGCAAGAGCATTCAACCCAAGGAAAATCATTATATTTTAGTAGACATAGGGGGTCATGCATTTTAAGGAAGTTGGATTCCTAAGTGATGAATTAATGTAATATTTATGCTTTTGAGTGGGTAGAATGGGAATTAATTAGATAATGTGAGGAAGCTGTAAATGCTCTCGAATAAAGGAGAACATGAGTGGTTAATAAATACAATAGAGTTAAAAGTCAATTATAACTCTTAAAGAAGTTTCATGATTCAAGGAACTAGAGAGAGTTCTTAGGAATTAAATGAAGTTAGAAGTGGACATAGAGGATTTAGGAGTCAGTTTAGTAGATTTAGGATTTGAACCAGAATTAGTTCAAAATAGTAGTTTTTGGTATAAATTTAACACTACGAGTAGAGTAGAAGGAGGAGGCCACTGATACTAAAGAACAAGCCTATGAGAGACAGAGAATCTCTGATATGTAATCAATTGTTTATATTTATTTATACAGAGCTTTATTCTAGAACTGTATAGATGTGTGGAATGAATATCGAGTGATTATATTACATGTAAGTTAATAATTCACAGGTTCTATAACAGGGTTATAGACATAGATCTATAGAATGCGCAGAGAGGAAAGAATGATTTAGAGGAGTCATTAGGGATCTTTGAATCTAGCTGAAGAATTAGAGGAAGCTCTAGAGAGGAAGCGAAGGGAGAATTCGTGGTGTTAAGATCCAAGGAAGCGGAAGAGTGAAAACCCGAAACCCTGAAGAAAACCCCAAAATCGTAGATGAACCAATGGAAATAACGTAAAGTCTAAGTAAAATGGATGAGCAGAGAAATGAGGTGTTGGCGCAGAGTAACCTTTGGATCTTAGTGATCAATGGTCTAGATTAAACAACAAAGGAAACTAAAGGAGCTATCGGAACCGATCGATGGAGTAGATCAACAGTCATCACATGTGAAAGAGCGCAGGAGTTAATGCAATGAAAAGGTAGATTTATAACCTCGAGTGGTATTTTAGGTGAAAAAGCAATGGTAAGTGGTATCGATGGCTTGGCTCCGATTCCACTAGTCGGAGGACATGTAGCAGCAGAGGAGTGAGGGGAAATGTCTTTATTGGGCGGTTAACCCCCTTGTGTTTTCAACCCAAAGCAAATGTGAAGTGTCAGATCTACTAAGAGTTGATCAACGGTGGAGGTTTAATATGCAAGTTAGTCAATCGTGGATCGGGGTATGGAAGCGACACACGATAGTGTGAAGGGCTGATGGGTGTGGACCTGATGAAGTTATGAGTGCAAGTTTATAAATTTTGAGGTCTGACAGTTCAATCACATATCGGATGCGGAGGAGGTGTGTATTAATGTGAATCATGGAGGAGCCGCTACCTGATTGTGATAAAGGTGGAACCTCGAGAAGCATGTCAAGATCATACTAAAGTGAAAAGGTTTGTTTTACGGGTATTTCTTTTGTAATGGTTTATAAGAAAATAGCGTCGATGGAAAGTTTTTACATGTTAATTATATATAACCAATGTTAAGAAAGGGAAAGGTTATATATATGTGGTTAAGCGGTAACGAAGGTTTAAATGAATGTTATGAGGGTTTTAAAGTCCTGATAGGATGGATTTTATTAGCACTTTAATAAGGTCATAATTGAAGGCTTGAGGGTTGATTAATAGGGCCTTAACCATTGATGGGTGAAGATTTGACTCCTTTGAGAGTTAAATATCTGGGACTGACGTGTTTATGCATCTATATGCATATTGTGGGTGTAAGTGGGGTAACCCCTACCATCATTTGGTATCAGAGCTAGTTTTGTAATAAAAGTGGGGAAAGATTTCCTACGAAAAGGAGTTTGCACACAAAAGAAGGTAATGTGCATAAGTTAAGTGAATGTATGGTCGAGACTATAGCATAAGATTGTAGGGGGAAATTTTGAAGTTCCTGGGAGATTGTAGTAGTTCCAACAAAGGCTTGGAGTAGATAGGAACAAAGAATTGCTTGAAGAAGAGTGAGATCAAGATATCTTAGTACAGGTTCTGATGGAAAGTGGACTTGGAAACCAAACAGAGGAAAATCGATTCAAAGTGTAGAAGAATGGGAGAATAAGATCATACATAGATCTTGGAGGTAAGATAGCGTGTTTTGTTTCAAATTAAAATTGAAGATTGTGGTTACAGATTAACCATCTTAGAAAAGGACAACAAGAGAAGATGTGAGAGGAGAATCAAATGTGTTCTTGAAGCCAGAGTAAGGGAAACACTCTGAAGGAGAATTGGTACTGAAATTGAATAAACCAACAAGAGGTTGGACAAAAAGAGGACAGTTGAAGTGTTCTCAAGAGAGAGTGAAAGATTGTATAATCTTAGAAGGAGCAAAGGTGTTGCTCAAGAGGAGGTTCTAGATAGAGGACCCATGCCTACTAAAAGACTGAGTGAGGAGAGCTTAGTGAGGTAAGATTGCAGCAAGGAGGACTAGCTGTTGAAGAGCCTTGTTGTAAATTAGTAAGGAGTTCATGAAGAATGAGGAGAAGAAGATGACTATTGATAGTCATAGCAAAGGTTTAGAGAGAAGCCACAAAATAAAATATGAGAAGAAGAATGCCAAAGCAAATAGCAAGAGACTGAGTCAAGAGGAGATTGACAAGGAGTTGGCTGAGATAAGAAAAGGACTTGACGTGTTAATAATGTGGCTAGAAGAAAACCAAAGACAAGGTTGTGTATTAAGGAAGAAGCTCATTGAATGGCATGAGATGCAGAGAAGGCTACAACAAAATAAAGTAAAGTGGCTAAGGGAAAAACTAAAGGAAGTTGAGTTGGAAACAGAAAAGTCCATTTGTGAACTAGAACAGGGAAAAATTCTTGGAGAAAGTGAAGACTACACTAAAGATAGAGAATAGATATCAAGTGAATATCTCATGGACTATTGGGATAGTTCAAAACAACATGAGGAGATGCTGACTGAAGATGAAGAGCTAATGTAGAAGACCATCAAGCCTTCTGTTTTTTAACCTAATAGTTTTGGTGTTCTTGGAGGATGCATAGGAGATGATAGACAGTGTTGTGAAGCTGTCAAAAGAATGGAGGAGTATCTTACAGAAGATGAATACTCTGAAGTGAAGTTGAATAGAGCTCTTGAACTAGAGCATGAGGAGAAATGTGTTTTAGCGGATAAAAGGTACTCTAGAGCAATAGAGTATGATGAAGAAGACCTCTCAAAGGAGGAAAGTATTGAGTTGCTACAACAGAAATAACTCATTGACAAATTAATAGTTGGAGCTCTTACAAGGCAAGAACCATTCCTTGTGAAGGAAGGAGATGAAGTTGAGCCTGAGGAGCTGAATCATGTAGAAGATTCCGAGTAGCAAGGAAATGTGATAATTGAAAAGTGGAGTAAGACCGCTAGGACTTATGATTTTAAAATTAATAATTTTTGGATGATTGCAGGTACATCACAGGAGAATGAGCAAACTTTAGAGTTTGTCAAAGAGGAGAAGAATTTGAAATATGTTCAAATCAAGACTGAGATGGAATGATCTTAGAACCAGAAGGAGACAAAAGAATCACCTGGGAGCAAGCAGCAGAATGTTAGAACTTTCATAGAAAAGAAAGATGGCAGTCTTATTCCAATGAAGACTGAAGAAATGTTGTCCCAGGGAAATGATCCAATGAATGTAATTGGGGAAGGACGAGATTTTTTGAAGATGATATGGAGTTTATTAAAGAACAAGAGGTTAAGGATGAAAGGGAGGCAATAAGAATCAAAAAATATCAAAGAAGAGTTAACCAACAGTAGGCTAAGGAAGAAGAAGTTCACTACTATGAACAGAAGGAGGAGGGTGTCATTGAAATAGATGATGTGGAGGAGAGGCTAATTGATAATCTCATGAATTATTTTAATAATTCAAAACATCATAAGGATATGTTGACAGAGGAGAAAGAAACAAAGCAGCAAACTGAATTGTTGCAAAAGGAAAATAAGGCACCAAAACCTTATGTTTTTTATTGTAACAATTGATTTGTGAATGCAGGTTTAGTTGCTGATGCTGGAGAAAATTTTTCATAGATGAGCAAGCAAATGAATATGAAAGAAGAATATTTTGTGGAAGAATTTAATCCATGGAACAGAAATGTTCAATTACTTGAGAGAATGCTGGAAAGTTAGAATTCAATGTAGAAATTAGATGTTGCAGAGGGATATATCCTTAAAGATATTCAGGAATTTTGGGTGGAAGCAATGTTTAAAATGGTAGCAAGAGAAAAAGTAGAAGAAAATAAACAAAAATTTGAAGAGTTAATGGATAGCAGCAACAACCTGGAGTAGAGAGAAAGAGGTAACAGTGAATAGCATAATATGGACCAGCCCAAATATATGCTAAAGATGGAGATTGAAGAGTTATGGAAATTAATGGTGAAGCAGTCCATATGGAGGAAAATGATAGTAGCAAGAAAAATGATCAATTAGAATTTGAACATGATTAACAAGGAGAGGAAGATGAAACATAAAATAGAAGACAAACAATAGCAACAAAGGCGCAGAGCTTTCAGACATTTAGAAACTAATGTTTGGGTCCTTGGAGGTTTTCTATCAACACATGAAGGCACATGATCAGGAGATCATGAATATTTTCTACTTTGGGAGTCTAATGCAGGAGCATTCAACCCAAGGAAAATCATTGTATTTTAGTAGACATAGGGGGTCATGTATTTTAAGGAAGTTGGATTCCTCAGTGATGAATTAATGTGATATTTAGGCTTTTGAGTGGGTAGAATAGGAATTAGCTAGATAATGTGAGGAAGTTGTAAATTCTCTTGAATAAAGGAGAACGTGAGTGCTTAATAAAAACAAAAGAGTTAAAAGTCAATTGTAACTCTTAAAGTAGTTTCATGATTCGAGGAGCTAGAGATATTTCATAGGAATTAAATGAAGTTAGAAGTGGACCTAGAGGATTTAGGAGTCAATTCAATAGATTTAGGATTTGAAATAGAATTAATTCAAAAGAATCTTTTTTGTTATAAATGTAAGCCTATGGAAAAAGTAGACGGAGGAGGCCACTAATACTGAAGAACATGCCTGTGATAGATAGAGAATCTCTGATATGTAATCAATTGTTTATATTTATTTATATAGGGCTTTATTCCAAAACTGTATAGATGTGTGGAATGAATATCGAGTGATTGTATTACATGTAAGTTAATAATTCACAGGCTCTATAACAGGGTTACAGACAGAGTTCTATAGAATGCGCAGAGAGGAGAGAATGACTCAGAGAATTCATTAGGGATATTGGAATCCAGCTAAAGAATTAGAGCAAGCTCTATAGAGGAAGTGAAGGGAGAATTTGCATAGTTAAGCTCTAAGGAAACGGAAGAGTGAGAACCCGAAACCCTGAAGAAAACCCCAAAATCCTAGAGGAACCAATGGGAATAGTGTAAAGTCTAAGTAAAAGGGATGAGCAGAGAAGTGAGGTGTTGGCGTAGAGTAACCATTGGATCTTAGTGATCAATGTTCTAGATTAAACAAAAGATGAACCTAAAGTAACTATCAAAACCGACCGATGGAGTAGATCAACGGTCATCGCATGTTAAAGAGCGCAAGAGTTAATGTAGTGAAAAGGCAGATTTATGACCTCGAGTGGTATTTCAGGCGACAAAGCAGTGTTAACTGGTATCAAGGGCTTGGCTTTGATTCCACTAATTGGAGGACATGTAGCAGCGGAGGAGTGAGGGGAAAGAACTTTATCAGGTGTTTAACCCCCTTGTGTGTTGTCAACCTGAAGAAAATGTGAAGCATCGAATCTACTAAGAGTAGATCACTGTCGGAGGTTTAATATGCAAGTTGGTCAATCAGTGATCAGGGTATGGAAGTGACATAGGATAATGCGAAGGGATGATTTTTGTGGACCCAATGAAGTTACGAGCACAGATTTATAAAATTTGAAGTCTGACAATTCAATCGCATATCAGATGCCAAGGAGGTGTGTATTAATGTGAACCGTGTAGGAGCCGATACCCAATTGTGATAAAGGTGGAACCTCGGGTGGTCCAAATGGATTTGAGAATGATCTCTAGGACGTCATAAACTCTTAAGAAAACTATGGAAAAGATCAAAATCTTTTAAAACATATTAAATTTATCGCAACAAGAACACCCTTAGCAAGGCAGAGACACACTATTGGGAGGCCCAAAACCCATGAAAACAGAGAAAATGGAGCTATTGAAGGTAGAACAGTGAAATACACAGTAGCCATCGAATCTGGTAGATCAAAGGTCCAGACTTGATCGATGGATCGCTATCAGCAGTGGCTATCGATGCTTAGCGGCAGGACCCACATAAGAGTTACAACGACAATTTGTATAGATCTCATGGGTGATGCGTTAACGACTGGCGTGGTGAACGAGGACCATCTATTAAGTGCCCAGATCGACGGCCCACATTGCATCACCAAATTGTAGTTAGGAAATACAAAGGAGCAAGGGTTATAGATACATATGCATATATGTGATGCGATGGACCAAACCCGATAATATCATAGGCCATATTGTAGGGATCTTGAGATCTGATAAACACCATTTTTAATGTATTGTCACAATTTTGTTTGTTAAATGAGATGCAAAGGGGAAAATTCTGATGTGATAAGCCAGACCTGAAAGGGTGCCTTAAGGCTATTCTATATAATTTCAAGCTCAGAGGAAAGCCATTTTAATGCATTTTCATAGTTGTAATATGTTTACGAAATGCAAAGGGACGGGCACTTTCGATATGCAATAGCGACTTCTGGGTGGACCCGATAGAGGCATGAAGCATAGTTAAGGACTTTTAAAGTCTGAGATATTGAGTTTTGGTAGGCTTTCTCTGTGAAAATACATTTTCACTATGAAAACAGAGCGCTTCCATTCCAACAGTTGTAGAGACCCGCGACACTCTTACGTTTCAGAATGGGTGGCCACCTCCTCTGCATGTGTTAAGAAATGATGGTATAACGCTGGAAGAGGGATTCAAGGCGTGAAAAGGATGGGGAGACTTAGAGACAAGAATTAAAATGAACAAGCAACATTGGCTTTAAAGCCACAGAGAGAAAGCGCAGCAAAGGGGGCAACATTGTAGGAAAATGCCGAGACAGAGTTTTCATAGAGACAAAGAGCACTGAGGGAGTCTGTGTGCTCACAGAGAAACTTTAGAGGATCAAGTAAAGTTCTTGTTATTGTAATCTATTATGTGTTAGGCTCAAATTGAGCTCAATGTTGTAAAAAGAACTTTGCTTGAAAACATAATAGGGAGGCCACCAATGAAGGCTAGACTAGGATATGTATCCCAGGAGTATTGGGTGAACTCCTTATTAAATTTTGTGGTGTCATGTGTTGGCTATTATGTTTTTTGTTTACTTCTTCATTGTTTTTGCATTTCATGATATTATCTATCCATTGCATAAAATGACATAGAATAATCCATGCACATAAGTTTGTAATACCTTATTATTGTCTTATATATCATTATCAGATCAAGTGGTATCAGAGCCTTAGGTTGCTAAGGTTAGACAAGTTTGTGCTGGATTGTTTGTGAATGATAACTAGGTCAATGCTTAAATTAGGAGAAGGGGAATTGATTGAAACTAACCCAAAAATTGGTAGAATCTATCCTAGGAGGAAAATGGCAGAAGAAAATCCCTTGGAATCAGACTCTTAGTTCATGGACAGTTTCATGACCATGGGAGCCATGGTAGAAGAAATGTATAGAGAATTTAAGAAAGGTCGAAGTGAAGATTCTTCCACTTCCAAAAAAGACAAAGGAACAAAAGAATCTCTTCTAGATGTCCATTCTAAAGGGAAAGGGAAAGGAAAAGAGGCTCCTCTATCCACACCTCATGATAGAAGTGAAAATAGAAACAGGAAAACATATTTGATTAAATTAGATGTTAAATTTGATTTTCCTGTTTATGATGGAGAGTTAAATGCAGAGAACCTAGATAACTAGATCAGAAAAATTCATGTGTATTGTAGGGTGCAAAATATTGATTCATACATGAGTAAAATTCAGTTGGCCAACCTATGCCTTGGACGAACTACATTGGTATGGTGGGAAGGGAGGACACAAGCTGACTTCAAGAAGCATGGTAAAATTATTTCTTTGTGGAGTGAATTTGTTTCTGCAATTAAAAAACAATTCTATCCACTAGCTTATATGAAGCAAGCTATGATGAGCTTGGAAACTCTTCGCTAATTAAAAGGGAAAAGTGTACAAAGCTACACCAAATAATTTAGAAAAAGAGCTTTGATTCTAGGCATTCCTTTAGACTCACTTGAAACTTTCCTGAAGTATATAGGTGGTATACACAACTATTTAAGGAACACCATTCTCATGTTTAACCCTACTAGCATAGATGAGGTATCTTTCTAGGCTACCCATCAAGAGGCTAGTGGCAAGAATGTGAACCTGAAGATTGGGGGATCATCCAAACCCACTGCAAGCAAGAACAAGGAAAAGAGTAAGCAAAAATGGAAAGAGAGGAAGGCAAATTATGTACAGAAGGCCAAACCTTCATGCACTCATTGCAAGAAGGATGGGCATGATGATGAAGATTGCTGGTCTTTGCACCCAGAGCTAAAATCGAAGAAGTTTGATGGCAAGAAGAAGAAGACTATTGCTACTATACAGAAAGATTTGGGGTCAGACTCAGGTGATGAAACAACAATTGTAGCCATAGGTATAAAAGGTAAAAATTCTGAAACATCTACTAGTAATTCTACACAAATTATTGATAGTGAAGAAAATGAGAGCAAAAGACATGAGCTTTTTCATATTAGAGTTATTTCCAAGCATGAAAATATTGATACTTTGTTCCATAGTGGCTCACAAGTAGACTTAATTTCTGAAGCAATTGTAAAGAAATTGGGACTACTAACCACACCTCAGAAGAAGCCATATCCATTAGGTTGGGTATGTGATAAAGCAAAGCTACAAGTGACTAGACAATGTAAACTTAGGTTTTCTTTTGGGTCAGCATTTGTAGATGAGGTTGAGTTAGATATCATACCTTTAGATATATGTGAAATTATTTTAGGATGTCCTTACTTGTATGATAGAAAAGCCATTTTCTATCGAGAAGAAAATAAGTATCAACTCGTTAAATATGGAATCGAATATATTGTAAGAGCTCATAAACTCAGGGTAGATGAAAAGAATTGTAAATTCATGCAAGAAATTTTTACTGATGGTTGTAAAGGAAAAGAAACCTAATAAAACCAATGTATTTGAAGGTTTTGATGCTAAAAAACAAGCTGATTTAGAAAACGATGTTTCAGAATATGATATATTATTTTAAGAACCTAAAGGTCTACCACCAAAAAGAGAAATTGTACATGATATTAATTTACAACAAGATGATCCATTGCCTAACATCGGAATGTACATGTTATCCACATTAGAGAATGCAAAAATCAAGAAGCAGGTACAAGAGCTGCTCAGGAAAGGGTTCATAAGACCAAGCACATCACCATGTGGATCTCCAATAGTGCTAGTGAGAAAGAAGGATGGTTCGTGGAGGATGTGGATTGATTGTTGAGCACTGAATAAAATAAAGAACATGAATCATTATCCCCTTCCTCACATTAATGATATATTAGATTAGTTGAAGGAAGCTGTTTACTTTTCCAAGATGGACCTATGTAGTGGTTACCATTAGGTCAGAGTAGCATAGCAAGATGCATGGAAGACTGCTTTCAAAACAAAGCAAGGGTTTTATGAATGGCTAGTTATTCCTTTTGGCTTAACTAATTCTCTTGCCACTTTCATGAGAGTAATGAATGATGTACTCAGGCATTTTATTGATGGTTTTGTAATTTTATATCTAGATGACATTCTTGTATTTAGTAAAACATGGGAAGAACATCTGAAGCATTTAAAGCAGACTCTAAATTTTTTGAGAAAAGAAAATCTCTATGTTAAATTATCAAAGTGTGAATTTGGTAAAACATATTTGAATTATTTGGGTCATATTGTAGGGGGTGGTGAACTGAAGATAGATCCCTCTGAGGTTGCAGTCATTGTAAGCTAGCCTAAACCAAAGTTTGCTACATAAGTTAGAAGCTTCGTAGGGGCAACACAATATTGGAGAAATTTTATTCCTAACTTTTCCTTACTTGCAACTCCCTTACATGCTTTGATAGGATTGAACAAGGTGTTTCAGTGGGGAGGCAAACAGCAGAAATCCTTTGACACCTTGAAAAAAAAAATTATTACAACACCAGTACTAGCATTGCCAAATCTTAAACAACCATTTGAGATCAAAATTGATGCCAATGATTGTGCCATGGGAGCAGTGTTGATTCAACATGGTAAACCCATATGCTACCATTCTGAGACTTTTAATTCTGCAGTAGTTAATTATCCTACATATGATAAAGAATTGTATGCATTAGTTTAGAGTGTGAAGAAGTGGAAACATTACTTAATGGGCAAAGAAACAATAATACATACTGATCGTTAGCTACTTCAATAATTGCACTCACAAACAAAATTGTAGCGATCAAGACACTATAGGTGGATGGGTTTCCTATAGTAGTTTCATTTAGTCATAAGATATAAAAAAGGCATACACAATAAAGTCACGGATATGTTGTCCAGACCAATCATAAATGCATCTACTATACTTAAGCATAACTCAGTAACACATGAAAGCTACATTAAACAATATGATCAAGATATAGACTTTAAAGATGTATATGCACCTTTAAGTAATGGAAAAAAGGTAGAAGAATTGGATTACTATGTTAAGGACCAAGTCTTGTTCATTTTGGAAAGCTATGCATTTCACAAACAAAGAGAATTAACATAATTAGGGAGGCACATACTTCCCTAATATCAGGTCATTTTGGTGTAAGTAAAATAGTTGAATAGCTGCAATGACACTGTTATTGGCCAAAAATGCATGAAAAAGTTTCTAGATATGTAAGAGGGTGTACCACGTGTGCTAAAAGTAAGCCCAACAATAGAAAACTAGGCTTGTACACTCCACTGTCAGTCCCTTCCCATCCTTGGGAAAGTGTTTCCATGGACTTTGTTCGGGGATTGCCAAAATCTAGAAAGGGACATGACTATTTATATATTATTGTGGATAGGTTCAGCAAAATGTGTATTTTAATACCTTGTAATAAGCAGATTACAACTGAACAAACAATGAAATTGTTCTTTTAGCATGTCTAGGTGAATTTTGGGTTACCCACTTCCATAGTATCTGATCGAGACTCCCACTTTTTTGGCAAGTTTTGGTCAAATCTGTGGGAATTAGTGGATACCAGACTAAAGAAAAGCACATCCTTTCATCAACAAACAGATGGCTAAATAGAGGTATTCAATAGGACAGTGATCCAGTTGCTCAGGGGTTATTGTAGCTAGCATCCCAAGCCTTGGGATCAACACTTATGTTATGTGCAACATGCTTACAACCATGTTGAACATTCTTCTACATAGAGATCTCATTTTGAGACCTGTTTTGGTTTCATACCAAGGTCTCCCTTGGATTTTGTCTTTGAAAAATACATAATAGTTGCTGGACACAGTGATGTGGACAGAAGCAATGATATTCAATGAACAGATCCAAGAAATTCACCAGGAAGTGCAGGAACAACTGGAAAAGAGCCATGCCAAATACAAGGCAAGGCATGATAAACACCAGGCGGAGCACAGCTTCTAAGTTGGTGATTAAGTCTGGCTGTACATCAGCAAGGACAACATGCAGTGTGAAGGAAAGAAATTGAAGCCAATAAAGTATGGACCTTTTAAGGTACTTGAGAAAATTGGTGAGAATGCTTTCCGCCTTGATTTTCCAGCATACATGCACATCTATTTAGTAGTAAATGCAGAAAATTTAAGACTGTTTGAACCTTCTTTAATTGAAGATCCTAAAGAGAAATGTCAATTGCCTTCCATTGATGATTTGTTGCCTAAATACCTCAATGAGCTACAGGAAGATACAATTATTGATAGGAAGGTGAGGACTATGTGTAGATGGGATGTCGAGTACCCAAGAATAGGAATCATAGGTTCAAAACCCAACAGTGAAAAATGGATAGAGATTGGGCAAGTGAGGCAGCTATATCCTCACTTAAGTGATGCCTAAAAACCAACTTTTGGTGGTCCAAAAGCCTTTTTCAGTGGGAAGGCGTGATCCAAATGGATCCGAGAATGCTCTCTAGATCTTCATAAACTCTTAAAAAAACATGCAAAAGATCAAAAGATTTTAAAAAAGATCAAAGTTATCGTAAGGGGAACACCCTTAGCAAGGTAGAGAAACACTAGCAGAGGCCCAAAACCCATGAAAACAAAGAAAATGGAGCTATCGAAGGTGGAACAATGAAATACACAATAACCATCCAATCTAGTTGATCAA
This sequence comes from Pinus tabuliformis, assembly GCA_031772625.1. Classification (NCBI taxonomy): domain Eukaryota; kingdom Viridiplantae; phylum Streptophyta; class Pinopsida; order Pinales; family Pinaceae; genus Pinus; species Pinus tabuliformis. The sequence continues at coordinate 381,820,797 of CM062819.1, forward strand.
CGGTCCAGATATGATCGGTGGATCACTGTCGATGGTGGCTATTAGCGCTTATCGATAGAACCCACATAAGAGTTGTGATGGAGATCTGCAAAGATCTCATGAGCGATGCGATAGTGACTTACAGGGTCAACAAGGACCATCGATCAAGCGTGCATATCGACGGCCCATGTTGCATCGCCAAATTGTAGTCGGAAAATACAAAGGAGTAGGGGTTATAGGTACATATGCATATATGTGATCCGATGGACCGAACTCAATAATATTATAGGCCATATTATAGGCATCTAGAGATCCGATAAACACCATTTTTAATGTATTGTCAGAGTTTCATTTATTAAATGAAATACGAAGGGGAATACACCAATGTGATAAGCCGGACTTGAAATGGTGCGTTAAGGCTATTCTATATAATTTCAAGTCTGGAGGAAGGCCATTTTAATGCATTCTTAATGCATTTTCACAGTTTTAATATTTTTCTGAAATGCAAAGGGATGGGCCCTTTCGATATGCAATAATGACTTGTGGGCGGACCTGATAGAGGAATGAATCATATTTAAGGACTTTTAAAGGTCGATACATTGAGTTTTGGCAAACTTTCTCTGTGAAAGTACATTTTCACTATGAAAATAGAGTGTAGCCGTTTCAGGAGTTGTAGAGGCCCGCGACACTCTTACATTTCAGAATGGGGGGCCACCTCCTCTCCATGCGTTAAGTAATGATGATATAATGCTGGCAAAGAGAGTCAAAGCATGCAGAGGCCGGGGAGACCAAGAGATAGAAACCAAAATAAATAGGTAGCGTTGGCTTTAAAGCCACAGACAGAGAATGTAACAAAGGAGGTAGTATTTCAGGAAAATCCCAAGTCAGAGTTTGCACAGAGACAAAAAGCACCGAGGGAGTATGTGTACTCATAGAGTAACTTGAGAGGATCAAGTAAATATCTTGTTATTGTAATCTATTATGTGTGAGGCTCAAATTGAGCTCATTGTTGTAAAAGGAACTCTGCTTGAAGACATAATAGAGAGGCCACCACTGAAGCCTCGGCTAGGAGATGTAGCCCGGGAGTATTGGGTGAACTCCTTATTAAATTTTGTTGTGTCATGTGTTACCTATTATGTTTTCCATTTACTGCTTCATTGTCTATGCATTTCGCAATCTTATTGGTCCATTGCATAAAATGACATGGACTAATTCATGCACATAAGTCTGTAATACCTTATTTTTGTCTTAGATCTCATTATCAGATCATTGGGAAGCATATCAAGACCGTACTAAAGCAGAGAGGTTTGTTTTGTAGGTATTTCCTTTGTAATGGTTTATAAGGAAATAGCGCCGATGGAAGGTTTTTACGTGTTAATTATATATAACCAATGTTAAGAAAGGGAAAGGTTATATATACGTGGTTAAGGGGTAACGAAGCTTTCAATGAAGGTTATGAGGGTTTTAAACTCTTGATAGGAGGGATTTGATGAAGGCTTTAATAAAGTCACAGTTGAAGGCTTAAGGGTTGATGAATAGGGCCTTAACCATTGATGGGTGAAGATTTGACTCCTTTGAAAGTTAAATATCTAGGACTAACGTGCTTATGAATTGATATGCATATTGTGGGTGTAAGTGGGGTAACGCCTCCCATCAAATTATCTTTTGGAGGTTGTATTTGTACGATAGGAAAGAAATATTCTTTTGGCATGAAAACAAATACCATATCACGAAAGATGAGGTGGAGTATATTATCATATCCCATTGTGTGAAGATCGGAGGCAATATTATTAGCGTATGTGAAATGAATATGCTTTTTAACTCAAACAAAAATTGCATTCTCATGGTTCTAAGAGCAAAGGATGTAGAGGGATCTGAAGCTTTCCAGGGTTGTGATCTCACTCACAATAAATAATTGTATGAAATTGTTTCCAACTATGGTGGGTTTTTTGAGAAACGAATTGGGTTGTCTCCAAAAAGAGACATCCAACATGAAATTCATCTCCAACAATATGATCATTTACCTAGTGTGGGAATGTATTGATTTTCAATTGTTGAAATGGAGAAGATCAAGAAACAAGAGAAAAAAAAATTGAACTAAGGGGTGATAAGACCTAGTTCTTTTCCCTGCACTACACTGATAGTATTGGTGCCCAAATGGTTGACACATGTAGGATGTGTATGTAATATTTGGAGCGCAACAATATTATGGTAAAAAACCACTACCCGCTCCCTCTCATTGATGATTTATGCGAAAAACTGAAAAAATGTTGTTTATTTCACCAAATTGAATTTGTGTGGTGACTACCACCAAGTTAGAATTGTAGAACATTATGTGTGGAAGACTACATTGAAGACAAAGTATGGGTTTTTTAAATGGTTGGTGATTCCATTTGGGTTTTCCAATGCTCTAATGACATTCATGAGGGTGATGAATGATATCTTTAGACATTTTCTTATATATTTTGTGAATGTCTATCTTGATGATATACCTGTCTTTAGTAGAGATTTGATTTATCATGTGATTCATGTTAAGAAGGTACTTGATATTTTAAAAAATGAGAAACTATATGTAAAAATGTCTAAATGTGAATTTGGAAAGGCTTATTTGGTTTAATTGTGTCATATTTTTGGAGGAGGAAAGTTGAAAATTTACCCTTCAAAAGTTGATGTGATTGTTAACTGACCTAAGCCTACCAATGTTACAAAAGTACTCAGTTGTTTGGGTAGTGCAATATTGGAGAAGGTTATTTTCCAACGTATCCATCATAGAATCTTCGTTGCATGATTTAACCAATTTGAAACAAAATTTTCGATGGGGAGGAAAGCAACATATGGTTCTTAGCACCCTAAAGGAGAAGATTAGTACCACACCAATCTTAGCCTTACCTAACCTCTAATAGCCATTTGAAATTGAGGCATATGCCAATGGTTATGAAATGGATGCAATGTTGATGTAGCAAAGGAAACCAGTATGTTACCGTTTGAAAAATTTATCCCAATATGTGGAGAATTATCCTACTTATTACAAGGAGTTGTATGCTTTTGGGAAAAGTGTCAAGAAATGGAAATATTTCTTGAATGGTAATTACACGATTGTTCATACAAATTAACAAACATTACAATACCTCTAATATAAAACCAAGTTGCAAGAGGAATGTCATTTCAAGTGGATGGGTTTACTTCATTATTTCCACTTGGTAATCAAATACAAAAAGGGCACAAGAAACAGATTAATCCTCCTATATTTGTATATATTATTTTTCAGAATATTTCTTTGTCTCATTAAACTTATTTTGAACAATATGTTATTGTTTAAGATTTCATGGAGATTTATGAGAAGTTAGCCTATGGATCATAGCTTGACAATTATGATTTCCAGTGAAAACTATTATGTCTTCTTTCAAACTTTGTATTCCCACCAACGAAATAGTCCATGTAATAAGAGAAGCATACACTTATCTTTTGTTAGGTCATTTAGTGATTCAGGTGGCTCCAAAAAGGCTCAATTTTCAAATTTTCTCGATCTCAAAAACATTGACACTAGGTTATGCTGGCATTATGAATTAAGTGTTGTCCTTGATGGAAACATACATAATGAGTTTCCCTTGATGACAAAATCCCCGATGAATGACAACCTACTTAATAATTTGTCTCTTGATGAAAAGATACTTGTTGAAGATGTAAACATGATGTCACATAATGTTTTATAGATTTGACAGAGTGTTTTGGAAAAGGCATAGTAGTTCAGAGGTAGAGGTATGATAAAGTTGAAAGTTCAAGAAGTATACATGGGTTCTATTAAGTAACTCTACACACACATGCGAGTATGAAGAAGTAAAGGTGCGTACAGTTTTTTCACCATGGTACTCTAAATACCAATGCTCCTTACCATGGTGTTTCCCTATGGTATTGAGCCTAGTAGCAGATGTTATGGTCCCATATGAGAAAACCATCAGCTGGAGGATGGTTTTGACCTGTGGTATTGAAAAAGGCTAAGATATATAGGGTGATGAATATCAAAGTGGTCATGTGTGTGAAAAAGTGTGCAAGTGATGGAAATCTTATGAATAGTTAGATCTACAGCAAATATACATATTATGGGCTATTGATGCTTTTCTTGATCTAAAATAAGTATGGACCTAGGGGTTTGATGATGGATCAAATCCAATAGATCTGAGATGACAATCATGACTATGGGATCATTTGATTTGTGCTGATGGAATCTTAATGCATGATTTTTTTGTGTATATCCATATTTGGGTATGTATGAAGCTTTGTGGTGCAACAAAGATTTGACTCTAAATCTATAGATTTGTATGCTAGTTTTATAAGTTTCAAGGCACGTACACATGCATATGTGTTTCTGGTAAGTTGCATACACACGTGGATGTGTTTCTAGTAAGCCACGTAGAAATGGCTTTGGTTGTTGAAAAGCGCGTACACATGTGAATATGCCTTGAGAAAAGTGTGTACGGAAACTACAATTTTGATGAAAAATAATGTATGAGAAGTTAATAAAATTTTTATGTGTTTTTGGAGTCTGTCAACAAAGTATTCTTAATGGTTTGTGCTTAAACATTGATGGTTTGATTGTGAATTAATTAATTGAAGAATGTTGAAGTTACTTGTTGATTGAGATTGAAGATTAGAGAAAGTTGTGTGACCGATTCATAATGTTGTAGTAGATCTGAGTATGATTCAGTGTTTGTTTATGAATGGTAGTTGTTCAGTTTTTAGTTTTCATAGGTTTAAGATCTGGATGCAGGTATGATTCATGAAAGGCACATACAAAGACAAGTTTGCTACTACAAAGTAGTGTATACTTTTTGGAAAATGGTTGATTAGGGTTTAGAGTAACACGATCTGGTTTATGTGATGTGCAGTATGATGTCCGATATTTTGGTTACATTGATCAAACTAATTGGTTGCGCTTTGACTGATTTTTAGTTGATTTGGTTTCAATGACTGATTGATTCAGTTTTGTCGGAGTTTGATGATTGAGTTACAGTAATTATTTGTAGTTTCATGATTGATAGTGAGATTAAATGATGGTAGTGGTTTCAGTTTGAAAATTTGAATAAATGTGGGTTGCAAGTTGTCATGTTTTTGTAGCAGGTGGATCTAGTATGATAATTTATCAAATATGGTTCATGAAGTTGAGGGAGTTGGATATTCCTTCTAGTGGTAGTTGGTAAATTAGATCAGGGGGTTGGATCTCCCTTCCAAAAGTAGGTAGAGAATGGTTGAATTTTATAGCCATCTACAAGTTTGTGCCTACATACTGGTACACGTTTATGATAGTATAAGAGCCAGGGGGTTGGAGCTCCCTTCTAGGAGGAGCTGGAGAATGAGTGAAAGTTGTAGCCTTCTATAGGTGGGTTCCTACATACTGGTATGATTCTGCACCAGTACAAGATTGTAAATTTTTTTTCTTTATATTCAAAGAAGACATAGATGAAAACAATAGTTGTTTTTTTCCTACATTTGGGTTTCCACCTTAAATCCTGTTGTTCATGTGTGTTTCTTATATGCGATGGTTTTTCTTGTTTTTTGTTTCACATGATTACTCTCTATCTAACATTTAATAAAGTATTAATGCATTTAATAGAGATAGACAAAAGACAAATTAACTGAAATATAAGTTTACTGCATTGTACACTAGTTGTCTTAAGAACAGTCGCGTACACACGTGGGCTCCTTTATGTAAAGTTATCTATAAAAATTAGAATATGAATTGAAAAGTTTATAATTTGAGAATATTGATTCAGCACCCCCCTACTCTCAGTATTTTTCCCAACAATTAGTATCAGAGCAAGTCCTTTGGTAGAATCTTGATTTCTTGAAGGAGATTTTTCAAGATGGGTAGTTACGAAGGAGTATTTTCTATCAGACCTCATATATTTAATGGAACTAACTTTGTCTTCTGGAAAGTTAGGATGAGAGCATACCTACAAGAACTAGGAGCTAATGTATCATAAATAGTTGAAAGTGGATATCAATTTCTAACCTCCATTCCTTCACACATTGCAAGACAGAATTAGTATGAAAACAATGAAAATGTTGTAAATGTGATCTTGGGAAGTCTAGCTGAGACCGAATTTGTGAACGTAATGTAGATGAACAAATCAAAGGGAATGTGGGATAATATTATCCAAACTTATGAAGGTAACACCAAGGTAAAAATGCTAAAATTAAAATATTTGGAATTCAATATGAGACATTCAAAATGCATGATGATGAAAACATCACAATATTTTTCATTAGAGTAGATGAAGTTGTAAATTACATGAGAAATTTGGTGAAGCAATAAGATATAACTCTGTTATTGAAAAGGTTTTGATATCTATAAGTCTGATGTTCGAATCCAAAGTATCTGCTATTGAAGAAATGCAGGATCTAAAAAGTCTTACAATTGATTAGCTCCATGTAATATTGAAAACATTTGAGATGAAGAAAGGTGATCCCTAGGATATGAGAGAAGTAGTGTTCAAATCTACTAAAAATGGAAAATGAAAGGAAAAATCAAGTTATGTATCACAAGAATAATAAGAAGAAGCAAACTTTGTAAAGAGACTCCAAGTAGGTATAGGAAAATTTAGAGATAAGATTCCTTTCAAACGTTTTGTGTACGGTAGAGCTGCTCATTATGTTGCTAAGAATCCTTATACAAAAAACCATGAGAAAGGAAAAGAAGATCCCAAAATAAATAGGAAGAGGTTTGAAAATAAGAGAATCTTTTATACATGTGAAGACAGTGATGGTCTTTCTAATGGTGAATAAGGTGAGTCTCATAAAGTTAGACAGTCATTTATGGAATTTGAAGATGAATCTGATGATAATTTCATTGATTCCCTAGAAGAAAAGGATACCATTATTGAAAATTTTGAGAATAACGGATTAGATGTAGTAACAGTTACAAATTTCAATATATATTCAAATCTAAGAGTAAATCGTTTCTAGTGATCAAGAATGAATAATTCAAAGCATAATTAGGTATGGATTCTTCTTCAAGATGTGATCCATTTTCTTATCTATGCAACATTGATAGTCATGATGATAGTGAAACTATTGAGGTTGAACTTATGGGTAAAAGTGAAACTAAGTCTCTTGAAGAAGAAAACCAAGGAAATTTAGAATCGATGGACAATGCAGATGTGCCTATGCTAAGAAGAGGTAGTTATCAATAATAGAAATAAAATAGGAAGTAGAAATTGATCAAGCTCGATGTCTCACATTTAGTGTGCAATGGTTATAACATGTTTCGTCCATTAGAAAATGAAGTGCAAAAGAACAATAAAGCTTTGAGTAACATCTTTTGTAGAATATATGATTCAATATTGAATAATGTTATGCAGTATAATACTCTAAATAGTATGGGACAAGTTACAATAAATACATGAAGAGGTCCCAAAGGAAGATCCCACGGGTAATCTTATATCTAACAATTAGTCCAAAATGACAAATGGAGTTGCTGATTCAAAAGAAGATAGGTTGAAAGAAATTGTTTATCATAGAAAAAAACTTGATCTTACTTTGAAAAAGAATGATAAGTTATAGTTTTATGATAATAACGATCATGTTGGTATGGAAGCTAACTGTTATTACGAATGCCTTGTGTTAGAGTCGGTTTGGTCAACCCTCCATCAGAGATCAAAGCTCTTTGTGCATTTCAATTTTAGGTGTCCCGCTTCATCCACTCAGCTGCATTTCGCTAGGGACATGTCATGATTTGACGGAGAAAGTCATGTTACTCATTTTCCCTCATGTCTGGCCTCTTCTCGCTCAGGTATTTGTGCATAATCACTAAAAGTAAATGATAGTCAAGGTCTGGTCATATTACAGGACACAGTCCTTTTTATTGCTGGGTCTAGGAAATCATCAGTGAGGTATTTGAAAAAACATGTCCAGAACAAGTCATGCAGGCCAAAGGGAGATCTTATACAACTATGGTTCAGAAAGCATCATCATCACCTGAAGAGACATCGACTCTTCTTCAAAACTCTGTTTTGAAGAAAAGTCAAACAAGGTCAACTATGACAAAATTTTCCAAAAAATCGCCAGTTGACTTTTTCAGATGCAGTCAGGGTTTTCATGGCCAGGTTCCCAGTCACACAGTCGTCGCAAAGAAATGCCAAAAATTTCATCATGAGAGCAAAAATTTCAAAGAAAAATGAAAAGCAGAGTCTTTTAAAGTCAATGAAAAGTGCAAAACTCAAACATTAGAAAGTGGGTCTTCAAAGAAGAAAAAATTAAACACAACTCTCCTAAAGCCTATATATACTTGTTTTTTCCCAAAACAAAAACCATTTGTGCTTTGGCAAGCTTGGAGAGAAATTACAAAGGTGAGAGAGAAAATTCATGAGGGCTTGAGTGAAGGAGAGCTGGTTTCCAAAGGGTGCAACGCACACACCAGGGAGCATGGCGCACACAGAGGGCGCAATGCATTGGCAACCAGCCCGCAGTGCAAAATCAACAAGGGTGCGACGCACACAGCCAGGGAGCTCAAAAAACTTGTAAATTGGTTTTATATCCCGGTTGAAGGCTAGCAAGAGAGAGGTAGGCTCAAAATAAACCTCTTCTCTGTCAATTTGGTCAATGACTAGTGTTTCTAAGATGTTGAATGATATCTAAAGCGCATTGGCCATCCATGAAAACAATCATCAAAGCAAAATGATAAACATGGTTTGCAAATCTGTGAAGACGCCACCAAGGTTGCTCCCATCCCCTTGTCCCCTCACTCCTCATCATTTGTCACCTCCATGGCACCTTGGCTCCTAAGGAACCCCCTAGAAATCTCCACTAAAACCCATCCCCGGAGTTCCAAGAAAATGTGTGCCGTTTGACAGTGCGCGGCGCACACACAAGGTGGCGTGACACACTCAGAGCACGCGGTGCATTAGGAACCCGACCACAGTGTCAACATTGCACTGGCATGGCACATACTCGGCGCGTAGCGCACTGGGAAAAGCGCACGATGCACAGGCCTGTGAACCCAAAAAAGCACCAAATCGCCCAAATTTTTCAAATTGGCTCTCAAAATTGTAAAGGTTGGCCCTAGATATCTTCACCACTAATCCTTAACTCAAAGAAAAATATAATGTTGGTGACCATGAAATCAAAAGCAAATTTTTATTAAGCAAACACAAAAATGACACAAAGAAGGGAAAAAAGCTAGGGTTTTGCTATAGTAACATGATTGCTAAATATGCTCCTACACTACCTCTATCAGCTAATTCCCCTGGAGCAGTTTCCCCTAATAGTTACCCTAGCTACATTTCAATCATATCCATTCATCCCCTTTATTCCTATAGCTCAAAATATCCCAAACCCTACCCCATCAAAACCACACCCCAAACACTCCCAAATACCTGATAAATTTCTCCTTTAAACCCTTATTCCCATTTTCATCATTCCCCTCTTGGCACTGCCCTGTTTTATTATCACCTTGGTGACAGATTTTTAGAGCATCTATCAGTTTCATTGGATTCAGAGGGCAGCATAAAACTCAGGGTACAAGCAGTAGTAATGGCATCAGAAAATTCATCAGAGTATGAGGAGGGGACCACAGTGACACATCTTCAGGAGAGACGGCCCATAGGAGACATCATCGGAGTGGTAGACATCTTAGAGATGAGCCAAGCACCCTCACTGAGTTGCAGGCATGCCCACTTGCCATGTCTTGTTTTCAGCACTTAGCATGCTATGAATTTTTTCAAAGGGTGGAAAATGTCAATGTCCATCATGAGTTGGCCCGCCTTTTTGCACTTCATCTACAGGGAGACAAATCTGTCTTGGCTGGGGTCACTTTCACATTGACACCGGAGGCTATATCAGTAGCAACAGGGATACCAAACGTTGGGGAGCGGTGGCATAAGAAGAAGAAGGCGGAGAGGCATCACTATGAGCCTTACATCAAGGACAGTTGCTTGAGCCAGCTCACCAGAGTTTTCCCATTCATATTCTTGAGGGATGAGTATGCCCCACTCATGAGATTTATCATGAAGTATTTCAGTTGCGAGGGGAGGTTTTCTTGCCTTTATGCCTATCACATCCGCTTGCTCATGCACTTCACCAAGGTGCGGATGATGAGCCTCCCATTTTTCATCTGCAACAATATTGAGAAGATGAAAAAATTCATGCAGTACAAGACCCCACGACAACAGCTAAACAATGTATATAATTTTTCTCTCATTTGGATCTTGGTAGACCATCAGTTGGGATTGCGGGGTATTGCTTGGGAGGACTTCATCTCCCGTGATTTCTTCAGCACCCCACTAGTGATATCAGAGGCAGAACACGAGGTGGGAGGTCCTTCACATCAATTTGAGCCAGAGATGGGAAGACCTTCACATCAGTTCGAGTACCATGAGACTGCCACCATGCCAGTATACATCAAATACCAGAAGGGAAATAGACCATTGTTTGCAGCAACAAAGCGAGTGTTATCTCCACCCGTGGTGGAAGTGGCCTCGCTTTCGCCATCAGCATCACAAGAGCAGGGTAAGGGGAAAGAGCCACTGTAGGAGGAAGGACCATCAGGTGAGTAGGAGACCAAGTTTTTTCACCTCCAGGATGACGAGACAGATGCAGAACCAACCAATGAGGAGCTTATAGAGATCATCAGGGAGCAGCAATCAGAGATTGAAGACTTGACCATTGATCTAGAAAGGGCCAAGTGGAACATGAACTACTTGGAGTAGAGAAACAAATAGCTTGAGGACCAATAGATGATCATGGAAATGCAGAACATCCGTGAGCAGTGCCAAGCTGCTCAAAGAAGAAGGGTTCCGCTCACATATTTGGAGCAAGAAATCAATGAAGACGGGAGTCCAACCTTGAGTGGGTCAACATGCAGTTGGAGAGGCTGTTGGACAACGCAAATAGGGAGAAAGACATGTTGAGGCACATGACTCATCACTACCAGGCCCGAAACATGAGTTCCAAAGCAAGAATCAAGAGCCAAAGGCAAAATTGCGCAAAGCGACAAAAGAGGAAAATGAGGCAAAGGAGGCAAAGGAGAAAGATCAGCTTCGAATCTTGGCTAAGGCTTCCTTGGAATAGAAAATCACTTCATAGGGAACCTTCAGCGCAAATTTCAAAAAATTTGGCCAAATTTTGGTCACAGGCAAATTTTTTGGGCACAAAATAGGAAATTCCTCCAGTGGCGCGACGCTAAAAATCTAGGGCTCCAATCAAAGAATGGTTTGCATTTTTGGATTAAGCATCGAAAAATACTATTAATGGTGTCCGGGCTAGAAATTTTGACAAGTTTTGGGTCTCCTAAAGGACAAAAAACACCCAAAAATGGCCTCTCTGCCACTTTTTTGACACACAGAAAGCAGTCTCGGGAGAATGAAGTTTTCGAGGGGCAAATGAGCTTCAAATTCAGAAATTCCAGTTGGGTTGGATAGTAGATAGGATGGGATTTCCAACAAGTCAACTTGGGCACATTTTGGACGTCTACAAGTTCCCCAAAACAAGCTCCAAAGTGGCGCGGCGCACAGGGGAAAAAACGACCAATTTGCTCCCGTTTTGCGAAATTTCGGGTCGCGACTTCTCCAAGTGGGCCTGGAAATCTACACTTCGATTTTTTGGCACCAGAGGCGGCATTAAAGAGTTTTCTCTCCAGATGGGCATCTTTCCAAGTGGCAAAAGAATGCAAAGGGTCACCACAGCCAAATGTCATGCTTGAGAGCGCTACACCTGTAGCTGATGGTTGGCTCTCCATCTCCTTTTTGAAATGATTTGAGTGACTTCCCAACCCCTGGGCATTCAATCTCTTCTATACACTTTCTATATATTGTATGCAAGTTATTTAGAAAGGTTTGGCTGGCTGGTAACTTCTGGGAGACTGTGGGAAAGAAACTTTGTTTTTGCACTGTGTATTTTTGACGGAGAATTAATGAAAGGCAACGACTCTGTTTCATGAGATTCTTGTGGTCGTGAGTGTAGAAAATGTGTTCTTATGTTCCATATGTATCTTGTTATGTTTCATATTTCATTTCATGCTTCAATTCAGTGAAATTGTCTAAGTGAGATTAGGTAGAATTCAATTTATATTGCTCTGCCTGTGGGAAAATTTCATGTACAATGTTATTCTTCTGTTGAAAAGGATTCATGTGACCATGCCTTTTCACTTTCTTTAGCAATATTTCCATTCCTCGTTACCTTAAGCTGAAATTGTTGTTCTTGCCACCTACCTTGCCTCATGGAATAATCTGTGCTTTCATATTCGATTCTCTGTTCTTTGTTGAGTGCCAGTCCCATATACATCCCAGAAGCTCGGTCACTTCATAAAATCTTTTCCAAAATCCCTTTTCACTTACTATCCTAAGGTAAATATTGCATTGTAAGTCATCTCAGACTATCTTGCCTATCCATTCACTGAGCGTGACTCGGAGAGAGCCCTCTCCTGTTCTGGTAGGGCTAGCAACCAGACTGAGCATGGTTTGTGGTTACCCTAATTTTTGCCTTCCTTCAGCCTAAGGCAGATTTAGGTGCTAACACCTTGAAGCTAAGATCATCTCTGTAACAGAGGATATTGAAAAATAAAATAATCGAAATGAATATATACTTCAAGTTTTTGAAGAACAAGAGAATGGGCTGAAAGAAGAGATTCTCAAATTGAAGCAACAAGTGGAGGAATGAAGAAATCTTGAAGAAGTAGGAAAAACAATATCAGGTTGAGGTAAATATCCTAAAAGAAAAGGATAAAGGTTTTCAATTTCAGGATAGTACTAAGACTTTGGATAATATTATTAGTAGTCAAAGGTCTCCTGCCATCAAATCTGGTCTTGGTTTTCATGAAACTGTTAAAGGTGAATCTAGCTCACAAGCTGAGCCAAGGAATTGTAATGAAAAATCTGAAATTCTCAACCAGGAGATAAGAAGTTAACCTCATCAATAACCAAGGAAACAAAGTATTCAAAGGAAATCATTTACTCCTAACTATAGAAGTGTTAATAAATTTTCCCTTCTGATCAATAATGTTTAATGTTATAGATGTCATAATTTTCCACATGTTGCATCCAATTGCAGAAGTAGAATGTTTCAAGCTAATAACTATGTCACAGAAATATCATTAGCTTCCAGGTACTTTAACGGATATTGTTTTTCTTAAAATATGTTTGGTCACAAAGCCATTAATTGCAATAAAAGGAATATGAAACATATAAGATGTTATACTTGTAAAAATTCTAGGCATGTAGCAAAAAAATGTAGGAACAAGTCTATGGATCACTACAGACAATATGGTTAGCAACCATATAAGAACATTGATATCAGAAAATCTTAAAAAGGTGTATCCACCAATAAGAAAAGGAAGAACAAATATGGTGTGGTCTTTCTCACTGCACATTTGAATATGAAGATGAATGGTACATAGATAGTGGATGTTCTCATCACATGACTTGAGATAAGAGTAAAATTGAGTCTCTCAGGAAGAACAGTCATAGTAATGTTATTCTTGGAACTAATGTTTCAACAAAAGTTCTAGGACAAGGTAAATAAAAAATTAATAAAACTAGAGTAGTAGTTGATGCTTTCTTAGTTCAAGGGCTGAAGAAGAATATCATAAGTGTAGGAAAAATGGTTGACAAGGGAAGATATAATTTTGTTTACATAAACCAAGTGTAAGGTTATGAATGGAGTAAGAAATAAAGAAAAATTGTATGTGTTTGAAGATCGAAATTCTCGTAGATATGAGAATGGTTTATACTTAAAGTAAAAGAAGATGGTTCCTGTTGTAGTATCTTATTCTTAAATGAATATTTCTAACATTGACTACATAAGTGGTGAGTGGTACCTGACCTCATTGAAATAGAAGATGGTTATGAAGTCCTCAGGATTAGTGATGTGTAATCTCACGGGGAGTAATAATTATTGGCTCCCATGGTTGTCTTATATTTTTCCTGTTGATTATACTACTAACAGTCTCTCTTGTAAATTAACAGTAAACAGGTAAAGATAAAATAGAATTAGGGTGAGTTGAAAGTGTGAAATTTCAGTATTTCATTTTTTGTATATGCATCTTATGAAGAAAATATGCATTTATACACGCATTCTATGCTGCAAAACTGTGTATATTTTGGTTTTTTGAAGGAAAAATGGAACAGAGGTAGGAAAAGAGTCTTATATGCTTCATTCAATTATCGATTGGATTTTCTGTTATGATGGTTGAAGGTTACAATTTGTCGATGCTATTTGAAAGTGATGTTTGGCTTGTATAATTTTTTCATGGCTTGATGGATGATTGTTTAATGAATATTATTCAATATCCTAACTGATGTATGAAATTATATGATCATATACAATAGTGAACAGTTAGCATAGTTTCATGGGGGGCACTTCTTATGTTTCTAATAATGCATTTTTTCCATTATATTTTCTTCATACATGATTATTCTTTCATGATGTTTCTTATGTTGATCAAGCTCTTGAATGATCCCAAGTTGATCATATTAAAGCTACATTGTTCTATCTTACATATTGATGGTGAGTTGTTGCTGACGCATGTCTATGGTGTAGATCATATATGGCATATGATAGTTGAAGATGACTATCATGGTCCTTTTTATGTATTTGGTATTGTTTATAAATGTGTTCTCTATCATTTGATGTGAAGGTCATGTAAATATGTATGGTGTATGCATTGTCAAATTTAGTTAGGTATGGACTATTGTGGTCCAGTCCTTTTGGATATGTGATGTGATTTGTAATCCCACTATGTTCGGGAATTTGATGTAATAATGATGTCAAACCCACTATGATTGGGTAATTGATGTAATTTTGAGTCCTTAGTGTTAGTACAAGTCTTATGAGTCATAAATTCATGTACTTCAATGTTCATCCCTCAAACACTTCAGCATTTTAGACATGGAAGTCTTGAGTCAGCATTGATCAGCCCTTTTCCCTTGATGTCAAAGGGGGAGAGTAACTCAATGTTTGGATTGGTGTTTGGAGAGTAGCTTGGTGTATGAAAATATTGGTGCTTGGCTTGATGTATTTATAGGTTGTTGCGAAAAAGCACCAAAGTGTTTTCCATCAAGTCCAAAGGAGGAGATTATTGGAATTATGAATTAAGTGTTGTCCTTGATGGAAACCTACCTAATGCATTGTCCTTGATTGAAATCTACTTGATGAATGGAAACCTACTTGAAAACTTGTCTCTTGATGAAGACCTATTTGTTGAATATGTAAAATTGATGTGACAGAATGTTTTACAAATGTGATAGAGTGGTTTGGAAAAGGCATGGTAGTTCAGAGGCAGATGTATGATAAATTTGAAAGTTAAATAAGTATATGCAAGATTTGTTAGGAAAATCCGCATACATACATGAGTATGAAGAATAAAAGGCACGTCCAATTTCTAAACCATGGTATTCTAAATACCAAGGGTCCTTGCAATGGTATTTCCTTGTGGTATTGAGCCCAGTAACATATGTTTTGATCCCCTCTAAGAAAACCATTGTCTGGAGAATGGTTTTGACCTATGGTATTGAAAAGGGCTAAGCTATATAAGGTGATAAAGATCAAAGTAATCATGTGTGTGAAAAAGTGTGCAAGTGATGGAAATATTATGAACAATTAGTTTTGAAGAAAATATGCATATTATGGGCTATTAATGCTCTTCCTGATCTAAAATAAGTATGCACCTGGGAGTTTGATGTTGGATCATATCCAATAGATCTGAGATGACAATAATGATTATGAGATGATTTCATCTATGTTGAAGGCATCTTAACACATGATTTGTCTGTATATGTAGAGATCAAGGTATGTCTGAAGTTATGTGTTGCAACAAATATTTAACTCTAAATTTGTAGATGTGTATGCTAGTTTTCTAGCCTGCAATGCATGTAGACAAAAATTTTCTGGTAAGTTGCATAAACACAGGTTTGGTTCCACAAAAGTGCGTACACATGAAAATATGCCTTGACGAAAGCACATACAAAAGCTAGGGCTTTGATGAAAAATAATGTGTTATGAGTTAATCAGTTTTTGATGTGTTTCTATTGTCTTTCAATGAAGTATTCTTAACGATCTATGCTTAAGAAGTCATGTTGTGATTGTGAATTGATTAATTGAAGAATGCTGAGTTTACTTGCTGATTGAGATTAAATATTAGAGAAAGTTATGTGATTGGTTCATAATTTCGTAGTAGATATGAGCATGAATCAGTGTTTGTTTGAAAATTGCATATATTCAGTTTTCATTTTTCATAGGTTTAAGATCTGCAAGTGGATATGATTCATGAAATTCACATACACATGCGAGTTTTCTACTATAAAGTAACGTATATTGTTTGACGGATGGTTGATTAGGGCCTATAATAATAGGACCTGGTTTCTATGTTGTGCAATATGATGTTTGATATTATCATTACAATGATCTGACTAAGGTTGAGTTTTGATTGAGTTTTAGTTGATTGTCTTTCAACAATTGGTTGATTCAGTTGTGTTAGAGTTTGATGATTAAGCTATAGTGATGAGTTATAGTTTGATGACTGACATTGAGCTTAAATGTTGGTAGTGGGTCTAGTATGAAAATTGGATGAAACATGGTGTACAAGTTTTGATGTTCTTGTAGTAGGTGGATCCAATAACAAAATTTATGAAATGTGGTCCCAAGAGTTAAGGGAGCTCGAGATTCCTTCCAATGGTAGATGGTAAATTGGATCAGGGGGTTGGAGCTCCCTTCCATTAGAAGCTGGAGAATGAGTGAAGGTTGTATCCTTGTGCAAGTTGGTGCCTGCATACTATTACAAGTTTATGCTAGTACAAGAGCTAGTGGGTAGGGGCTCTATTTGAGTAGGAGTTGGAGAATGAGTGAAGGTTGTCACCTTCTAATGTTGGGTCACTACATATAGGTATGAGTCTCTATGAGTACAAGATTTTAAAAATATTTTCTTTATATTATAAGAGGACAAAGATGACGACAACATATGGTTTTTTCATGCATTTAGTTTCTACCTTAAATCATGGTGTTGATGTGTGTTTCTTATGTGTCATGTTTTATTTTGTTCTTACTACGCATGACTACTACCTATCTAATGTTTAATAAAGTATTGATGCATTGGCTTAAGATAAATATAAGATGAATTAACTGAAGCATAAGTTTACTCGATGTACACTAATCTTCTTTAGAACAGTCGCGTACACACACAGGTTCCTTTCAATAAAGTCACATACAGAAATTAGAATATGAATTGAAAATTTTGTGATTTGGAAATACATATTCACTCCCCCTAGTATTTTACCCAATAAGTTATAACGTTTGTCATTATGACCCTATTGGTGGTGTTGGACCTGCCAACATGTCAAGGGATATCCCTGGTAAGAAGTCAAAATTATACCTCAGACTGTTTGTTGTAGGAGTCGAAGCAGTGGGTCATACAGTAATGCCTTGACCATGATTTCGCACAGAGGAAAGTAAGATAACTCTGTTGGTAGCAAGGGTGTGACAATTGCAGTGAATCAAGTAGGGTGCATGGAAGGTTCTAACACATGGGAGTTTAGATGCCTGTGCCCCTTGGAAACTTGTGACAACATGCAGTTTAGAAGGGAACACACGAGCAAAGAAACATCACAACATGGAATGAAAGTTAGTGAGCAATCTAAAGTGATGGTTAAAGAAAAAATACATTTCAGAAATATTCATACATACTTATACAAAATAGTCTATACACAGATTCGTAAGAAAACCAATACATATATTACTTAAAGTAAATGAGATAACATAGAATACAATAGAACATATGCATGAAACGTGTTGGCTCTTGTTATATTAAGAAGTGTAAGATCCAGTCATACAATACATCCATGTCCGACCACTACTTCCGATACCAGAATGTTACAGCGACAACCACCCGCTCCTCCAAAAAGATGTACTAGCTCTACACAGTGGAGAAGCCAAAGCTCATTACAATACTATCCAAGCTCTCTACAAGATAGTCTTATTAGAAGCTTGGTTGACTAGCATCACTTAGAATGTGTTATGAGGGACTATTTATAGCAAAGGGTGGAGTGACCTTTGACATTCCGCTTTGTGATAGTTTAGCATTCTCATGACTCTCCATCTAATCTATTACTGTTACATCCAACTATCGACAATTGTATTACACTTGACAAGAAAATACATTACAATGCACATGTACCCATGTGAGACAAAACGGCTTGAGCAAGACATGCTAGAAATCACTATGACTTAGACAACCATGGAATTCCAATTCCTCAAAAGCCTTATGATGATCGACAATAAAATAGTGATGCCAATATCGATAGTATTTGATGGTGTCCATGTGATCCAAGGTGACATCTGTCTAGAACCTGACTCTTGCCTCCATAGCATCTGGGTACACTACTCGGGCTCCTCTATCCAACTCATCTGAAAGCATGCACATGATTGTATTCAATTCAGATGGACCAACAACATACTTGTGTATGATGTTTGCACTGATGGGCAAGTCTAGGCTGGTGGTAATGCACATCAATTCATCAAAATACTAGCCAGGATCTAGTCACACTTGTGGCTTTGTCTTTGACTTGGTGAGAGTCCTAATAGATGGGATCACATGTGCACACACCAAAATGTGGAGTACTAAAAAGGTATGCATTTGATGGTCATTTTAGTGGCTTTTCAGTAGAATTTATAAACATTTTTGCATCATGAACTTGGAAAACAATAAAGAATTATAATAAAACATGTGAGAATTAATATGAAAGACATAACCACTGATAATTCTTATTATTTTGTGCAGGAAAGGGTGAAAATGAGGATTTGTTGTTCCAAAGAAAAAGAAAAGAACAGGGTAACTGTTGTCCCTTTGACGGGGGACCGAGTGCAAACAAGGCTAAGCAGATCAAAGCAAACCGGCCCAGAAAAGGAGGAGAAGACACCAGCTCGGCGGAGGAGAAAAGAAAAGATTAAGGATTAACAGTTTGGCGAATCCCTCAGGATCTTTGATCTTGAGGGATCACTGCTTTATCTATATTATTACTTAGACATCTCCGTCGTCACCCTTATATAAAGGGACAAAACTATTAGCTTTGGGAGATTATGCTTTTATGTAATTTTCTATTAAAGATCAAACTTTGATCATCGAGTCTCGTTGAGAACTGGTTCGTTGTAATTTTATTTTATGCATTAATATAAACTTGGTGATTATCTTATCTCTGCATCTGGATTAAATTAAAGCGGTGTACCCTTGGAGGCTAAGGGCCCGGCGCCGGAGGACACTTGATTCTGTATCACTATGATTTGATTTCTGCGTGGTTTGCTTATCGTCGTTATTTGGTAATCTAATATGCTTTATAAGTTGCCATCGCATGCTCTGTTAAAGATTAGTCCATTGAGGTTTTTATAGACAGAATTGTGTATTGACTCTACATTTTATTATTGATCTTTTCAGAGTTGATTGAATGTTATTAGTCTTGACCAAATATTATTACTATTCTGTTACAGAGCTTTTGTATTGTACTTTCATGAAATAAAAGTCATCTGAAAGTTGCGTTATTTACGATTGTTGGATTCAGAAGTAATGTTGTTCTATTTGGAAACACAGTCATATTCCTATCAATTAAGACTAGCCAGATTACTATTCCAGCATGTTGTGTTCGTATATGATTTACAGGCGTTGTTCCATAACTTATCTGTAGTTAGTGCTATTCTATTAGAGTGTTCTGCTTGATTTTCCTTAAGAATGAAAGGTTGTTGTTTGATTACAATGAGTGCATCTGAGTTAGTAGATTAAGTTTGATGACTGCTAGTGAGACTTAGTTATTTAGTTGTTGTTCCATTTTAGAATTGTTGTTCCATTCTAGATTTGCTGTTCAATTTCTTATTTGCTATTCCATTTTTCTATTTGCCATTCCATTTACTCGCATTTGTTGTTTTGGTGTGAGAGATGATCTAAGGCTATAGTGAGCCTCGACATTTACTGTCTAGCTCCCAGACCCGTGGACCATGCTCTAATTTTCTTTTCATCAGTTTCCAAAGGGATGGGTTATCACTGCCGAACCCTTGACTGATAAGTTGCCTAGTTTTCTGAGTGTGTGATTTATTCCTTTGAAGTAGCTTAATTATAGACAAGCATCCATTTACTCTTGTATTTTTGCGCACTGTACTACTAGCATTAATCTGAAAAATGATAGCCTCAGACTGAGACACTCTTTGAAATAACAAAATGCTCCAGATTGACATATTAATGTGAGGTAATTAGAGGTGAAAGAGACCCTTTTTATAGCTCTACATTTTGGCGCCATTGTCGGGGAAAGAGTGTAGCCATTTTTCTTTTTCAGAGTAGTGTACGAACCTGCTAGGGAAGAGTTGGATCTTAAAAACGGAAGGTAAGAACCTGCGTGTGGAGCATGTAAAAGCCCTGCTCCACTGTCCGCTTTCCTAACAAATTTTTTGTTGCTTTGTTTGAATAGAATTTAGTAGTTCATTTGAGTGCATGACTAAATAGAAAAAACCAGAAAAGAATATCAAACCTCTACCCAAACCTGAAAAAGCTAAGGGTCCGGTGACCCTTGGCAGAACGACCTTCATAGACGAAATCTATAAGAAAACAGAATCTCAGCCATCAGTAGGCCCTAGGAAAATCATTTCTAAATAGCCTACTAGTTCCTTTCAGGCCACAGGATCACCATCTGAAGCCTTTTTTGAGGTGCATAGTCAAACTGAAGAGCAGGATTTTCAAGAAATTGAAAATTCTACTCCAGAACTATTGCAGGAAGGGAATTTCAGCAACTTTTGTCAAGGAGAAGGAGAAACAGGGGAAACAGAGGAACCAAAATCTCCTATTGGAACAAATCAGCCATTAAATATCCCATATAAAGGGAGCACTACAAAAATCATTGTTGAAGGAATCCAATCTCCTCAGACATCAGGTATTATCATTATCCCAGATAAAGGAAGTGCTATTAAAATTATCCCTGTCAAAACTGTTCCCTCTCAACCTAGGAATACCCTCCTAGATATCCCAGAAGGTTATTGGCATATATTCGATCTTATGGCTCCGAACCAGCCAAATACTCAAACCTCTACATTAAAATATCCTAAAGTGGATTCTACAGCAAATGCGCCCATGAAAGCTATCCCTCTTCAACATATCCATACATTTCACAGTATCACATCAGAAGATCCGGATGCATTTTTATTCCAATTCGATGTGTTATGCAGGGGATATGATTACATCACCGATCACCAGAAATTGAAATTATTTCCCTCTACAATAAAAGGGGCTGCTTTAAGATGGTTTATGGGACTAGGTGGTGGGGTTATAAAAAATTGGGATCAAATGAAAGAATCCTTCTTGAAAAAATATTAGGATTATTATAGGTCTAGAGAATTGAAAGACGAAATATTCCAAATGACATCCCAACCGAATGAAACATTAGAGGAGCATGTGGAACGTTTTCAGTACAATCTACAAAGATCTCCTTATGCATCACTACCTTTACCTGCTAATGTGTTAAAAACTGCATTGATAAGGGGCATGAAGGAACAATGGATTGAAACATTAAACATCATCGGAAAAGGGGATATTTATCAAGAGAATTTTGCTGACATCATTGATTTATGTATCAGGAGTTCGAGAGGCAGCACAAGAGTAAAACCGGCAGAATATGATCGGTTTGTAAGAGATAATAAAATACCAACAGAAGGAGTAACACATGTAGAGATTGGAAATTTATTGGAAAATTTTAAAATTGATATTCTGGGGACACTGACTACGCAACTTGATATTATGCAGGATAAACAGAAACAGATGGAGGCAGAACAGAAATTGGCAATCTTCTGTCCCTGATGCAGGAAAAAGCATAGTCACAAGGAATGTCCACTGGATACAGTCCAAACATGTGCCATCTGTACAAAATATCACCTTATGGAGAGCTGCCCCTCACTCCCTTGATTGAAAGCAGTATATAAGGAAGCAGAAGAAGAACCAGAATCGGTGTACTTGATCAACCAATGCCACCAGTGGCAGCCGAGACTATCTGGTATGTTTCCAGACACAACTTCTTCTTTTCAGCCTCCACAGTATAATGCTCAACAATATAGTATGTGGCAAAATCAATCTCAACCCCCATTTTCAAACTGGTCACCATAGTCATTTCCTTCTTCAAACCCGTGGCTGAATCAGGCAAGCCAATCTGGTTGGCCGAATTTCCCTTACACTCCACCATATTGGCAAAATGGCCCATATCCTCCACAATGGATTCCCCCTACTTCACAAAGTCCACCGTGGCAGACAAACTGGCAAAGACTGATGCACCAACCAGTAGGAACTATTCCGCTCCCTCAACCTACTCTGCCAGCTTTACAACAAAATCCTCAGTCTAATCTGACACCGCAACTCCCAGCCCAACCCAACCCTAATCCAAATAACAGACTGGTCCAATCTCTTCAAATTGTAGAATCACCAGAAATAGGACCTGACCTGAGGGAGTGTAATGATCTTTAGTTACGATCTGGATGTATTATTGAAACTGAGGGAGATAAAATAGTTCATATTGAAGATCAATTACCAAAAGAACATCAGTTGCAACAAGAGGATGTAAATAAGCAGCAGACTCATAATCAAGCAACCACATCCTCTCCTCCGTTCCCAAAACTATTAGTCATACCTCGACCTTTACAGTATCCTGACTTCGATATTCTAGGAGAATTACAAAATTTGTACATAAAAATCCCATTCCTCCAAGCCATTCAAGACATTCCTATATACGCAAAAACTACCAAAGAATTGTGCATAAAGAAACCAAGGAGGAATATAACAACTAATCCAAGAGCCCAAGTAGTCGGTACTTTATCTGATTTGCTATCCGGGAAAGAAACACCCATTAAATATGAAGACCCAGGAAATCCAATTGTAACTGTTCAAATTTATGGTCAGACCCTATCTAATGCCTTAGTTGATCTAGGAGCTGCAATTAATATTTTAACAACCACTACTTGCCAAACGCTCGACATTACATCTGTAGAACCCACCTCTACTTTGTTAGAATTGGATGACCGATCTGTGGTTAGACCGGAGGGTACTCTACATGATGTCATGGTCTCTGTAGATTCTTGGGAATATCCAACCGATTTCCTGATAATTAATCCAAAAACCCGACTTGATTTACACCCGCTAATCCTAGGTAGACCTTGGCTTGCCACTGTCGATGCTTACATTGGTTTCCGGCAAGGAAATATGACCATAACCAAAGGACCAAATATCAAGAATTTAGTTCTATATCCTCCAGTGCAGCCAAGCGTCACAATAATTAAAACTAACAAACACCTTGTATCATACCTTACTGATAACATTAGATCTCCATTAACTATACAAGAGGCACTTGATTTTAAAGATCAAATAGGAGATGATGCCATTAATAACTTCATTAGTCAAACTAAATCCGGATCCTGCACACAGTGTCACATGATATAAGCAGCATTTGATAATGAATTAGAGGAAGATCCTCTGAAAGATACACATGACCAAACAATACCTGTTACTTCTGTTGCAAACAGTAAAATTGTGGAAATTGAACTGGGAAAAACTTTAAATATCAATTCCAACCTCACACCTGAACAAGAAACGAAGCTCATCCATTTGTTAAGAAAATATCAAGAAGCATTCACATGGGATTATCCTGATATGAAAGGAATCGATCCCCAATTATGTACACACCACATTTATATAGAAAAAGATGCCAGACCTGTTCGTCAACCGCAAAGGAGACTTAATCCTCATCTAAAGGATGTGGTAAAAGCTGAACTTCAAAAACTTTTAGATGTCAATTTTATCTATCCTATTTCTGACAGTAAATGGGTCTCTTCGCTTGTGGTGGTACCAAAAAAGAATGGGAAATGGAGAATCTGTGTAGATTACAGGGAACTAAATAAAGCATCACAAAAAGATCACTTTCCTCTCCCATTCATAGACCAAGTATTGGATACTCTAGCAGGAAAGAAATTATTTTCTTTCCTCGATGGTTTCATTGGATATAATCAGATTCAGATTGCCCCTGAAGACCAAGACACAACTACTTTTACTTGTCCTTGGGGAACATTTGCCTATCGAGTCCTACCTTTTGGCCTATGTAATGCTCCTGCCACATTCCAAAGGGCTATCCTTAGCATTTTTGCAGATTTAATAAATGATGGACTTGAAGTATACATGGATGACTTTACACCATATGGAGATGATTTTGATCTAGCACTAGACATCCTAGAAAATGTCCTACAACACTGCATAGCTACCAGACTTTGCTTAAGTCACGAAAAATGTTACACGATGATGACTGAAGGACTTATCCTAGGACACTATGTTTCAGCAGCCGGCATTCAGGTAGACCCGGCCAAAATCCAAATACTTTTGCTTATTCCCACTCCTACTACTCAAATAGAGGTACGCAACTTTCTTGGATTTTCTGGTTATTATAGATGATTTATAGAACATTATTCGCACATTGTTGCACCTTTATATGCACTAATTGGTAACGTTGGTTTTCTTTGGACAAAAAAATGTGAGCATGCTTTCAAGGATTTAAAGAAGCTCGTATCCACAACCCCAATCCTTCGAGGACCAAACTGGGATTTTCCATTTCAGATATCATCTGATGCCTCAGATACAGCCTTTGGCGCAGTCCTTGGGCAGGAACAGGATAAAAAACCATATGCTATCTATTACATCAGCAAAAATTTATCCCCTGCTAAATTAAATTACACTCTTACTGAAAAAGAATTCCTAGCTGTAATACATGCTGTCAATAAGTTTAGACATTATATTACAGGCTATCCTATTATCTTGTATACAAATCATTCTGCCATAAAATATTTAGCTAATAAGCCTGTCACAAATGCCAGAATAACTAGATGGTTGATTTTATTACAGGAATTTGATATCACAATCAAGGATCGGCCTGGCAAAGAAAACCTTGTAGCCGATTTTCTCTCAAGAATGCCAAAGCCAATCGATGCAGCAACAGTTGAAGATCAGTTTGCGGACGAATATCTATTTGATGTTGTCGTTCAAACACCCTAGTATGCAGATGTTGCAAATTACCTCGCAGTAGGTAAGCTACCAAAACACCTAAACCCTAATGAACGCAAACAGATTGTTCAGAAGAGTACTTGATTCTCGTGGATTTGGGGCTATTTGTTTCACACAGGGGCAGACACGCATATCAGGAGATTTGTTCAAGAAGATGAAATCTTTGACATCCTAAAAGCCTATCATGATGGACCATGTGGTGGACACTTCGCTGAGCATAGAACTGGACATAAAGTATTGTAGACAGGATATTATTGGCCCACGATTTTCAGAGATGCAAAGAAATTTGTCCACGCCTGTGACAGCTGCCAGCGAGCAGGACATCCTGGTCAAGCTGATGAGATGCCTCTGAGACCATAGTTAGTCATTGAACCATTCGAGCAATGGGCTCTTGATTTCGTTGGACCCATCAACCCATCATCAAATCAGAAAACATATATCTTGGTGGCAACAGAATATGTCACCAAATGGGTTGAAGCAAAAGCATTGCCAAGAGCCACAGAGGACTCTGTCATACAATTCCTGTCCCATCTATTTGTACATTATGGCCTTCCAAGGGAAATAATTACAGATGAAGGACCACAATTTGCTGGGAATAGATTAGCTGCAACACTCAACAATTATCACGTCCAGCATAAAATCACTACTCCATACCACCCATAGGCGAATGGACAAGTTGAAAGTAGCAATAAGGTAATAGAATCAATCCTAACGAAAACCATTGCGTCACATAGGCGTGATTGGGCTACCAGACTACCTGAAGCACTTTAGGCCTATATAACAACATGGAGAAGCACCACTGGTTACTCACCTTATCAATTAGTGTTTGGAAAACAACCCATCTTTCCCATAGAATTCGAAATCCAAACATTACGAACAACACAAGAAGTTAGCCTAGATCTAAGCGAGGCACAAATCAATCGACTACAGCAGATCAATGAATTGGATGAAATTAGGCTCTCTGCACTACAAAATACAACACTGATTCAACAACAGTGAGCTAAATGGCATGATGCGCTCATCAAAAACAATGTTTTCACGAGGGAGACTGGGCTCTGTTGTACGATTCTCAGTTTCAGGACTTCCTTGGGAAACTCCAAACTCATTGGTTGGGACCATACAAAATCCAAAAGGTACATGACAATGGGACCCTTACTCTAATCACCATTGATGGTTCTGGATATGCCTTCAAAGTAAATGGCCACCGAGTTCGTCTCTATCGTAAACCACTCACTCGGGAATCCTTCTACCAGCTGGTACACCGAGACACTAATATGGAGATTTTTGGAGAGGAAGAGAAGTCTTCCTCACCTGTAATTCATTAAGGAATTCATTTCTTTTTACAATTTGTACATAAGTTCTTTTCTTTGAATTGTTCTTGTACATATGCTTGAATTAATGTTTTCTTGTCATTTTTTCTGTTCCTTTTTTTCAAAAGAACAACATTTCGATTTTTGTCGTTCCTTTTCCAAAAGGATGGCATTTGTGTGTTTCTGCTGTTCCTTTTCTAAAGGAACAACATTTTTGATTTTCTGTTGTTCCTTTTCTAAAGGAACAACATTACTAATTTTCTATTTTTCCTTTTCCAAAGGAACAACATCTTTGATTTTCTGTTGTTCCTTTTTCAAAAGGAACGGCATTTGCTTGTTCTGATTTCCGTTTCTAAAGGAACAACATTTCGATTTTCGCTATTCCTTTTTCAAAAGGAATGGAACTGCTGTGTGTTTGTTGTTCCTTTTCCAAAGGAACAACATATTTTTGATTTCTGTGTTTCCTTTTCAAAAGGAATAGCATTCTTGATTTTTTTGGTGTTCCTTTTTCAAAGGAACAACATTTTTGCGTCTTTTGCTATTCCTTTTTCAAAGGAACAACATTTTTCATGGCTGCTATTCCTTTCTCAAAAGGAACGTCATTTCGAGTGTTTTGCTGTCCTTTTCCAAGAAGATAGCATTTATTTAAATTTTGTTGTTCCTTTCTCAAAGGAATGGCATTGGTGTGTTTTGTTGTTCCTTTTTCAAAAGGAACGACATTTGCAATTTTGAGATCTATGCTCCTTTGTTGTTCCTCTTTCCAAAAGGTACACTTCTAGCATACCTTTCCTCTCCTTGTGAAATAGCTTATCCCTTTTGCTGATCTAAATTGAGGATGCCTCTTGCTCCTGTTCTTTCAAAGCCTTTTAGAGACAATTATGCACTTATGAAATGAACACAAAATCACAACATACTGAAATCTGCAAATTATAAATCACCATCTTTATAAGGCTCTGTGTTGGTAAGAGGACAAAAGGAAGGACACACTTATTCATCATCTTTTGTTGTCATTGTCTTACTAGTTTTGCTTTGATTGGTTATCTTTAGCATGACATTCCCTTTAATCCTCTTTGATTATTGTTTAGGAATAAGGGCAAAGGGTTTATATCTTCCTATTGAGATGATAAGACTTCTTCCACCATTCCTACTCTTAAGGAGTGTTGAACCACCCTTTGTGTATAAATAAGGAAAAATGCTTTATGAAAAAAAAGTAAAAAGATGAATTATACGTTGTCAAATGCAGGATAGGGGGTCTCATCAAAAGCCAGCCTACCATGATCATGAGGATGGAAGTGAAGTGGCATTCCCACTATGGCCACCACACCAGGGATATCGTCCAAAAGGTATATCAAATAAACAAACCTTGGAACAGGAGGTCTCATCACGAGCCGGCCTGCCCACATTTTGCTCCTTCCTCGTGAATGGCATTATGGTTCACTAGTTACCAAGCCAGCATAATGGCCTACACTTTAACATTGCATTCCTTAATATACACATAAAGGATCATGGTTCCAGGGGTAAAATAAACAACTCTGCCAAGGTTATGGACACCTGTCGGTAGCAGAGCACTATTAATGGTATTGAAGTCACATTGGTTACACCAATAGGTAAGATACTAATACTCTTTTGTTTCTTATATCCTAGGCACTAATCATATATTATTTCCTGACTTATATATCGCATGAACATTTATTACCACCAATCATGGCCAAGGAAGTGACAATGACCACTTGATATTTGGCAAGTACGACAGACGTCCTATCCCCCAGCCTTGCATCATATGACAATAGCCTCTTACGTAATACGCGATCGAACTTTATGCCTCCATTTCGATAATTCGTTGTTTTTCTAAACATGGCATATCTTCATATGCTATTCCTTTATGACTTTGTTGTAGATCGGGTGTTGTTCCTTTAGTTGACGGTTGGGAAAACCTATCACATTGTGGGGGGGAGGTTAATCTCATTATTCCTTGGATTATGTGTCAGCTCACTATTCGGGAAAGATAGTGTACTAGAGTATGGCATGGCTTAACGACATGATATTTCTATTTTTTACGCAAGTTGCTGTTCATAAGCCATTTATGTTGCATACTCTGTTTTTTTCGAAATCTTGCGATTGTTACCCTCTTTGTGTTTCAAACAACACAAGCAGCTGTTGTTCCATTGAGAATCCATAGTGAAACCATGGGAGGAAGGGAAATTCAAAGGGAACCTCAGGTGTTGACAGTCTCTGCTGTTGCCCGACAGGTCCTGGAAAGAGCAGGGTGGCTGACTTATCTCAACCACTTGCAGGAGTCTAATGAAACAGTGGCGATTGAATTCCTCCAGAATCTGGAGGAGGATTACTCCATAGTAAGGGGGAAGCAAATAGTAGTCACCGACGATATAATCACAAAATTCTCGGGACTACCAGCCACCAAACCTATATGGACACTAAAAAAGGAAATACTACAGAAGATTATACAAATCTTCTAAGACGAAGGCCAGAGCTTGACGATTAAAGGGAAGGGAGTTCTGCCAGCAACACTAGGAGAGCCCTAGGCAGAATTAGCAAGAACCGTGCAAAGCTACATCACCTGCGAGGGTAAAAAAGACGTGGTAAGACCACAACATCTTAAACTCTTAGTTGTTCTAAAGCAGAAATGCTCTGTAAATCTGCCTGCACTTTTGAATTCATTACTTCATGACGTTGCATGAAGCTTAAAAAAGGCACAACATGTAGAGTCAATTGTTATTCACCATGGGTTAATTCGCTTAATTGTTAGCCATAGCCCCACCCAGCAGCAAAGGAGCTGGCAAGAGCTAATTGCAATAATTGAGGGAAGGGCGACAACACCATCCCCAAAAAGTAAACACACTACAAGCACACCAGAATGTCTGGGAAAACGCAGAGAATCAGTAAAGCAAAAACATGTTGCTAGTACATCTGAACGACCAGAAACACGCCAGGAATCGGCAAAGCATAAGTATGCTACCGGTACACCCGAACAGCCAGAAAAGCATAGAAAATAAGTCTGGTTAGCTCAGATACGAGAAATGTTAGGAAAGCTCCAGGAAAGCACTAGCCAGCCAGTGGAAATTGAGGACGAGCAATCCTCACGACCAGAAGTAGAAGTAGAGCAAGCTGAAGGAGAAGAGAGAAAAGAGGCCGAGAAATCTAAAGAAGAGGCCGAGAAATCGAAAGAGGAGGCCAAGCAATCCGAAGAAGAAAATGAGGAAGAAGCTGAGTGTTCTGAAACATAAGCTGAGCATTCTGAGGCAGAAGCTGAACAATCCAAGCAGGAGGAGGAAATGGGACAGCAGGAAGGTAGCCCACCACAGGACCTAGTGGGAGAAGATGAATTGGCTGTAGTTTTGGCCAATATGGGTGAGTATGGCCAACATTCCAGTCCAGCAGACCTCCATGACAAACCCCAAGAGGAAACTGCATCTGAAAAACAACATGCAGAAGAGGCAGAAGAAGGAAATCTGCCTGTTCATGATAAAGAGGAGATAAGAGATACTGAATGGGAACAATATGTTCCCAAGGAACCATAGGAAATTCCGAAGGAAATAGGAGCAGAAAAAAAAGTTGCCTGGGAAGTGACAGAACTAGTTAAGGTTCCTACCCCAAAACAGCCAGAGTAGAACACAGAAGAAACACCCCAGGAGAAAGATCCAGGGACTAGTCAGAGTCCAAACTGCAGCAGACATCCTGCTGTTCCTTCTAATGAAACGCTAGAAATTAAGGAATTGCAAAAGGAACATCAGAGATTATTGAGCATAATAGCCCAACTCCACCAGCAGATGAGGATCCTGAAAGCAAGGCAGAGGGTAAGGAAGACCGCAGGGAAGAAAAAGGTGACCATTCCAGTAAAACTCCGCAAGGAAAAAGGTGGAAGACTAAAAATCGCCCTGCTGTTCAAAACCCTGCTGAAAATCCAGCTGCTGTTCCAAACGATTCTGAGGAACAGACTGTTGTTCCATTTGAAAAGGAACAACAACAAACTGATATTCATGTTAAAATAGAAATGGATGATATGATGACTTGTGACAAAGAAATCCAGACGGAGGCACCACCCTCAGGGGTGATAAAGGTTCTGAACTCAAAACAACGCAATAAGAAAGTTCAGGTAAAACTCACGGCCTCCACTACTACATGGAGAAGAGATCCAAAGACAGTGACCTTGCGCCAGGGATTGAAATAGGCTCAGCAAGAAGCAGAAAGGCTTAGAGAGAAAACGGTCCCTCGCAAGAAGTATGAAGAACTACAATAGCAACTAAGGAACATCAATCAATCCAAAAGCCAGGCCTTTGAGGGATGGCCAAAGGAACAAGAGAAAGTTGCAAAGTCAACTCGTAGGCTAGATACTATTATCAAGCAGATGGATACCTTGTGTTCTTTATACAATGAAGTTTTAGCATGTAGGGCCCCTGCCAAAAACTATGCTCTGTTTTTACTGGAATGGTATTTACAACTAAAAATAAAAGCTGTTAAAGTAGGCGCCCCTATAAAAATTAACATTGTCAATGACTTTATAGACTGCTATAAACATTATGCGGTGAAGGTCCAGAGATTGTTGTGTGAATTCTATTTGCATAACCTCGTGCTAGATCAGGAGACTGAGCTGAACCCTAGCACTTTTGTTGGAGACATCCAATTGCAAGCATTCATCTCATTTGGGGTTAATCAGATTAAATGGCTGAAACCCTATAATACTTTCCAGAGGCAGGAAAATGGCCTAGATTTGTGGGTAAGGGCTGAGCCGAGGAACCCAGTGCAGTTATGGAAAGCACATAGAAACCTCATGAGGACTCCGGGTGTCATTGAAATGCTAGGACCCATGCATGAGGCACTCATTCGACAAAGTTTAGAATATTTTCTTTCTATCAAAGACCTCGCCATTGATGCAGCCAAATTTTGGTACCGAATCTCTAATCCAAACATCCAGCTCAGGGAACCGTTTAAGTATGAGAATTTTGAGTTAGTTGTCAACTGTTTGAACCTCTATGGTGAAAGCATTTTGAAAGCAGGGCCATCCTGGTTAGGATATAGATTCTTCAGTCTAATTATTTGGCACCCTGTACCTGGATATCAAGCCCTGTATGAGATGCCTGAGGGTCAAACAGGCCAGTTCTTTGACTACCTAGTCACTCATCATGGCTGTAGGCCTCCACATGAGATTCCTTCTCTAGCCTATTCTCTCACTGCCTTGCATGTCAACTACAACGTTTTCATGAGGTCATGAAATAGGGTAAGCAGGGGGGGTGTGTGGAGTACTAAAAAGGTATGCATTTGATGGTCATTTTAGTGGCTTTTCAGTAGAATTTGTAAACCTTTTTGCATCATGAACTTGGAAAACAATAAAGAATTATAATGAAACATGTGAGAATTAATATGCAAGACTTAACTACTGATAATTGTTATTCTTCTATGCAGGAAAGGGTGAAAATGAGGAGTTGTTGTTCCAAAGAAAAAGACAAGAACAGGGTAACTATTGTCCCTTTGACGGGGGACCGAGTGCAAACAAGGCTAAGCAGATCAAATCAAACCGGCCCGGAAAAGGAGGAGAAGACACCAGCTCGGCGGAGGAGAAAAGAAAATATTAAGGATTAATAGTTTGGCGAATCCCTCTGGATCTTTGATCCTGAGGGATTGCTGCTTTATCTATCTTCTTACTTAGAAATCTCCACCGTCACCCTTATATAAAGGGATAACACTGTTAGCTTTGGGGGATTATGCTTTTATGTAATTTTCTGTTAAAGATCAAACTTTGATCATCGAGTCTCATTGAGAACTAGTTCATTGTAATTTTAGTTTATGCATTAATGTAAACTTGGTGATTATCTTATCTCTGCATCTGGATTAACCTAAAGCGATGTACCCTTGGAGGCTAAGGGCCCGGCCCTGGAGGACACTTTCTTCTGTGTCACTACGATTTGATTTCTTCGTGGTTTGCTTATTGTCGTTATTTGGTAATCTGATATGCTTTATAAGTTGCCATCGCATGCTCTGTTAAAGAATAGTCCATTAAGGTTTTTATAGACAGAATTATGTATTGACTCTGAATTATATTATTGACCTTTTCAGAGTTGATTGAATGTTATTAGTCTTGACCAAATATTATTACTATTCTACTACAGAGCTTTTGTGTTGTACTTTCATGTTATAGAATTCATCTGAAAGTTGTGTTATTTACGATTGTTGGATTCAGAAGTAATGTTGTTCTATTTGGAAACACAGTCGTATTCTTGTTAATTAAGACTGGTCAGGTTACTATTCTAGTGTGTTGTGTGCGTATATGATTTATAGGCATTGTTCCATAACTTATCTGTAGTTAGTGTTGTTCTATTGGTGTGTTCTGCTTGATTTGCCTTAATAATGAAAGATTGTTGTTTGATTACAATGAGTGCATCTGAGTTAGTAGATTAAGTTTGATGACTGCTCGCGAGACTTAGTTATTTAGTTGCTGTTCCATTTTAGAATTGTTGTTCCATTCCAGATTTGCTATTCAATTTCTTATTTTCTGTTCCATTTAGCTATAGGTCGTTCCATTTACTCGCATTTGTTGCTTTGATGTGAGAGACAATATAAGGCTGTAGTGAGCCTCGACATTTACTTTCTAGCTCCCAGACCTGTGGTCCATGCTCTAATTTCATTTTCATCAGTTTCCAAAGGGATGGGTTATCTCTTCCGAACCCTTGACTGATAAGTTGCCTAGTTTTCTGAGTGTGTGATTTATTCCTTTGAAGTAGCTTAGTTATAGACAACCATCCATTTACTCTTATATTTTTGAGCATTGTACTACTAGCATTACTCTGACAAATGATAGCCTCATACTGAGACACTCTTTGAAATAACAAAATGCTCCCGGATTGACATATTAATGTGAGGTAATTAGAGGTGAAAGAGACCCTTTTTATAGCTCTACAGAAAATATCCATACTTTGAATGCTCATGCATGGTGTTATCACTTAGAACTAAAATTGATATATGTAACTTTTCATCCTAGCCCGATGACAAAGTTCAATGCTAGTTTATTTTTGTTTTAATTTTCTTCCCTTAGAATCTGAAGTTTTGAAGAGTTTTTGAGTCAAGTTATTCTCAGCTCCCATTGGTTCCCCTCCATCTACCATTGTTTTATAGCCACCTGTTATCTTATGTCAGTCACCGTGCCTTTTTGTAATTTCGCAGCGCAATCCTGATTAGGCAGTTTCGCAGCACATCATTCAAATTTAAAACTGACAGCGCTGCGAAATCATGGATTCGTACATTTCGCAGCGAATCTTTCCCGAAATGTCAAATCCGTTAGGTGAGTCGTAGGCCGTGTCTTCTCATGTCAGCTCATGTACCCCTCTTATCACATTTTACCACTCATTGCCACTATCACCACCACTAGATCTGTTGATACGCATGAATCATTATTTCCAAGAAAAACCACCGTGCATAAAACTTAATGATGGTCGTAAGTCTTGCATGAAATGACAAATCTGCAAGATTACAACTTGAAAGATTTTAAACGGAAAAATTTAAAATTCAACTGCAAAGATAATCAAGCGAGGTTGAATTCAAATAGAAGCTGAATCACAATTCCAACCAGAGCTGGTAGTTATTGTTTGCGAAGATTTGGAAGAATCAATGGAGAAAAAGGAGCACAGATCCGACAAATGTCTAAGGACTGAGCCGGAAGGCTTAGATATAACGCTGAGAAATAAATAGGTGGAGAAAGCATTTAAAAAGTCCGGGTGCTAGAATTTTTGCAAAAAGTTACAAGGAGGGCACGCACAGGTAACTAAAGAATTTGCACTTAACTTCACAGGCTTGAATTCAAAAGTAGCCATGATAGAATTGCAGGTTTCGCCAGAAGTGATATCTACTGTGACAGAGATCCCACGAGGACAAGAGCAATGGTTTAAAAATTTCAAGTTTGACATGAATCCTTGCAAGGAGTTTTTGAAGGATGAATTTGTAAATGAAGATTTAAGTAAGGCAGTGCCCAGGAGTTATGTCAAAGAATATTATGCTCATTTACTCACCTGCATATAGAAATATCTGACTTGTGAAGGAAGGTATAACAAGGTTTACTCTTACCATTTTAAACTCCTTTTGCATTTCACCGGGAAGGTCTCCATAGACTTACCTTTTTATCTTTTCCGTAGTTTGAGTAAGATGTGTGATAAGGTACAGCTGAGGAAAGAGGATTGTGAAACCTCTTTGTTTCATCATGGTTTGATCAAACTACTGGTTTTAGATGGGCTCCAAAAGGTAGACAAAGATTGGAATTCATTCATTTTTATGGCTGGCTTCAAAAGCCAGACTAGCCTCACTCCTCTACCTGCTAGAGATTCTACAATAGCTGAGCTCCAAACAGAAGCAAGAGCTAAAAGAGTTTCAAATTCACAAGTAAGAAAACAAGTGAAGCCACTCATCATCCAAGATCAACCTCAGCAATCAACTAAGGAAAAAGCTCATGGTAAAAAGACTGTACCTGAAACAAGCACAACTGAAGTAGTCTCAAGGATAAGAACAAGAAGCCAGATGAATAAGGAAAAACGTAAAGCTGTAGTAGTCGAAGAAAGTCCAGTGTCCAAGGGAAGTTTAAATGCCTTATTACAGGCTATTGACTTTGAGCAGTCTCTACCAGTTCAAATTGAGTTGATACAGTCAGAACAAGAAAGCACCAAGAAAGCCAAGGCCTCAAAAAGGCTTAAATTTGATGAGCCAACTGAAGAGTTTGTTTTTAAACCTAGAAGACCTATGACAAGGAGATTCCATCAAGTACAGGAAGCACTGTCAAGAACAGAGGAAATAGGGGAAGGGACACAACGTTGGAAAAAGAAAAACACAGGCAAAACAGTTATCACATCTAAAGAAGATAATATAGCAGCCATAAAGAGCCAATTAGAATCAGCTAAGCATGAGATCTCCAAATTGAAGAAAGTTGCTAGAAGACATGCAGTCATACACGCAAACTATTATAAAGCTATATGGAAAGGGAATGCAACTGTAGAAGCTCAGTTGAATTCAGTGGTTGATGGCCATTCACAATTTCACACCTGGACAGTACCACAATCAAAGAAGCCAAGTACATCAGAAGGATCAATATGCAACTGAGAGTTGGGAATAAGGTTATGAAGAAACAAATTGAAGATCTGAAGGCACAACTAAGCCAGCTTAAAGGACCTGCTAAATGAGTTTTCATTTCAAGTAAGATTCTATTTCAAAAATTTTGATAAGTTTTCTTGATCTTATCTTTCTGAAGAAATCTAAATCCCTATTCGGCCTTTGGAAAGTCTAAAGAAGTTTTTGGCAATCAAGCACTCGGTTAATAAAGGTCTCAGGTTAAAAACAAGTTGTTTTAAATAACTCAGCAGTTTCGTAGCGCGCTACGAAACTGCTGAAAGTGATGGTTTCAAAATAAATCAAGCAGTTTTGAAGTTGAAGCGGGAATTTTGAAAAGGAAATATATATAAGGCATATAAGGCATCATCTGAAACTATTAACATTAAACCAGGACAAGACAGGTGGAGAAGATATGTATTCGAATCTAATTTTAAATTTTTTGTCATAAACTGAACATATTTACCACAGTTCAAGATATTTCATAAAAACTTGGTGCCTTCACACATTAAAAGGGTGGCCAGCACATCAAGGACGTGGCAATCTATTCTATTTGGGTAATCAAAGATAAAAGGCATGCTCCTTTGGATTCGAACATTTTGAGGCAAACCAAGGACCGACAAACAGGGGTAGTTTCCTATGTTTCAGGGCAATGGAAAAAATGTGTCATTGAAGATCAAACATGGGGCCTTGAACATCCATTACAGCCAAACTAAAGGGGAACAGATG
Source organism: Pinus tabuliformis (assembly GCA_031772625.1). Taxonomy (NCBI): domain Eukaryota; kingdom Viridiplantae; phylum Streptophyta; class Pinopsida; order Pinales; family Pinaceae; genus Pinus; species Pinus tabuliformis. The sequence continues at coordinate 381,856,962 of CM062819.1, forward strand.
TCAAAGAACAAGAACCATTGTAATCAAGGCTATGATTAGCATAACACGGTGTTAGAATCCTACTTGATTTAGATCTCTAAAAACTCCAGTCAACACTTTGTTGTATTTATTAAGTAGTTAGAGTTTAAGAGTTGTCAGTAATAGAAGTAGTTTTCGAATTCACCTCATGCTGGATGAGGAATCTCGATCAGTTAGAATAAGAGCTCTATATATAGCTGAAACAGCAATGTAATCAGGGTTGGAAATTTTATAGAAAAGCTTGTATTTGGCCTATGTAAGACTCATTTTCAGTAATACATGCTTGAATTTACTTCTCAGGATTCATGAAGGATTTTTTATGTTCAAAATGTGTGATGTTGTCCTTTTCTTAATTCTTACAGTGGTATGGACGTATAATCACTCAGAATTCACTGAATGTGCTCTGACTTCCTGTATACATTTATAAACTGTGTGGTCCCATATGAGTTTATGTTCTGAATGTTTAAATGTTGAATGCCCTGACTTCCATGTAAGGTTGAGTTCATTGTTATATTGAGGTGTTGTTGACTCCATAAGCCCAATGGATAGTTGTTTAATGTGTTTCCACCATTCATATTTTTCACAGTTGTTCTATAAGAGTTAGCCATCTTATCCTTAATCAAAATCACTAATCCATCAAGAGAGAGCCCTCTCAGGTTGAGGAGGCTAAGCCTCAGCCTAAAGTAGGTTGAAATAGTTACTTAGAGTCAACCTGACCAGCAGCCTATCAGGATCTGATTTTGAGATAACACATGGGAAGCCTGTATGCTAGTGATGAGCTGTGGGAGCTCTTCATAGTTCCATATTTGACTCTGGCTACGTGCCTTCGGCTCGATGGAACTGGCCCTCATCATCTTAGGTAAGTGAATTGGGGCTCCCTTGAATCTCATCGTCCATGTTTGCATGTCATCAACAACAACATGTAAGTTTGCGAAGATACATTCTCTTTAAGCACATCGTTGTTTCCATTCGTTGAGATGGATTTCTACCTTATGCATGGTACCAAACTTGGAGTATAGTGCTCACATAACTATGTCAAGGGACAATACCTCATCTAGTATTGCCTTCTTCAGCTCATCTCGGGTGGACACTATCACAACTCTCCTCCTTGCTTGCTCGTCTATAGTTCCTCTTTGATTCGCTCATTCTTAGCTATTAGAAAGCAAACACTTGAGATAGTGGCTTCGACATATACTCTGGTTGAATCAGCCAAGTCTCTCATATGTTTGCGCACATTAGACATGATCACTCGTTCCTCAACTTGCGCATGAGATGTATGATGCTCCGGATTTGACACTTTGCGACACTTCACAACTCTGTGTTGAGACTCATCGAATTAGATGTTATTCATCTCTCGCTTGAGCTGATCACCAAGGATCTCAGTGCCTCCTTGGTCACTTCAGACTTGCTCATCATCTCGATGTGCAAAAGTGGGTAACTCGACCTTTTGGTGGTGAGGCATGAGGTCGGTGTCCTGTTCCAATTCCTTCTACTCCATGTGCGCATCCAACTGTTGGAGTGCTTGCTCTATCACATGAGCGAATTCCTACTCCACCGATGGTTCACCCTGTATACCTGATGCTAGCTATTCTAACGAATCCACTACCTGTACAGGTGTTGTTTCATTTGTTTGCACATGTTGCACCCCCTTATCTATCTATTGTTGTTGCAATTCCCTCTCTTATTTGTGTAGCTATTGTTTCTTCCGAAGTAGTTCCTTCAACTCATGCAACTCCTTCTTTTCTTCCTCCATCTTTCTCTTATTTGTCTTCCTTTGCATGATTCACTTGTCGCATTGGTGCCTCTCTACATTTATAGCCATAACTTCTTTCTCTACAAGTGGATCTTCTTGGATCTTGCACCTTTTCTCTTCCTACATATGATCTTCCTCTTGCCCTTGTCACGCACTGATATGCTTGCCTCTGTTGCTGCTACTATTGATTCTCTCTGAGATGTTTCTTCATGTTGCTTTGCTAACCACTCCATAGTGAATCTGACCTATTCATTAGGTCTGGAGAAACTGTAATGATATCTCCATGGGTCCTCCTCAGCCCAATGCGATGCCTCGTGGATCCAGTTGAACTATACTATCGTGCAGTGATCTTTCACAATGCAATGTGGGTCATACAGATTGTAACTTCAAAGGTCGAATGGATGCTTCTTCATCTATTTTTCTTCAACATCCACTTATTGATACTCGAGATCTGATATAACCCAATCCACAATGGAAGAGCGGGCCAAGGTGCCTTCTTCTTCTGGTGCATTCTAGGTGTTGTATGGTAAGGCATACCAATTATCAATGCCTATCAGTGCCTCCATTGCTTCCTTCGACATGCAGGGTGGATCCTGTTCAAATATCATCTTGTAAACTAGGGTGAAAAAATGATCGGACAATCGTGTGATTACTCCTCTAAAATTTCATTCAGACAACAACTTACAATATGTTTTCAAAGAAGTCTCCGATGGTCACCATGCCCACTCCAAGCCCGAGAACTCCTATCAGGCATAGATTACATCTAATATGTAGGAAAACATGTAGATATCTACTTGATACCTTCGAGTGACTATCAAGCCTTTATATCTATTCCTTCAACTGTTGAGCTATCATGTCAGACCAGTTACATGGTTTTCCTTCTTTGGCTAGTTGGTCCAGCACGATCACCCAACTTTATGGGTAGGTTTCTGTGCTTTCTTGGCCATATAGTTGATGTGGAAATATGATCAAGTATTGATATGCCTTCCACAGTGTCTTGTCTTATAGATTTGGTTTGGTGTCAACATGAATTGAGCCGAATCCTTTACCAAGTTCGTTAGAACGTCTCTGGAGTTATCATTGCCATTGTGTAAGCTGACAGGAGTCCTCATGATAGTCACAGGCTCTGAAATCTGATACATCTCATCATAATCCTGTGCTCAGAAGGTTTCAATCTTCATCCCATTGACACTGATTAAGGTCATCATCTCGTGATCAGTGTGAGAGATGATCCAGTGTATCATGTCCGCGCATGGGAACGTGAGGTATCCGCATGTAATCCGGTACAAAATGGACTTGTGAATGTTCACATACACTTAACAGTCTTCGAGGTCTTCCTCAAAAGTGCCTACAAATGCTTCATTGACCTCTTACTATTTGATCTTGATGTCATTGTCTAGAAACAACTTTGTATCTTCATAGATCAGGAGACATGCAGACACCCATTCAACTACCACTCCAGTTGCATTTTTGTTAGTGTCTTTTGGTCCTACTCTCTTGGAGGTGATTGATCCTCTACTATAAAGAGATAGAGGAACACATAAAATATCTAAATAAAAAGCCACATGCATTGTAATAAATCTATCAACGAAAACCAAAGTAAATTTAGGTAATCACACAACACATACCTGGGGATTGATAGGCCCGATCGCATAATTTCTTTTGGGTGGCTAAGTTACTAGATGCCAGAACTGCATGAAAGGTAGTCTATACTATGTGGGAGGCAAGACTGGCTATTGGATTTGCATAATGTGTAATCCATGCTGGTTGTTGACTACTAGGATTGTGCAATGTGCAATTCCAGCCAGTAATTATTGCAAACTGAAGCACTACATTGCACAATTTTATAGGCCAGTAGTCATTGTCCCTTAGAAATGCGCAAAACAGTCCTAGAGGATAGTGCCTAGGAGGAAATGTGCATTTATAGAGACAAATACAGAGCCTTCCTCCTCGAATTGCGCAATGTTGTCTCAGTGAAGGCAGAGTCTGGGCTGAGGTTGGGCAGACTTGCCAGTGGGAAACTAAAAGAAAAGTGAAAGTGAATGCATGGAGAAACTAAGTGAAAGCAAAAGTGATTGATCATGAATTCAAACATGAATGAAAGATTCATTAAACATATCAACATGCATGTGAGTGAAGCGAGTTTCCGAATTAGTGACCATTCGTGCACAACAATTTCATGCATGCGACCACAGTGAGATAGCAATGAAAACTGAAATGGTGCTAGTACAAGCTAGTATGCATGTAAAAGAAAACAAGAACTCAAAGAAATCATGAAAATAGCACTCACACAAGCGAGAACACAAAAAGCGATAAACATGTTGAAAAACACAAGTTCAGGCCACTTACCGTGAATAGCTAAGTCAGATGTGTCGAAGAGTCCTAGACGTGCTATGGTATATCAGAGATCCAAGAACACAAAAAGTCATAGAAATGTTGAAAAAGACAAGTTCAGGCCACTAACCGTGAATAGCTAAGTCAGATGTGTCGAAGAGTCCTGGACGTGCTACGGGATATCAGAGATCTAATATAAATGTGAGATAATGAGCTTCGATAAATAAATTTGAGATCATGATGTGCATGCCACAAATCTAGGAAAAAGTGACACTTGGAGGAAATTTTCTGAAAGAACTTTACATGTAACCTTCAGCTGCTAAAAATATCTCCTTGAATCATGGGATGATTTTTACATGTTGCCTTTTTCTATTATGGGAACAAGAAATCCATGGATGAAAATCAAGTTTCCTAGGTACCGGGTGGAACTCGTCAACCCAACTACTCATGCATGATGCTACTAAACTACTGTGAAGAAATGCACATTGATGGCTGGGAGCTGGGTTAGCTGCCCAGGAGATTTACGCAATTCCTAGGCATAGTAGCTGATTGATGCCCAAGATTTCATAATTCTTGGGCTGAGCAGCCCTACTAGGAATGACTGGACAATTTTCTGGGTGAAACCTGAGTGGCAGGATTGCGCCATTCTGGAGCCAAGCAGGTTGGTAGATAGAATTGCTTACTTTCTCGAGGGAAGGCTGGTTTCCCTCAAGAATTGTGCAATTTCATGGCGGAGCTTCTCATCCTACAACTAGACCAAGTTTGGATGAACAACCTGTGAGAGGTATGCATGAAGCTTTGATCGATAGGCTATCTTTGTGCAAGAAAAACACTGAAGCTTTTGTACTTGAGAAATCAAGACAAAATGTTGTGAAAAGTTGGTAAGGAGGCTCCAAAATGAAGCTAAGGAAAAAATTTGGAGGATGGTTGTAATCACTACAAGACTTGGCGACACACTGGTAGAAATCCAACTCTCTGAATGGACCTTTTTCATGAAAAGAAAGTCTAACACCTCCAGATGTATTGTTCAGTTCTTAGTTTCTCTTAGTTTCACACTAGCTTGATTTTAGGATGTAGCATCTACCGAGGTCTTGGTCGATTGAGACACATTACAAACCAAGGAACCATAGTTTTTTCAGTTTTGGTTCAGGGGTATATTGATGTACAATCAATATAGTCATCTCAGTCTTAGTTTCATCTCTTGTGTTGCTCCGCTGCCAGCAGGCCTGGACAGTACCCTGACAGAGTCACATAGGAACACAAGCATGGCTTCGCTACTAGCAAGCCTGGTCAACACCTCGACGGATTTACTTTCGTCACCTCTCTGCATAGGAATCCTTTCTCTTCTTTCACCTTATTCATTTTGAATTTTGAATTTTTTTTTTCCTTTCCATTTTTTCAAATATGCATAACACTTATTTATTTCAAAGGCAGAAGTGGGATCCAGACTTATTGAGAGTAGAAAAGGTTGTTCCAGTAGAGAAGAAGTTTATTATACCTTTAACATGCCTGTTACGGTTTCCCCCTCAAGTTACTCTTCTTGAATGAGACAACAAGAGTTAACCCCAAAAAAAACTGACTAGAGTAGGTGACACTAGTTCACGAGCAAGTGTTGTGTTTTCAGCAAGGTTCACTTTGAACAATACGTATTTTCCTTGGACGTATCATGGAATAAAGGTAAAAAGCTCTTCATATAGAGGAAAGATGACAGACAACCAAGTAATGATTGTTGTACATAACCTCTTGTACTTTACCCAACTTATTTCAAGAGACATACATGGTTTCAAGCGAACTAACCTACGAAAAAAACAAGCAAACAAAAAAGCAAGGAAACAGCGGAAGAAAAAGTGAAAGAAAAGCAAGTAAGAAAAAAATAAAGAAGACAAACAAATAAACAAAGTAAGTAACAAAAAACACACGCAAGCAAACTGATTGAAAGAAAAAACTACTCCCGCTCCTAAACTAATGGTGCATGGGCCTGATCACGTGAAGTCATATTTTCAATGCAGCCACCAATGCATTGGTTGACCCATGTTGGTGAAGTCTTGGTCAACAAGTTTTATAGACATTTTTGTGCCCTACAACTCCAAGCATGAAATTTCCATAAACCAAGGGCTCCTAAGTCCCTAAAAGTGTTGTTCTAACTCCTAAAGGAACAAGGTCAACAGATTACAGCTTCTCCTAGAAGTTCTCCACCAGAAACTGCTCAGAATTGGTAAAAACAGGATCATTGCAGCTGTTCCACTGGCTAGGTGCGTTGCATCTCACCCAAATGCACTGTGAGGGTGCGTTTCATTTCAAAAATCCCTTCTGTGGGGTGCGATGGGCGAGAAATGACAAATGGCAGTGTCATTCCACGAGGTGGAGAGGCAATGGAAGCTTCCAGAATCTTCTCCTGTGACACTTGCCTCACTGAATTCGACCAAGGATGAGTAAGAGGCCCTTAGTCTCCAAGTGGAAGCAAGAACTGATAGAGAGAAGACACTAATCAGATCACAAGCTGACTCATCCTCCTTATAGATATCTATATATGGATCCCTCATCCTAGAGATCTAGAGGCTGGAATTTTGCATATTGTAAGGAATTGTTGTTGGTGTCTAGAGACAAACATCAGATTGTTGGGTGATTTATGCTTTGTTTGAGGTGAAGAGGGGCTTCTTTGCTAGGAGGTTGATGCTGGGTCGGAACCACTAGTTGTAACTCCTCCTAGATCTTTTCTTTTTTATCAATAAAAACTATTTGAGTTCTCCTCCATACTTTTGTATCATTGACACTAGTTACATTTGTATGGTTAACTTAAATCGGATCCTAAGTTGTTTATGAATATAGATCCATGTCTTTGTATAGTGCTCCGCTTCTATGATTTTACAGGTACTTTGTGAAGCTGGGCATGCAAGGGAGCAGGTAGCCGGCGACCATCAAAGAAGAGAGGGATTGGATCAAAGGATTAGTGCAAGACACAGGTTGGTTCTTTCTATTCCTCTCTATCTATAATTCATAAAGGAAATACAAAAGTAGTTTTTCTCTTGTTTTTTCTAAGGTAGTTGTCACACCTTAGTGGGATAGAGTAGTTCTAAATAGACACTTTTCCCTGTAACAAAATGGCGACTCCGCTGGGGACTGTCTAATCCGTTTGTTTGTGTATCATTCTTTTTTGTTTGTTTCATAAACTTATAAGTAGCTTTTGAACTGCATTTGCCATAACAAATGCAAAGTAGATAAATGATGTTTCAATCCATTCACTGGATCTGTTTACGATTCAAACAACTGATTCACAAACTATCTGATTGCCATTGTGATAGCTCTTAGATCCTCCTTAGATCTACCCCTGATTGTTGCATTACTGATTGCTTTTTACTCGGCCAAAAAAAAAGGACTGAACTGCAAACTGTGACCCAGAAACCGGACAGAGTCTCGTTTCTGGCCCAGCGCAGGTACTGTTCAGAGATCCTGAATTTCAGTGCACTTCCCGAAGGGGCAACCTGCGTTGCTTTCAGATTCTCTGTGTTACAGGTGCGCTGATCAGACTAGCTCTGTGCAGCTGTGGTTCATGTGCTTCATTCTTTCTAGTTCTATCCCTGAATTTTGCTGCCTGTGGTCAGTATATGTCTATTTGAAACCTCTTTTCCTTGTTGTTATTCCACCTCCTTTGTACAAAAGAACTGTAGATGTTTTTGTGTGTTTGTTGAGTCGTTTACATTTTTCCTTTGCAAAAGTAGCATAGTCGTACTGTCATCCTTTGATTTGAATCTGTCGCAAATGTCGATTTTGATCATATGAGAAAGTTTAATTGCTATTGATGGTCGATTATCCTGTTACTATTGCCTTTGGTCTAAATTTGTAATTTTCTAGTGTCAAGAACGAGTGTTCGTTTCAAAATCATAAGGTGTCGTATTCATCTCTGTTTTTTATTTTGAAAAAGAGCTTGTTTATATTTGTCGCTTGAAAAGAAATTCAGATTTGTACATCAACTTTCTTTTTAGCATCAATACTAAGAAAGTCAAAAACAAATACATGCATGTGCATTTGCATATAGACAGTCCATTTGGCTTGATTTAGGAAAGTGCATTTACAGTGTGCTCTTTGCTCTTTGTGAAAAGATTATGTCTTTCTTTTCCCCTAGTAGCTAGGATTTTCAGTGCACAAAAGAGATAAAAGTTTGTTTATCATCTTTAGATTGCATTTTAGGAATTACATCTACATCTCGTAGTGAACCCGAAAGGAAAATTTCATAAACAAGATCAACTTAAAATAAATTCAATGAATCTAACAACGCTTTGGAACTTAACGCACAACATTTAGAGGTCTAGGCTAGAGACGTATTCCGGCGTCGTAAAGCCTGGTAACTATTGTCCTCACTGATAGTTGGGTGATTCCTCCACTTTGAGACAATAAGTGCCAGTACGGACTTGTGCTCCCATGTACCGTCGAGTATATTTTGGGAGACCCCTATAGGCTTAAATCCTTTATCCTTAGGAAGTTGTATCTACCGCCCTATCGATCGCAATGCACTGAACACAACATTTGGGAAGATTGACTGCCGTACCGTAAAAAGTATTCTATAGTTTTGCGATGGGTTTGGTAATCCCTCTACCTAGATCTCTAGAGCAGTCCCTTTCGTTCCTTTTCAGACTCCTTAACGGAAAAGGTCCATCTGACCACTTGTCACTTCAGGCTCATTAAAAATCAAAGGAGACTAGAGTCATCTTTTGTTTTTTCTCGACTCTTAAAAACTGAAAAAAAAAAATTGTGTCAAAGCGTCTGTTAGCTACCTATACCAATAGGTTTCATATTTCATGATTGGCAAAGAAAATTCCAAATATGCTCTGCTTTGGTGATACAAAGATCCCATATTTCCAAGAGAAGACAATGTGTGTATATAGCTTGATGTTGACAAAATTTTGATGGGTGGTCCAACAGCCTAATCTGGATCATACCATGTTTTAATTTTCTGTTGTAGAATAGAGAAAGAAGTTTGTCCAAAACATTTAATCTTGGCAGACCAGTAGCTTAGGTAGAGAAGTAAGGTTCCCAACTACTTAATCTAGGACCTTGGAAGCAATAAGGGTAGTTCTAGATAGAAAATCAAAAGAAAAAGCCAAGAGAAAAGAAAAGGCAAATAAGGGTCTGCAAGTCCAAGTGCACCCTCCAAGAAGAAACAAAAAATGCTAGGCAAGTAGATGGGTAGGCAGATGGGGTTGCAGAAATATCATTTCTTTCAAATGAATCTTGCTGGTCTAACACAAAGCAAACATCAGTGCATAGAGAAGCTCCTCTTCTCCATCATGTTGCAGCAAAGTAAAGGAGCATGTCTAACTCCCTTTTCTCCCCTTTCACATTCATTACTAGCATCCCTTCATCAGTTTTGTTCATGAAATAATTCAAGGTTTTATGTTGGTTCTTATTCCTTTAAAAGCCACATTTCTTGTCTAAAATTCTTTTCATTTTGATCTACTCCTTAAGTTAAGTTGTTTTCATATAAACTTAGTAATTTCATCCCTCATTCACTTCTTCCATTCATATTAACCCCTAACTTCTTACTATCTAAATCCCCTATGTTGCCCTTTCCCTATTATTATAACACCATGGTGTATAAACCCCTAAACATGTATAATATTCCCCCTTGTTAGCACTATAGCTAAATAAATTTGTTTAAGGGAGACATTAGTCCACCAGGGACTATGGTCAACCCTGTCATGGGATTACTCCAGCCTCTGGTTAGAGTAATAACCTCCCCCTAGGCCCTCACTTCCCCTCTTTTCAAAAAATTCCACAAAAAACTCCTTTCCCCCTGTTTAAACCCACTTTTAACCTCTTTTCCCCCACAGATTAACTCACACCCCGAAAAAACCCACAAAAAACCCTTAAACCCAAAGTCCCACGCCCAAAATATTAAACTGAATATTTAAATACACGGGCGGGACCCAACCGAAAGCTGCGCAGTTGACCAACTTTACCCGCCAACCGTTGATCGTCCGCCGCCCCCGATCCAACGGTGGGCGGTCAATTTCAGATCCCAACCTGCCTCCCTTTAACGTCCGGGGAATGGCGGTATTAGGGGCCGTACCCAGGATGCGTGGCATGCGCTGGGGTTGTTCAGAGCCCCCCTCCCCGATAGCGCCTATCACCAAAGGTGGTGCGGGGAGACCACTTACCGCCTCCCTGATACCGCCCATCCGGCGCACGTCACCCTCACGTCATCCTGACGTCGTGTCGCCTCCGCCTGCCCCCGCGCCCCGTGGCCCTCCACGTAGCCCTGCCACTGCATCCGCCCAGCATCGTGTCCAGCCACGCTGGCCTCCAGCTCAACGTCCACATCACCCTCCGTACCCGGGCCCGCCGTGATGTCATGCTGACGTCATTGGCGGAAAAGGCGCCAATGACCCGTTTTGTCCAATTTTGTCGTTAAAAACGCCCAAACTAGCCGTTTATTGTCATTTTCACACGAAAACGACGCAGCCATTGTCAACCTGTTCGCCGCGAAATTGCCTCCCAGCCATCAAAATCAAAGTTGCGACCGCTATAACTTGGCAATTCAGCTGCAGTGAGCTCTCCCCCTTCGGCCCGAAGGCGTTCCGTGTTGTTTTTCCAGATATTCACCGCAAGTTCTTTGTTTAGCCCCTATGCATGTTATTCCTATGCGAATTCTCCAATAAGCATCATTCAAATCCTAAGTTACACACTGTCTACTACTGAATTTACAATTAAATAAACCTCCATTTCCACAGCCCCAAGAATTGGACATTCAAACCATAATTCACGGCTTGAAATTTACATATTTAGCCCGAGTTGCCCGGCATTGTTCCCTTTTGCCGGGTGGAGGCCCAAGTTTGCATGTCACCAAATTGAAGCCTGCACACCCTCTGCAAACATCGTTACCAATTCACAATCCCTGTGAATTTAGCAAAAAACAACAGAGACAAGTTTGCCAAGCCTGCTTGTCCCACTTTGAAGAAAATTCCAAGCATTATCTACATTAAGCCTATCACTTAAGCTCTAAGTAACCTTGCAAACCATTGCACTCACCTTGTTCAAAATCAGATTACACAATGGCTGCTCCTGCACCCTCAACCCTCAGTGTTGCTCCTTTAAATGCACCAAATAAAGACCTGGAGTCCTTGCCTCTTGCTGACAGGGACTACCTCATTGAAGACTTTGTGGGTAATAGGGAATTTTTGCAGACATTCAGGCAATTAAGAGATGACTACCTGAATGGTCATGATACATATGGGATATGGGAGTCAAATCTGCCATACTACTGTCTCCCTTTTGTCAATGTTTTTCCTGAGATTATTCGCCTATGTGCTGAAAACTATGATGTACAGCACAGAGCTATTAAGTCTCCATCTGGGAGCATCCTCTTTCACATTAATCCTGAATCCATCAATAAGATGCTCCACTTTGATCAGACTGAGCTGTTGTTCCCATTTTCCATGAATTATCTGCTGGACACTGGTGCCAAGATGACCAGTGAGGATATTCAGAAGATCACCAGGACATTTATGAGACCTGAATGCCAGCCCACAGGGCCACCTCCCTACTTGGATGTCTATTTTACTGAGGTAGGCAGACTATTGCTGGACATGATTGCTTATGTATTGGGATACAAAACCAACGAGCATGTGGATGAAACAATGCTGGTATTGCTAGCTGCTTACAGCCCAGGCCAACCCCCTGCCCGCAAATATAACTTTGCCAAGTTCATAGCTAACAAGATTCATGATCAGTTGGGCAAAGTGGACAGACAGGGTGTCTTCAAGTACTCATCCTATATCTACCACCTTTTCATGTACTATCAGTCCGAGGTTTTTCCATGCTACATCAAAAAGCTGGATTATAAAGGGGAAAGAAGATATGTTATCTCCTGGACATCTGTCTATCACAAAGTCCAAAATTCACCCTATTCCTATTGTGAATTTATTGACCAATTTGTATACCCTGTCTCTTGCTTATTGATGAGGTCCCCTCCTCCCAGAATATCAACTGAAATACAGAAAGTCCTGCAGCTCTCCAATAATTACAAAATAGGTGATTGGTACCTATATGAGAATCATACAGTCATCAGAGTCTATGGCTGTGAGCTCTCTCCATACAGGCTCCCAAAATATGTGCCTATGAGGATATTTGTCGTGGAGTATTATAGGCAGTTAATTCAGTCTGACCTCACTCACTTTCACAGCTCCAAAAAGAAAGCCCATCTCAAGTTCAAATAGCAGGTGGGCCCCTTCATCATGAATAAAAAAGAAGGATGGGAAGATGCTAACCTAATCCTCAAAGAAAAATACAAGCTATCATATAGTTTCCGGTGGGTCCCTTACGACCCTGAAGGCTTCATTACTGCTAGAAGAGTCAAGTACAGGCTACTAGGTTATAAGCATTGCAAATATCCACACATTGAAAAATATGCCAACCAGCAAGAATGGCAGCAGGAAACTTTACTTGAAAAATTAACTGAAGAAGAGACAATGCTAAAGAATGTCAAGGAACTGGAAAAGACTCTTGACCTAGATTCTGTGCAGCAGGTACCCTTCAAACGGCCGCACTCAACAGGAGAAGGGACCTCGGCCTCAAGGACTGCACCAGCCACACAGGCACCTTTTACAGCAGCACCAGCTACAGACAAAGGGAAAGGGATAATGGGTGCTGAAGAAGAAACCGTGAAAGAAAAGCCTGCCCCTTCAAGTGAGCAGCAACAAGTGCAGCAACCAGAGCAGCAACCAGAGCAGCAACAAGAGCAGACTCCCCCTCCACAAACTGAGCCACCAACAACTCCAACTTTGCAGACCCCAGCACAAGAGGACAGGGGTACGAAAAGAGACAGAGAAGAGTCCACTCTTGCTAGTGGATCCTCCCAGCAAACCCAGACCAAAAGGCCAAGGGCTGACTCCCGAGAGGTAGAAGACATCACTGAAGAAGTCCTTGACAGTTCGAGGAAAGACAGGGAGGGTAGCCAGCATACAGGTACAAGCTCCTTTCAGCAGGAGCAAGGATTACAACTTGGTTTGGAGGTGTCCTCCTCCTCTCAGCAGAGCAAGAAGCCCAAAAGAACTAAGGCTTCTTTCAAGCAAATAAAGGCACAGAATGACTTGCTGAGGGTGGAAGTTTATAAACAATTTCTCAATGCAACACCAGCCCGAAAAGAAAGGCTAATGTCTGTATATGACATTCAAGAGGAGAAAATGATCCTCAGCCATTTCAAACCTACAGTGCCCCATCCAAAATCAGTGGCAGATTATGTGAAGACAAGGGTGGAGGTCCTAGCCAAAGACATCCATCCCATGGACCAAATTGAACTCCACAAACAGACTGGAGAAATGGTCTATGCAACCTTGGTGGAGAGGGCAACCATGGCCCATGAACTAAAAGAGTCACTAAAAAATACCAACGCTCAGTTGGATTTTGAAAGAATGTCCTCCCTAGCCAAAGACAACAGAATAAAATCACTTGAGGACATTATTATTGACCTAGGACATGATCCTAAGGATCCAAAGGGTGTAAGGGCCCTTATGAAGAAAAAGGAGGATGACCTCAATGCATTAAAAAAGAGGTTAAAGCTGCTGCCCACAGAACACCCTCAAACAGCAGAGTTACAAAAGGAAAAGCAAGTCGATGAGCAACTGGACCTCATTATGCAGCTAAACCAGAAGATCCTTGACTTGGAGAAAGAGCTTGAAGGGGCATTACAAGATAAACAGGGAGAATCCACATCCCAAGCTCCTCCAACTACTTCAACCACTGCAACAACTACAGAGGCAGCAGTGGCTCCCACAACAGAAGTAGCAGCAACAACAACAGCTCCAAATTCTAGCACAAGCATGGAAGAATTGACTAAGGCCGTTAAAGAAATGGAGCTCCAGGCAAATGAAATAAAATAGGCCAATGAAAAATTGGCAGAATTAGATGCCAAGTATGATAAATCAAAAATGACTGTGGCCGAACAAGGCAGAGAAATAAAGGCCCTAAAAGAAAAGATAAAGGCCTTGGAAAAAGAGTTGAATCTGGAAAGTGCCATGGCTGAAATTAGAAGAATTCTATGGGCCAAAATTGGCCAATCCATCACTAAACAATGGAGGTCAATTAAAACTATACATGAGCAGATGGATTTAATTGGCCAAGCACAGACAGAAATTCAGAGGGCCAAAACAATGCTAGGAGACAGGCCTGAGCAGGCCAATAGAATGATAGATTTTTTGAATAGGCAAGAAAAGGAGGAGCTGGCAGCCATTGGCATAGTGAATAGAATAGAGGTTGTCCTCACAGCTAAGAAGGTACTCACTCTCAGGAACTATGTACAAACTGTGGAGAGGAAGTGCTATGAAATACAGGCTGAGGTGGATGAGTACCAACACAAAATGGCAGCACTGCAAGCAAAAGGACTGCCCAGCCTACTAAGCGGTGCAGGAAGACTGATCTCCCGAGATCAATTTGCCAACAGGATGGCAGCTTATATTGAAAACCAAATCACTGCATCTTGCAGTACTTCTGAGGAAACAGGGCCTCCAACAGGACAGAGCTTATACAATAAACTTGAAGGCCTATTTTTTATTGAAAATGAGGTAAAGCACCTTTTTGAAATTCCTCCAAATTTTTACAGATATACAGAGGCCGATGAAACTTTAATAAAGATTTGAAGACATCAAATGCCTAAGGATGATTGGTGGCAAGAAATGCTTCAAATTTTGCCACGACAGCCTCAGTTGCTCGGTCACTACCATCTCCAACTCACTAGAAGACAAACAGTAGAATAAAGTTAGCATTTAAGGCAACTGAAAGGTGACTCAGCACATGGACAACGACAGCTAGCCCAAAGGATAAGAAAATACACATATTTTGACAGCGTATCCTCAGCCGACTCCAAGAGCCACCAAGTCAATAGTCTCTGACTATTTTTGACAGCTAAAGCACTGAAGAGTTATTACAGCATTAACTTTCTCAGCTACAACGCTCTAGGAGTTGGCAAAACATCAATGAGCCATTAACTCATTTCCTTGATATTTTTCTTATGTAAATTTTGTATATATACCCCCCTTTGCAACACATAAGGGGTTGGTAATTTTCACTCAGAGGAAAATGTATTGTGCACTTTCAAATTATCTAATACAAAGGGCTGGACCAGCTCGGTGATTTCCTGAAAATTTGATGTCTTGCTGATGACATGCATGCTGTTGCAGAATTCTTGTGCTGTCTGATGGAATAATAAGTTTTTCTTAACCTCTGTTTTGTCTTCTTATGTTATTAAATCATGCTCATGTTTCACTAAATCTAGCAATAGAGAAAAAGGATAGTGCAGGATATGTTTGGTCACACCCTATGCTCAATCTTTTATTGCTGTAAATGTTTTCTTTAGAATTAACCATGGACATGAAATCTCAAATGCTCATGTTTTCATTAATTCTATAAATTCTAATTTTATCTAGAAATTCTTCACTGCTTCTAAATAATATTCTCACTTCTTTGTATATCATTTTATTGAAAGATTCTTAACTGCCTTTCATGAACTCGATACATCACACTTAATCAAAATTTCAAAGCGTTGTTTCCCAGACACTTATCCAGCTCTGCAGCATCACTATTGTATCAACACAGCACACCAAACAACTAAAGAACCACTGACTCCATGCCCAATGACCTATAACATTCTAGTGAGCACATATATATCTTGACTGAAACATTATCCAACCAAGTCCAAAAACAAATCTTGAGCATCATAGCTAGCCTAAAATTCTACACAAACAGAGCTAAAGCATAAAGAGAGAGCCCTCTCTGGTCATAGGTAGGCTAGAACCTGTGACCCAAAGATTGGTTAGTGGTTACCTCGGCCGTATTCCCTTGGGAGTCAAAGGGAACAACCTGAGTGATAACAACGTCTAAGAATTTATTTTAAATGGAATATTCATTACCCCTTTCCTACGTTGATCTTGGGTTGAGAAAATGGAGTCCACCAACCAAGGAATTCCGCTTGAAGGAAATCCTAGTCGCTTCTCCTCTTGGGGAGATGTTGGTGCACCCCATATGGCCACATTGTCGCTTACAGGACTAAAAATTGGTTTGCCTGTATGGCTCTTCTCAACCTCTGTCGTTCAGAACACCACTATTCCTGAACAATCAAATCAGCAATTAGACAAGTCCACAGTTACCCACCAACCTTCTACTTCTTCTAATTCTTCCTCTCCTCCTTCCTCTTCGTTTGATGGGGCTGGAAAAGCCAAAAGTCAAGTTCCTAAGGAGAAGAAGGAAAAGAAGAAGAAAGAGAAGAAGAAGAAGGAGCCAAAAGTGAATGGGGGCAAACAAGTGTCGTCTAACGAAAATCCACACACTGGACCGACCACGCCTAAATCACCATGTGTCATTTGCAAAGGAGACCACTTTAACAGAGATTGTCCTTGCATCCCTCGGATCTTAAGGGACTGGTCTCCTCGTTTGCACAACCCGGTGTCGTCAACCTCTGATGATCATGTTGAAAACACACCGTCAACTAGTGAAAGTGAAGCCCCGGGGCAAAAAGGAAAATATAGATTTCCTTGTAAACTGTGCGAAGGTGATCATGCCATCCACCATTGTCCCTTCTTAGATGAAGCTAAAAGAGTTTTGGATGATCGTCTGGTTTCATCGTTACGACTTCCTCCTAGATATAAAAAACTCTTGCCGAATCCGTCACTAGTTGAAAATACGGCTGAACCACTCAGGTGGTCAGCCAAAGCATATGTCATTGAAGATGAACCATTTGAATCCATACCAGACAAAAGTCAAAAGGTCGAGGTGGCAGTTGACCCAGTCTTGCCTTCAGAGGTTCCATCTTCAGATGATACAATCATTGAAGAGAACAAGGATGACACCGTCCAAATTCTTCTCATAAGCACAAACTCTAACGAACATGGGGGAAATTTACCCGTTCCTTTAGCGCAGGAAGGAAGTTCGTCAGAGTCGTACGCGGCTGTCTATTCGATCCCACTTCCAAGCAACCTAGTTTTCTCCTTCGACTGGAATCAACTAGGCAGACCCATTAACCAGCTAGTGTACCATTCCGAATTATTGTTCAAATATATAGAATGGTTATGGCTGGTACCATCATAGATGAGGGGGCTTCTGTGAGTATCCTTTCCTCAACTGCTTGGAAAGCACTTGGTTCGCCATCGCTTTTGCCTGAGATGAGAAATCTGACAGGCTTTGATAAAGGAACCAGTCGACCGTTAGGGATCCTTCCCGATGTGCCCATAACATTGAGAGGGAAAACCGTTCACATGAATTTAGTGGTAGTTCAAGGACCCCTGGATTAAAATCTACTCCTTGGATGAGACTATATTTATTGCATGGGAGCAATTGTCTCCTCACTCTTTAGAGTAATGTGTTTTCTGCACGAAGGAAGAGTGGTCAAGCGCGTGGAGCATCTTTCATTTCTCGGATCATACAGAGCAAATAGTCATATACCATCCCTGAATGGTCTTTTCACACAAGAAATGTCTCAATCTCCAGTCCATCCTCCCGATGAGCACGAGTGATTCAGAGGGATATGACTGAAACCCAGGGGGCATTCACCCCGATCTGCTTCGGCAGGAAAAATTCAGGTATAGGGTAGGTTTCCGCGAGAGAATATGACTAGTCTGTACCCCCGTCCGTGATTGGAAGAGGGGGTTATTCTAGAACAAGATTCTCTTGTCAAAGTTATGTGAGTTGGTGAGCACCGCCACTCACCTTTGTTTATTTCGGTAGACATCGCCGGAGAAGTGTTCTGTTTGTGCTGTGAATAGAACGATCTTTGGGTAACCTATAAGAGGTAGGCCTCTCTCGGTAAAACAAATGTTTTAACGAACTAAAGAAGGGGTAACCTTGATACTCTGTTTTATACCTGGGGACATGCAAACCTTTTGGAATGCAAGCGAAGAGCGACTATTTATTTTTTAAAATTTTAGGACCTCTGCCCCTTTAAACTCGTAGGATTGGTCATTTCCTAACTTGCATAAAGAAAGGATGTGGGGCAAATCTCTAAAAGTTTCCATTTTTATATGAGACATTCTTATCACAAGACTGGATTAATCGAGCAGTTTTAGCAAATAGTTCAAGCTCGTTAAAAAAAAAACATAAGACATGAGAAAATGTTTCCACCCGCGTTTAAGCTCATTAAAAAATGAACTATTCCCCGGTAAATAACCGTCTTGAATGTAGTACTTCAATCGTTAAAGCCTTGGTCGTGTTTGCACCGTCACCTCCACTTTTCATTGGCTGATCATTCACCTCCATTTGATTGTTTACCCATTTTTAGGAACAACTGTGAAGAATGATTTCACTAGCCATCCTTGTGACACTACCGTGATTGGAAAATTCCAAACCTTACCTGGAATCAGCTGCTACCCGTTTTATCACTCGTTCCTCAAAAGACGAGTCTCCTTTAAGCTCTTTTCAACTGACTCATAAAATATGAAAAGATTGCCGAGCCATTGGCCTCTCCAACTCGTTAAAGGGATAGGAAGTGCTATCCCTCCTCTAGATTTTAATCTTTTTGGACCTGAGGGATTATTGCACAAAAAGATCGAGTGCTTGTTTTGTTCGACTCGTTAAAACTATCGAAAATTCATCCCTTCTGTATCGTTTTATAATTTTTCGGACTTAAGGGATTAGATGACGAAAAAGGAATTTTGGAGTTACGTTTACGTTCCTTTTCAGACTCTCTAAAATTGAAAAGGACCGAGTTATCTTTGTCGTTAAACTCGTTAAAAAGATTAATAGCGACAAACTTTTCTTTAGACAAGAACGAGTTTAACTATCGCTAGGCTCGTTAAAACATAGTGATGTTTTTCCCGAAGGGAAAATTATAGAACAAGAATATGTTATCCTCCTCAAGCTTGAAAAAATAAAGAGGTACTGGTCAGCAAGGACTGGGGAAAAATTGGGAAGAAAACTCAAAGAAAATTTGTTGGTAGCAAGTTGCTCTTGAACATGACACTTCCACTCCATGTGCGAGTCAAGTTGGGTTGTTTCATTCACCGGTCACATCACCATGGTCACGCAAAACCATCCACATTTGGGGTTAATGCTACCAATCCATCACATCAGTGTCGCCGACATGTTCAAGAGAAGTCATCCAGAGAAGTCACCTGTGTCTCACCCACTACCATACATCATACTCCATTCTTTCATGACCGCCACCCTGAACCTTATATCACTAGATCGTTTTCACCTCCATCAAAATCATTTGCTTCGTTCCGTGTCATTGATGTGGGATTCATTTAGGCACTCCTGTGACGGATCACTTCTTGTCGACATCAGCTCATTATCCAAGAAGTTGATCTAGGAACACCCCATTCAGTACTTTGAAGCTTGCATGCCTCAATGGAAAGTTTCTCACTTCCGGTGACAGGTTTACATCAATGGCCTTCGACCGAAAGATTTTGTGTGGTGTTTGACTCCAAGTCCTTTATTCACACCACGTGAATTGTACTGCAGTACCTTGAGGATCATTATCATTATCGATGATTCCTCTCGCGCTTGTTAACAGTTTACATCATTGACTAGTAATCAAGCGATGTCTTCCCATGTTCGACTTCAGAACATTTCTCACATGGATCGACTTGTACTTCGAGTGAAGATCGGATGAGATTGAAGACCCCAGATCTAGTTTCATCCATCCAGGCTGCGATATATATTCAGGGAAATAAAGACATTAAATGTACACAATTGCAGCACAGATAATCATCCTACCAAAAGGATGATGGCTCTATCAGAATCATGAGTCTACACTCAAACGATTGTCTGTCCTACGTACATGAAAATGAATTTATAAAGCTGAGCATGGGAATGCCCACCTCAGCTAGATCATGAAAACAGTATGAAGATAATGTATTGTATTGTATCTTATTACAGGTCTCCTCCCAGCATTGAAAGAACTTCAGATCCTGATAATAAAGCATTTCACCCGACACCAAAAGGTTAATGACCTCATACTTTAGGGGGCAACTGTTATAGACATTTTTGTGCCCTACAACTCCAAGCATGAAATGTCCATAAACCAAGGGCTCCTAAGTCCCTAAAAGTGTTGTTCTAACTCCTAAAGGAACAAGGTCAATAGATTACAGCTTCTCCCAGAAGTTCTCCACCAGAAACTGCTCAGAATTGGTCAAAACAAGATCATTACAGCTGCTCCACTGGCTAGGTGCGTTGCATCTCATCCAAATGCACTGTGAGCATGCGTTGCATTTGAAAACTCCCTTCTGTGGGGTGCGATGGGTGAGAATTGACAAATGGCAGTGTCATTCCGCGAGGTGGAGAGGCAGTGGAAGCTTCCAGAATATTCTCCTGTGACACTTGCCTCACTGAATTCGACCAAGGATGAGTAAGAGGCCCTCAATCTTCAAGTTGAAGCAAGAATGGACAGAAAGAAGACACTAATCAGATCACAAGTTGACTCATCCTCCTTACAGATATCTATATATGGATCCCTCATCCCAGAGATCCAGAGGCTGGAATTTTGCATATTGTAAGGAATTGTTGTTGGTTTCTAGAGACAAACATCAGATTGTTGGGTGATTTATGCTTTGTTTGAGGTGAAGAGGGGCTTCTTTGCTGGGAGGTGGATGCTGGGTCGGAACCACTGGTTGTAACTCCTCCTAGATCTTTTCTTGTTTATCAATAAAAACTATTTGAGTTCTCCTCCATACTTTTGTATCATTGATGCTAGTTACATTTGTATGGTTAACTTAAATCTGATCCTAAGTTGTTTATGAATATAGATCCATGTCTTTGCATAGTGCTCCGCTTCTGTGATCTTACAGGTACTTTGTAAAGTTGGGCATGCAAGGGAGCAGGTAGCTGGAGACCATCAAAGAAGAGAGGGATTGGATCAAAGGATTAGCGCAAGATACAGGTTGGTTCTTTCTATTCCTCTCTATCTATAATTCATAATGGAAATATAAAAGTAGTTTTTCCTTGTTTGTTTCTAAGGTAGCCGTCACACCTTAGTGGGATACAGTAGTTCTAAATAGACACTTTTCCCTGTAACAACAAGCAACCTACTTGTGTGAATTATCAAGCAAGAAATATATAACAATGAAGATAGCCACACTTCATGTTTCAAGGTGCCCACAGGACATAAGTGAGTGCAAGTGCATAACGAGTAGTCCACGGACTTACCATGGTTTTGTGTGATATTATGTGCAATTTTGAAGCATTAGCATGTTCTTGACTATGACATGCAAGAAAATGAAAGAAACAAAGACAACTTCTGGTGTGCACGTGTTCTTGCAATGTAAGATTCCTCCATTGCAGGAGCGATGGGATAATGTAGTTCAAGTGGAGGAAGCATGATCTATGTGTGAGATGGGTCTTTAATGCATAAAAATGAGTGATAAGAAGCCTTGGGTGATTGAATGGTTTCTTGATGGAAAGTGAGACTAACCCCAAGAGAGTGAGGGCTTAACATAACCATCATATCAAGCTGAAGTGCCTCAACATCCTTGGGTGTTTCAACTTCATTATCATAAACTAGTGGTTTCGAAAAATCAACTACGATAGGATCATGATCGTGATCAAATACGGGGATAAATGGATCACGACAACCACAATTCAAAAAGTCAATTATTTCATTTCCATCCTCATTATCTGATAAATCAAGGAAAGGGGTAGATGGAAAGCGAACAAATTCATCCTTTGTGTTTTTGGAAAGGATAGGTGAAAGATCAACTAGATTTTCAATGAATAACTTATCCTCTCCATTGTCGAATGATGGAGAAACTTTTGGTGTGTCCTGCAAGTGATCAACAATGGGTGTATCTGTGGATGGAGATACACATGAGAAATCATGGATTGCAGGCTCACCAAAGATGTCATCAAAGAACAGAGGAGGCTCAAAAAGAAGGGAGTCATCCTTCACCGAGTGTTGATGCTCAAGCTGCCACTCATACTCCTCATGAATGAAAGTGCATGTTGGTTATGCAACACCAACTCTGTCAAGGGCTTGTTCCTCATTCACACCAAGAGTAGAGTATGAAATGGAAGAACATAAGACACTATCATCCAGAGGAACAACCATGTGCAAAGGCGGAGCTTGTGGAACATAATGCATATGACACCTCAAAGGACTCACAACAAAATCTATGCGAAAATTAAGAGAAGTGATGTTGAGAGGATGTGAAGGTTGAACAGGTGTGTGAGCACGTTATGAAACCAGCTCAAGAAAAGATAGAAAAGATAGATTAACGCCTTATAATTCAGCCTCTTCGAGGGGGAACCTCCTTTAGATTACATAAATGAACAATTCTTGGATGATTCAAATGACAGAACCTCCTTTCTATATATAGGAGTTTAACGAGTCACAATATAATCCAGCCGACCTAACAATAATAATATAAAGCCACAAAAATAACAATAGAGGGATTCTATGGGGCAGAGTAATAACAATATGGGGGCAATAGGGGCACAACAATATTAATAAGGGGTATAACTACAATAGTAATGGGGTAATCACTAGTATTATGGGGACCCAACATGCCCCACTCCTTCAAAAAAGTGTTGTCCTCAACGCTTGAGTAGTTCTGGATACTTCTGCATAAAATTCTCATCCTCCCATGTGGAATCTTCAGCGGATAAGTTCTTCCACTTGATAAGATACTCTGAAATTGATCGATTTCGTAGCTGTCGAGTTCTTGTTTCTGTGGCTGCTTTCGGTTCCAATATAATTTTTCCTTCCTCATCAAGTTCTGGCAATATTGTTTGAACTGGGAGCTTGTTGCCTATAACCTTCTTTAAACATGAAACATGGAAAACTGGGTGCAATCGAGAAGCTGCAGGAAGCTCCAATTTGTATGCCATAGTACCAATCTTTTGCAACACCTTGTACAGACCATAATACATTGGTGATAATTTATTATCCTTCTTAGCTTGCTTGAGGGACATTTTCTTATATTGTTGTTGCCGTAGGAATACCTAATCACCTACATCAAAACTTCTTTCACTGCGATGTTGATCTGGCTGTTGTTTCATTCTATTCTGTGCCAACACGCGGTTATCCTTTAAGAGTTGGAGGACTTGTTCTTGATGTTCAATGTGATGTTCCACTGCCTGAACCTTAGAATTTTCTCTTAAATATTATGTGATGGATGGTGGTTGATACCCATAAAGTGCCATAAATGGGGTCATTTTTGTTGTTGTATGGAAGGAAGTGTTATACCACCATTCAGCCAGAGGCAACCATCTGACCCATTGTGTTTTTTTATCAGATACAAAGCAACGAATATATCCTTCCAAACATTTGTTTACTATCTCAGATTGCCCATCAGATTGAGGATGATAAGATGAGCTATGAGATAGTTGAGTACCAAGACAAGAAAATAATTCTGTCCAAAAATTTCCAGTGAAAATGGTATCTCTGTCACTTATAATAATCTTTGGGTTTCCATGTAGCTTTTGAATTGTTTCCATAAATGCAGTAGAAAGTGTACTGGCTTTAAATGGATGTGATAATGCACAAAGTTCACATACTTGGAAAGTCTGTCAACTACCACCATGATGACACTCTTTCCCTCAGACTTGGGTAAACCTGTGATAAAATCCATTGAAACCTCCTTCCAACGTTGGCTTGGAATGGATAAAGGTTGTAATAGACCCGGTGTCTTAATTGTTTCAACTTTATTTTGTTGGTAAACCAAACATTTCGCCACAAACTTTTGAATATGTAATTTAAGGCCATCCCAAAAAAATTCCTTCTTAACCCTGTGGTAAGTTTTTAAAAATCCTGAGTGCCCTCCTAAGGGGGAAGCGTGCAATTCCATAAGAATCTTTTGTTTTAGCTGGGAATTCTTACAGAGGTATAAGCGATCTTTGTACCATAACGAATCATTTTTCTAGCTAAATGTATCAGACGTACTAGAATCTTGTTGTAACTTTCGAATAAGTACCCACACTTCTTCGTCATTCTTCCACTCCTCCCTTGCTTCATTTATCCAATCTGGTTGGATAATAGAAATGGCACACAACAATGCTTCCACATCCTCATCCTTTCTTGAGAGTGCATCTACCACCACATTTTACTTCCCTTTTTTGTAGATGATTTCAAAGTCATAACCCAACATCTTTGTGACCCACTTTTGTTGCTCTTCAGAGGATAATATTTGTTCTAAAAAGTATTTAAGGTTATCATGATCCGTTTTTACCTTGAAGTGTCTTCCCATTAGGTAGGGTCACCATTTCTTAAGTGCATGGAGTATTGCCAACATTTCCTTCTCATAAATAGCTTTGCTTAAAAACTTTCCCTTGATTGGACGAATTTCAAAAGCAATGGGTCTTTCATCTTGCATTAGAAAAACACCAATTCCATTTCCTGAAGAATCACATTCCACAATAAAGGTTTTTGTGAAGGGCGGTGTAGCTAAGACTAGTGCTTGGCACATTGCCTCTTTAAGATGTTCAAAGGCCTTTGTTGCTTCCGAAGTCCATGAAAATGCATCTTTCTTCAATAATGTTGTTATAGGTGCTGCTATTCTCCCATAATTCTTCACAAACTTGTGATAATACCCTGTCAACCCGAGAAATCCTCGCATATGCTTTATGGATGTGGGGATTTTCCATTCCTTAATGGCTTTAATATTTCTAGGGTCTACCTTAACTCCTTCATGAGATACAATATGAACGAGATATTCCACCTCCTTGACTCCAAAGAAACATTTGGATCCTTTTGCATATAATTGTTTCTCCTCCAATAGTTGTAGCACCCTGTCAACATGTTCAATATGATCCTTCCAAGACTTGCTGTAGATTAGTATATCATCAAAAAATACTAACACAAATTTTCTAAGGAATGGTTTGAAAATTGAATTCATCAAACCTTGAAATGTTGAAGGTGCATTGGTAAGGCCAAAAGGCATGACCGAAAATTCATAATGACCCTCATGAGTTCTAAAGGTTGTTTTCGGAATGTCTTCAATCTTCATTCTGATTTGATGATATCCTGAACGAAGATCCACCTTGGTGAAGTAAATTGATCCATGCAATTCATCAATGACAGGAATGGGGAACTTATCTTTAATAGTGAGCTTGTTGAGCTTCCTATAATCCGGACACATGCACCATGATCCATCCTTCTTGTGCACCAATACTACTGGAGTAGAGAAAGAACTTTTACTAGGTTGAATTATGCCAGCCTCTAGCATTTCTGCAACCATACGTTCAATTTCACTCTTTTGGACATAGGGATATTTGTACGGCCTGATGTTTGGAGGAACACCTCCTGGAATCATATGAATAGCATGATCATGATCACACATAGGTGGGAGACTTTTGGGAGTCTCAAATACCTTGGAATGATTGTCCAGGACATTTTGGAGATCTCAAGAAATAGATGATTCCGACGTGGAAACATCTAGCGAACATAATTGTGCAATTACACCTCTTTGCTCATTTTTTAGAAGTTTTGTCATACCATTAGAGTTGATTACCTTTCCTGGTTTCCCTGCAATACCCCTTAATTCAACTTCCTTTCCTTCCATAGAAAATTTGATGAAAAGCTCTTGAAACTTAAACACTATTGTACCCAAGGATTGTAGCCATTGGACTCCTAGTACAACATCAGCACCTCCCATTGGAATGGAAAGCATTGGGCTAGTCAATACATATTCTCCCATTGATAGCTTGATATTATGGAACTTTCCAGAGAAATTTATTGTTCCTCCATTTGCAATCATCACATGACACTCTGGTGCTGGATATAGGAAGCAATTCAATTCTTTTTCTACCTTACAATGAATAAAATTGTGGGTGCTTCCTGAATCAATCAACACTATTACCTTTTTCTTCTTGATTTGTCCTTCTATCTTGATGGTTTGAGGAGTGTTAATTCCTGCCAATGAATTACAAGATATGGTAGGATTTATTTGTTCTTCATCTAGGCTTTGTTCCTGGAGTATATCCTCTTCTTCTGACCTTTCTTGCTCCTTTTCTTCTTCCTCTTCACAATCCATGTAGAATAATTTCTTCTCAGCACACTTATGACCTTTAGTGTATTTGCTATCACAACTGTAACAAAGCCCTTTCGCTCTTTTTTCTTCCAATTGTTGTGGTGTCAACCTTATAGGCTGTGGAAGACTAGGGGTGTTATAGACATTTTTGTGCCTTACAGCATTGAGCATGAAATGTCCATAATCTAAGGGATCCAAAGTCCCTAAACATGTTGTTCCTACCCCTAGAGGAACAAGGCTAAAAACCACAGCAATTCACAGAAGTTCTCCACCAGAAATTGCTCAAAAACAAGTCAATTCAGGATCATGTCAATGGCTCCACTGGCTATTTGCGCTGAATGTCAAAGCCAACACTGGCTACCTGCGCTGAATGTCAAAGCCAACACTGGCTACCTACGCTGAGCGAGAGTGGACATGTGGCAAGCTCATTTCTCAAGGTGTCAAAACCCAGGAAGCTTCCAAAATGACGCTTGCCTCAGGGAATTCAACTGGTGATGAGTAAGAGGTTCCAAATCTCCAAGTGGAATCAAGAACTGACAGAGGGAGAGGACACTAGTCAGATCTCAAGCTGACTCATCCTCTCTCCAAAACATCTATATATGGATCTCTCCTCCATGAGATCTAGAGGCTGGAATTTTGTTATTGCAAAGAATTGTTGTTGGTTTGAGACTGGAATCATTGGGTGCTTAATGCTTTGAAGGGAGGTGAAGATAGGAATTCCATTTTGCTGGGAAGGAGATGTTGGATTAGAGCCCTCTGGGTTGTATCTCTTCCTGAACCTTGTTATTCATCAATAAAGCTATCTTGGTTCCTCCTATATACTGATGTATCTTTGATGTATGATTGCATTAGTATGTTTAGTTTACTTCTAATCCTGAACTAGTTATGTTTATGAATCTATGTCTTTGTGTAGTGTTCTTCTCTTGTAATCTTGCAGAGACCTGTTGAAGCCAGGCGAGCGAGAAGACAAGTGGTTGTGAAATCTCAAAGAGAAGAGGATGTGGATCGAGGGACAAACAGAAGACACCGGTTAGTCCATTCATCTCTCTTCATTCGTAATTCATAAAGGAAGAATACTAGAATAGTTGTCTCTGTTTGTTGCTAAGGCACTGTCACACCTTAGGTGGATAGGATCGTCCTGCATAGGCATTTTTCCCCACAACAAATTGGCAACTCCAATGGGGAAATTTGTTTTAGTCATTTTATTTGTGTCTCTTTCATTGTTTGTTTCATAGACTCAACAGCAACAATCGAACTGCTTCTGCTATTCTCAGTTGCAAAGTAGACAGTTGCTGCCTTGATCCAATCACTTGATTTGTCTATGATCTGAACAACGGGCTCACAAATGATTTGATGATCCTTTGTGATAGATCTTAGTACCCCCTCAAAGCATCCCTTTGATTATACCTTGCTTGTTGCTTTTATTTGGCCTGAAACCGTTGATTAATTAGCAATTTGTGACCCAGAACCCAGTGAGGAACTCTCGTTTCTCGTTCAGCGCGAAACCTGTGAAGGGATTCTGCATTTCAATGTAGGTCCCGTGAAGGCCACCTGCGCTGAATGTCAAAACCCTAGTGTTGAGGTTACGCTGAACCAGTTTTTCCTTGTGCAGCTGGGGTTCTCTGCTCTCTGTTGCCCTGTTTTGATCTCTGTTTTTTGCAGCCTGTAACCAGCATAGGTACCAGTCTGATAACTCCTTTTCTCTACTTAAATTCCGCCTCCTTTTGTACAAAAAGACTGTGAGTGTTTTTATGTGTTTGTGGCGTCATTTACAATTTTCCTTTGAATGAGTGAAATAATCATCCTGTAGCCCTTGATTCAGATCTGTTGATTGTGATCTTAGGAGAGAGTTCATTGGTTGTTTACAATTGATTATACATTTGCTTTTTCTTATTGGTTTGAGTTTGTCTCTTTTAAGTGTCGAAACAAGTGTTCATTTCGAAAGTCGAAAAGTGTTGTAATCTCTTCTACCCTTTCTGATTTCGAAAAAGTAAACTTGTTTGTACTTGTCATTTAAAAGCAAATTCAAAGTTGTACAAAAGGCTTTCTTTGTAGGCATCAATACTAAGAAAGCGGAAAACAAACACCTGCATTGTGCATTTGCATTTTGATAGTTTGCATGCTTGATTTAGGAAAAGTGCATTAGAGTGTGCTCATTGCTCTTTGAGAAAAGATGGTGTCTTTCTTTTCCCTTAGTAGCTAGGATTTTCAAAATTGAAAAGATATAAAGCTTGCTTATCATCTTTAGACTGCATTTAGGAATTGTATCATACATCTTGTGGTGATCCATAAAGGCAAATTTCTAAAAAGATCAACTTAAAATAAATTGAATGAACTTAAAAACGCTTTGCAACATAACGCACAACATAGAGGTCTAGGCTAGAGACGTGTTCCGACGTCGTAAAGCCTAGTGACTGTCGATCTCGTTGATGGTGGGTGATTCCTCCTGAGGGACGATAGCGCCAGTATAGATTGTGCTCGCATGTACCGTCACGTATATATTGGGAGACCCCTATAGGAATATAACCTTTATCCATAGGAAGCCGTGTCGGCAGCCCTACTGATCGCAATGCACTAAACACATCATTCAGGAAGATCGACCGCCCGTACCTTAAAAAGTATTCTGCGGTTTTGCGAAAAGTTTGGCACACCCTCTGCCTAGAACTCTAGAGCAGTTCCTTTTGGCCTTTTTCAGACTCTATAACGGAAAAAGTCCATCCGAGCATTTGTCACTTCGGGCTCGTTAAAACATCGAAGGAGACTAGAGTCATCTTTTTTTTTTTCTCGACTCTTTAAAATTGAAAAAACAGGTTGTGTCTAAGCATCGTTAAAATTTATTTTAAACGGAATAATCATCACCATTCCCTCATTGATCTTCGAAGATTAGTCTCTTTTCATCGTAAGTTCTTGTAGAATCGCTAGAAAATCTTTTGGATAGACTAGATATGTCTGAACACCCGTCGACATCCAGGACTGTGTCATCCGACACAGCAGTGGCAAAGCCTCCTGCTGCTACCCCAATGATGTTCGATGGTATACCATCTGTCCCGGCAAGTTATCAACAACAAACCAGAGTCCCATCAGGGACTGCTTCGACGACATGGTTAGTTCCTATTTCTTCATCCGGATTATCATCTGGTATTTCTTATGCTGAAACTCAACAAGTTGATCCAATGTGTCTTCAAAGGCCAATCTGCCCTTTAAGTACTAGATTGCCACCATATGGAGGGCAGTATGCCTTTTCATTGTTCCCTCCCAGAGAACAACCATATGGGAGTTTACAACAAAGTTCTGGTCAAATTGGAATTACATCCAGCGGTTGGGTACCAATACTGCCTCAACAACCAAGGGTTGTATATTCAATGCAACCAGTCGACCCTGTGTCGAATATTCCCACTATACCTCCTATGGTTACTGCGTCGCAAGTACAAGCGCTACCTGTTGTATGTCAACCCCAACAGCCTCAGGTTGCAATACAACAGCCTCTTGTCTCAACGACTCAATCAAAACCTCAGGTTAGTGCCTCCTTATCTGGAGTGACTCAGGATCAAACAAGTACTGTGACTCCTCATCTTGGTCAATCATTCAGTATTGGTCAACAACAAATGGTTCAACAGCCAGAGATGGTTCAAACTCAGCAACCCCCATTCCAGCAATCATATCAAGGACCTAAGCAACAAGTCTTTGTAAGTAATGGGCAATCGCATTTCCAAAGCGGTAATCAACAACCATATTATAATGGTTATGCCTATCAACCTTGTCAAAGTTGCCAACATCAAATACATTCTGCTGGTATGCAAAGACCCACTGCTCAGGCGATTCCATCTTATCCTGGGTATGCTTCGCCTAACCTGAATCAACAGTTGCCCTTTGTAGCAACTCTAGAATTACCAGATCTAAACCGACTGATGAATGATCCAATTGATTATGCCCCTTGGTGGCCAACGATTCCGCATAAACTTCCGTCAGATATTCCTAAATTTAATGGAAATCCGGGTGAAGATCTGTCGAATCATGTGATAACATTTCATCTGTGGTGTTCATCAAACACCCTAAATGATGATTCGATTAGGCTTCGCCTTTTTCAGAGGACGTTAACTGGTCCAGCGGAAAAATGGTATATTGAATTGCCTAGAGCTTCGTTCAACAAATTCAGTACCTTAGCCACGACTTTCTTAACCCATTTTCAATTACCGATAAGGTATGAAACGGGAACGGAACTCCTAACCAACTTCGAATAGACAACGGCCACTCACATATCTGATCATATACATGAGTGGCGACGTCGTCGTAGGATG
The DNA here is from genome assembly GCA_031772625.1 of Pinus tabuliformis. Taxonomy (NCBI): domain Eukaryota; kingdom Viridiplantae; phylum Streptophyta; class Pinopsida; order Pinales; family Pinaceae; genus Pinus; species Pinus tabuliformis. Next base: position 381,887,306 of record CM062819.1, read on the forward strand.
GTAAAAATGTACGTTCCTGATCAGCTATTAGCTGAATGGTTTATCAAATCCTTACTTCCTACAATCACGGAAGATGTGGCAAAAGGGGGAGTCGTAACGGAAGAGCAAGTCATCGCTCGTGCGCAATATCTGGACTTGGTCTATACTAAGTCTGGCACACTCTACGACAAAATACCTGGGCCCCTAGATCGGAATTCTCAATTCCTCCTCCTCCTAAATGAAACAATGACTCGCATGCCATCGATGGCGTGATTGGCACGACAGACACGAAATCGACAAAGGCTACATCTAAAGGGCTCGTAAGATTTCCAGTCAAAATTCAAATGAGGAACTTCTTGCCTTGGAAGTAAATGCTGCATCGACCGACAAGGGCAAACAACTGAAGCAACCAGGGGGCAAGAAGAAAAAGAAAGGGAGAAAAAAGAAACCCCCTGCGGGGTGTCATATATGCGATGAGGATCATTGGACGAGAGATTGTCCACATATAGCTAAAGTTAAGAAACTCTTTAAGAGTTCAAAAACCTCAGCAGTATTGACTGATCCGTTTCCAAGCCCGGGTACCAAACTGGTTGCTAATCAAAATGCTTCCCAATCCCAAGTGCTTACGTTGTCTATCTCAAAGCAGAAAAATGATGCTTTGGCAAGGAATAAAGATTACGGGAATCCACAGGTGTCGAATAACAAGGCTAATGAACAACCTAGTAGTTCGACAACAACTTTGACCAAAGTTGTGCCACCCACCATTCCTGAACAAATGATAAAGTCACCAAAGGGAGTAGTGTACAAGTCAACATTTAATCCTCGTGCAAAAATAGCACAGAATTATAATATAATAGAGGATCTGGCCCAATCGCCGTCCGCTATGTCGACGCTTGAGGCACCGAAAAATTGCCTCTCCCAAGAGCAAGCTTTATTATCAGCAATAGGTGAAATTGACCCAATGGACTCCAATCTTGTGGCCTTTGATCATAAAGGATATGACCCTCCGTTACCAGCTCAACTAGCTTTCCTTATTCAAGTGAAAGCCCTCAACAAAACTGTTCATCGAACAATTATTGATGAGGGGGCATCTACGTGTATTATGTCGATGAGTTGTTGGAAGAATTTAGGCTCACCACCCTTGTCGAGATCATCAACGACGTTAAAAGCATTTGATGGGCGATCATACACTCCATATGGGATTTTAACTTGCAAGTTAAACTAGGGGGCAAAACAGTAGGAATTGATGTTGAAGTAATTGATGGAAACCTCGATTACAACATCCTACTGGGAAGGCCCTGGATATATTCCATGGCCGTAGTTGTGTCGACCTACTTCAGGAAGATTGCACTTCCCTTTCAAGTAGGAATTACAGTCGTCGACAAACAAACTTTCCTCCCCGACAGTTCACAAGTTACGGGAAGCATTCCAATGATCCATGGAAGCAATCATTCGCTTCAAAATATTGGAGTAGGTCTCCTAAAAGACCCTGCCTTAATGGGTACTTTTTCCCTACCGCCTGCAAGTAATCTGGCGGAAGTGGCCACAGTGGAAACCTACAATATGAAATCTTCTATATCTAATGGATTCTGAAGATTCCTAAACATTTTGTCAGCGTGGATCATCGCCCTAATAGAAATACTATAAATACACTGGGCTCTGAGGACGGTTCTAATCTTTTGTCAACCTCGTTAAAAAATGAAACAAGGAGTCATGAGGATAGTTCTTTTACTGTGACAACCTCATTAAAAAATGAAACAATCTCCTTCCCAAATCTCAAAGGTAAACCTTCATTCCAACCACCAAGTTGAATGCAATGAAGCTTGGGGGGCATGCACCTCGATTTGTGTTGTTATGCTGGGGGCATGCAAACTTATCATCGAGCAGTTTTAGCACAAAGTTCATGCTCGTTAAAAAATAAACGCAAGATCCGAGCAGTTTTAGCGCATAGTTCATGCTCGTTAAAAAATAAACATAAGATTGAGTAGTGTTTTTCCGCGTTCAAGCTCATTAAAAAATGAACTATCTTCCGGTAAATAACCACTATGAATGTAACCTTATCTGCCATTAAAGCCTTGGTCGTGTTTGCACCGTCACCTCCACTTTTCATTTGGGCGATCATTCACCTCCATATGATTGTTTACCCATTTTGAGGAACAGTTGCGAAGAGTGATTTCACCTAGCCATCCTTGTGACACTGTCGTGATTGGAAAATTCCAACCTGTACCTGGAATCAGCTGCTAACCCTGTTTATCACTCGTTCCTCAAAAGACGAGTCTTCTTTAAGCTCTTTCCATCTGACTCGTAAAATATGAAAAGATTGTCAAGTCCTTGGCCTTCCAGCTCGTTAAAGGGACAGGAAGTGCTATCCCTCCTCTAGATTTTAATCTTTTTGGACTTGAGGGATTATTGCACAAAAAGATTGAGCGCTTTTTTTGTTCTGCTCGTTAAAACTATCGAAAACTCATCCCTTCTGTATTGTTTTATACTTTTTCGGACTTAAGGGATTAGATGACGAAAAAGGACTTTTGGAGTTAACTTTATGTACCTTTTCAGACTCTCTAAAAATGAAAAGGACCGAGTTATCTTTGTCGTTAGACTCGTTAAAATCATTAAATAGCGACAAACTTGTCTTTAGACGAGAACGAGTTTCACTATCGCTAGGCTCGTTAAAACATAGCGATGGGCTTGCCTGAAGGGCAGGTTATAGAACAAGCATATGTTATCCTCCTCATGCTTGACAAAAATAAAGAGGTACTCGTCAGCAATGACTGGGGAAAAATTGTGAGAAACTCAAGAAAACTTTGATGGTAGCAAGTCGCTCTTGAACATGACACTTTTCCTCCGTACCACAATCGGGTTGGGTTGTTTCATTCACCGGTCACATCACCATGGTCTTGCCATACCATCCATAATTGGGGTAATGCTACTGATCGATCGCATCAGTGTCGCCATATGTTCAAGAGAAGTCGTTCAGAAAGAGTCAACCGTGTCCCATCCACTGCCATACGTTATCCTTCATCCGTTCATGACCACCACCCTGAATCACATGTCACAGATCGTTTTCACCTCCATCAAAATCATTATCTCTGTTCCGTGTCACTGATGTGGGATTCATTAAGGCCCTCCTTTGACGGATCGCTTCTTGTCGACATCAGCTCATTATCCAAGAAGTTGATCTAGGAACAACCTTTTCAGTACTTTGAAGCTTGCATGCCTCAATGGCAAGTTTCTCACTTCCGGCGACAAGTATACATCAATGACCTTCGACCAGAAGATTTTGCGTGGTGTTCGACACCAAGTCCTTTATTCACACCACGTGAATTGTACTGCAGTACCTTGAGGGTCATTATCATTATCGGCGACTCCTCTCGCGCTTGTTAACGGTTTACCTCATTGACCGGTAATCAAGCGATGTCTTTCCATGTTCGACTTCAGAACAATTCTCACATGGATCAACTTGTACTTAGAGTGAAGATCGAACGAGTTTGAAGGCCCTGGATCTAGTTTCATCCATACGGGCTGCGATATATATTCAGGAAAGATAAATACATTTGACATGTACATCATTGCAGCAGATGATCATCCTACTCAAAGGATGATAATTTCATCAAAATTATTAGTCTACCATCAAACGATTGTCTGTTCTATGTACAGAAAATGAATTTATAAACCTGAGCATGGGAATGCCCGCCTCAGCTAGATCATGAAAGCAGTATGAAAAATAATGTATTGTATTGTATCTTACTACAGGTCTCCTCCCAACATTGGATGAACTTCAGACCCTCCTGGATAAAGCATTTCACCCGATAAACGGCCTCATACTTTAGGGAGCAACTGTTATAGACATTTTTGTGCCTTACAGCACTGAGCATGAAATTTCCATAATCTAAGGGATCCAAAGTCCCTAAACATGTTGTTCCTACCCCTAGAGGAATAAGGCTAACAAACCACAGCAATTCACAGAAGTTCTCCACCAAAAACTACTAAAAAACAAGTCAATTCAGGATCATGTCAATGGCTCCACTGGTTGTCTGCGCTAAATGTCAAAGCCAACACTGGCTACCTGCGCTGAATGTCAAAGCCAACACTGGCTACCTACGCTGAGTGAGAGTGGAAATGTGGCAAGCTCATTTCTCAAGGTTTCTAAACCCAGGAAGCTTCCAAAATGACACTTGCCTCAGGGAATTCGACTTGTGATGAGTAAGAGGTTCCAAATCTCCAAGTGGAAGAAAGAACCTCCAAGTGGAATCAAGAACTGACAGAGGGAGAGGACGCTAGTCAGATCTCAAGCTGACTCATCCTCTCTCCAAAACATCTATATATGGATCTCTCCTCCATGGGATCTAGCGGCTGGAATTTTGTTATTGCAAAGAATTGCTGTTGGTTTGAGACTGGAATCATTGGGTGCTTAATGCTTTGAAGGGAGGTGAAGATAGGATTTCCATTTTGCTAAGAAGGAGATGCTGGATTGGAGCCCTCTGGGTTGTATCTCTTCCTGAACCTTGTTATTCATCAATAAAGCTATCTTGGTTCCTCCTATATACTGATGTATCTTTGATGTATGATTGCATTAGTATGTTTAGTTTACTTCTAATCCTGAACTAGTTATGTTTATGAATATATGTCTTTGTGTAGTGTTCTTCTCTTGTAATCTTGCAGACACCTATTGAAGCTGGGCGAGCGAGAAGACAAGTAGCTGTGAACTCTCAAAGAGAAGAGTATCTGGATCGAGGGACAAACGGAAGACACCTGTTAGTCCATTCATCTCTCTTCATTCGTAATTCATAAAGGAAGAATACTAGAATAGCTGTCTCTGTTTGTTGCTAAGGCACTGTCACACCTTAGGTGGATAGGATCGTCCTGCATAGGCATTTTTCCCCACAGCAAGGGGCAAGGACACTTCCGTCTTTATAGTTGTGAGTGGTATTCTTCCTGGTTGCCATAATTTTTCTTTCAATTTTTCTTGCTAACCTGAATGCCTTCTCTAATGAATCAAGTTCCCAAAGGCGAACATCATGTTGGATATTATCCTTTAAACACCGTATGAACACATCAATCCTATGCTCCTCTGAAATATCTTTTACCCTTATGTTCAATTTTTGGAACTCCTCAATGTGCTCCATTATTGAACCCTTTTGTTTGAGACTTATCAATTGGCTAAAAAAAGTGTTTCTTTTTGTATCCTCATAATGTGCTATCAATTCTTCCGTAAAAATTTCCCAAGTGATAAATTATTTACAAGAGCAAAGCCATTGATACCATACAAACTGATTTGGTTCCAAATATAAAGTTGCCATACGTACCTTTTGTGTGTTTTGCACATTATTGAGATTGAATAATTTCTCCATCTTTAATATCCATGTTGTGGGATCCTTGCCATCAAACTTCCTCATATCAATTTTTGGAATGTGGTGGGTCTTTGATCCAACATTAGAGTCTATGGAATCATGATTATCATTTCTTTTTTTCTCATCATGAGTTTCCTTTACTACTCGTTCACCATTAGTGACCCTTTCTTGTAGCAACTTCTTCAATTCTTCCATGTCGTTCTTCAAATATATCTTCAAATCATCCATATTAGCTTCTACGCCTTTATTTAAACCATCCATATTAGCTTCTACATCTTTCTTTAAACCATCGATCTTAGATTTTGTTCCTTATTGTGCAAGTGACACTTGTTGCACTTGGTCTCGTAATTTTGCTATATCATGTTGCATTTCTTCCTCTTCATCATAAGTCATGCTAGAGCTTTCAGGTTGCTTACTAGGTGTTTTCATTTCCTTTCCTCGGGGCATCAATTACCGATAATAATGCTTTACTATGCTCTTTGAATTCCTTCAAACCAAGCTTACGCAAAAATTTAAAAGAAAACTACACACCTTTTTTCACTTTGTAGAAGCCTGATATTGAATCAGATGTATCTCTGTAATTTCGAATCATCCAATTCTAAAATTGTGACTTGTAGTAGCCTTCTATGTCCTCTTTCCAATGTCACTAGTCTGATCCAAATTGGATTCTCCAAGAAAGTGTTATGCAAAATCGCCTGTAGTGACCTGATTGTAGACTAGTTCAGTAGAGCGAACTTGTATGAAGTTCCACGTGTCACTTTTTCGAGCTATGACTCTCCAAAATATATACAAGAAAACTACAGTCTGTCCTCATTCTGTGCCTTCTTACGGAATTTCAATCTGATTCTCAGAAAGAAAGTTATGAATATTTTCCTCAGGTCACCTGTTTGGAATGTAATTCAGGAGTCTGCAAAAAGACCAACTTCCTCAAATCATATCTCTGCAAATATAGCACAAAAAGCTCTAAAGTTTAGATCCAAGGTTTAGTGTGATTTCTTCTCAAATGGGTTTTTTTTGCAACTTCTGAAACGTTGTAGAAAAAGAGTTATAGCAAGAATTCCACGATGACCTGTTTGGAGTTGTGAAACCCTAGAATCCAAAGCTCTGATACAAAATGTTATGAAACCAGCTCAAGAAGAGATAGAAAAGATAGATCAACACCTTAGAATTTAGCATCTTCGAGGGGGAAACCTCCTTTAAATTACATAAATGAACAATTCTTGGATGATTCAAATGACAAAACCTCCTTTCTATATATAGGAGTCTAAGGAGTCACAATATAATCCAGCGGACCTAACAATAATAATATAAAGCCACAAAAATAACAATAGAGGGATTCTATGGGGCACGGTAATAACAATATGGGGGCAATAGGGGCACAAAATTATTAATAAGGGGTATAACTACAATAGTAATGGGGTAATCACTAGTATTATGGGGACCCAATAGAGCATGATCCTCAACATCACTTAGTAGTGGTGGAGCTGTTTAATGAGGGAATGGTGGACAGTCACTCGTGACTGTGACTGCATCTGTATGAGATGGCACGGCTCCATCACTGAGGAATGTTGAGCGAGGTTTCATTTTAAACTTCTTCTTCGGATGAGAATATATCTTAACACAATAATTGAATCGGCTCCAAAGATAGATAATTTTCATCTGGCTCCTTGGAGCTTGAAACTACAAGTCACGAAAGTACGACCAAAATTCCATGATCGATTCATGCAGAGCCTTCCATTGTTCCAATAGTTTCTGGTTACGATGGTCTAGATCAAAATGATAGAAAGTGTCTTCAATGAGATCACATAAGTGCTCAAGTGAGCGCACATTGTTAGTCGGTAGGCTACAAAGCCATCAAAGTGGAGATTCGTGAAGTGTGTATGCAAGCAGAAAGTTGGCCTGTTTGTCAGAACACCCATCTCCCTCATGAAGCATGGAAAGAAATTCATCTAATAACTCAGGCTAGGCCACTTCACGCTCACCATCATATGTTTAAGTGGACAAGTGATCGAAAAAATCCCTCATGATGGTGAAATCTTCATAGTTCAAAAAACATCGTGGAGAGAGAGGAGTGCAAGAATCCATGAAAGATATGAAAAGGTTCAAAACAAGATGAGAGGACATAGCTTGTCATCTAGCCCTTCTTCTAACACCAAAAATGTTGACAGTGTTGGACCCACCAATATGTGAGGGGATCTCCCTAGTAATAAGTTCCAATTAGACCATAGACCATTTTGTGTAGTATTCCCAACAGTGGGTCTTACAGTAATGCATTGATTGTGATTTCACACATAGGAAAGTAAGATAACTTTGTTGGTAGCAAGGGTGTGACAGCTATAGTGAGTCAAGGTGAGTGCATTAGAGGTTCTAACACATGGGGGTTGAGATGAGTGCACCCGTTCGAAACCTATGATAGCATGTAGTTTGGAAAGGAACACACGAGAAAGGATACATCACAACATGGAACGAAAGTTAGCAAGCAATCCAAAGTTATGGTTAAAACAACAACACATTTAAGAAATATTCATACATAATTATAGAGAATAGTCTATACATGCATGCGTAAGAAAACCAATACATATATTATTTAGAGTAAAGTAAATAACATAGGATAAAATACAACATATGCATGAAACGTGTTGTCTCTTGTTATATTAAGAAGTGTAAGTTCTAGTCATACAATACATCCATGTCCAACAACTAGTTTTGATAGTGGAACGTTACAGCCACAACCGCCTACTCTTCCAAAGAGATGTACTAGCTCTATGTAGTGGAGAAGCCAAGGCTCATTACAATACTATCCAAGCTCTCTCCAAGATAGTCTTATCAGAATCTTTTCTCACCAAAAGCCCTTACAATTATTTCTGAGGGACTATTTATAGCAAAGGGTGGGGTGGCCCTTGACAATCCCCTTTGTGACAGTTTAACTACCCTCATGACGCTTCATCTACTCTATGAATGTTACATCCAACTATCGACACTTGACTTACACTTGACAAGACAATACATTACAATGCACATGTACCCATGTGAGAGAAAATGGATTGAGCAAGCCATGCTACATCACTATGACGTAGAAAACCATGGAAGTCCAACTCCTCAACATCCTTATGTTGATCAACAATAACATATTGATATCGAGATTGATAGTCTTTGATGGTGTCCATGTGCTCCAAGGTGAAATCTATCTGGAATCTCACTCTTGCCTCCATAACATCCGAGTACACTATTGGGCAATTTATTGGGCTTAAATTGCTGCATAAATTATCGACCAGGGAAACTCGTAAGCTTGTGATGATGCCAGCAAAATATATGCAGGATTAGGCAACTAACTGTATGTCTAACTAAATTATTTACGATTCAATATAATATGCAAGGGAAGAGGCTCCTAACTAAGGAGGTCCTGGTTGTCCTTCCCTACAGTATCATAGAGAAATCATTCATAAAACTAAAAACTTAAAATGAAAACAAGAGAATGAATTTAGTTATTGTTTAGATTCAAGTAGAGAGAAAGACTAACTTAGTCTCTTGATTGTCCTCTCATGTACTAATCCAAACTAAACTAGGATTCATTCATAAGCATAAGAAATGAAATAGCTTTGAAACATAAACACAAAAGAATAATTTCAATTACCATATAAATCATTGGAGAGAGAGCCTAACTTAGACTCTTGGTATCTCCTCATATGATACTTGAAACATAAAAGCAAAAGAGTGAATTTTAATTATCATGCAAATCAAATAGAGAGAGAGTCTAACTTAGACCCTTGGTTGTTCTCTCACATGCTGATAAGATTTTAATTCAAAACTCATTCACCAATCAAATCCTTAAACATCTAAACAATGAAATGAAATAAAATCTAATATGACATAACATGTTTCTCTCATCCTTTTAGAGTGAGCTCAATTCTCCTAAGAACAAGACAAATTATTCCATATACTACATTAAGCAAACCTATATCTAAAAAACTACATAATGGAAATAAAACTACATAATGGAAATGTATGAAAAATGAAGCTTTATTCTATGCCATCATAAGTTGGATACATTGCTCTAAGAGTCCTCCTTTTGGAATGGAGGAGGTACTCCTATTTATACAATGAGAGGAGATAACAAACTCATAATGATGATCCACTAATCTCTCTTTTAGTTCCATACATTTCTCAACCATCTAGACACATAACCCTATCCTCCATGATTTCCTCCATGAGGTCCATGATCTTCTCCATGATCTTTTCCATGAGGTTTATCTTATCAAATTCGAATTTGATCATTCAAGGCCACATAAAGGTGTCTTGGAAGCTTCCTTGGAACCTACACATGTCACCAAAACAACCCACTTTCCATATATAAAGTAAAATATATTATTTTCTAATATTTAATCAAGAATTTCTCTCAAAAATGCTTAAAAATAAACAATATTTGGAAAATATAAATGAGACCCATTAATGGTGAATAGTAGGGAAAATGGAGTGACAAGGTGATGAATAGTGAGTGAAATAATGGAAGCATAGGTGAAAAATGTATGGTAATGAGTGCCATTTTTAGAGCCCAACATACTCCCCAACTGAAGTTCTTGCATGTCCTCATGCAAGCTACTACAATGACTTTTGATTTGATTCTTAAATGAGCTTCCTTTTACAATATGTTTGGTTCTTGTGTAACAAACATCTTTCAATCATGGACTTCCTTTTAACTTTGCACATCTTTGGATAACTTTTATTTGTTTGCAAAGCATTGACATATTCTAATGATTGGTTCTTGTGTTACAATCATTATTTACTTTGATCTCTTCTTAATGATTGGTTCTTGTGTTACAATCATTATTTACTTTGATCTCTTTTTAATGATTGGTTCTTGTGTTTACAATCATTATTTACTTTGTTGAGATCAATCATATGCTCATCATTTTGTAGTAGTTTTTATTGTGGGAAGACTATGTGGGTTAAGATGTAATATGAATGAGGAAAAAGAATGAAGTGTGAAATTCCCCCCTTCCCAACTGATGGTTTTTGGCAATTTTAAATGATAAAGGAAATAGTGAAATAGTGGAATATTTTCCAAATATCATCATTTTAGCGTCTAAAATGAATTTCAAGATTAAAGGTTAGAAAACATCATACCTTACTTACCTAAGGAAGTGGATGAATCATGCATGTTCAGCTGCCACAATTCTGATCTGAAGCTTCTTCTTCAAGTTGTGGATGAAAGATGGATCTGTATTGTCGTATCGACTGTTGGATCATCTGCTACTAGATGATGAATCTGAGGAGTCTGCTGAACATGGCTGAAATTTGTATCTGCTGCTGGATCTTCTGCTGTTGGATGATGAATCTGATGAGTCTGCTAAATATGGCTGAAAATCTATAAGGCTTGGAAGGTATAGAAAATATATAAGTTACATTTCCCTCCCAGCCTTATTGATTTACTTGTCCTCAAGTGATGGCAAACTGAAAAACAATGAAAAGAAATTGGCTTCATATGCTACAAAATATGGGTCTTCAAGTCTTCAACGCTCGATGGCACAAATCTTACTATGTGATTAAATGTGTCGGTGTCGAACACAGTAAGAAGTTGTTGAATTAGTGGCCGTTAATGAATGCCCCTAGCCAACACAAGAACTCCCATCATTGATTCCAATGGGAGTCAGGATGCCTAACACATCTTTGTAGGTACGAATAAATGTGTCGTGGTCGAGTCACCTACAAGATCCAACGAACAAGGGATATTAATGTACTCCCATTGTCCATTGGCAAGAGTACTTGCGATTAAGGCATGCAAGCCTCTAGGTGTTTTTTCAATGATACTTAGACTCTAGGACTTTGACTGAAGCAGAGTTTTATTGCGGAAATGAAGGGGAACGGTAATGACATGGAAAATGGATGGATGTAAGGAAATGCATGGTGTATGAATAAGATCTCTTGCTGTGAAAAATGGATATGGAAAGGTCATGCTTTATGGTTTGACAATAGGTGGAATTGAAAATCTTTTGCAAAAAGGGAGTCGCAAAGGTTGTAGAGTTGGATTTGTCTTTAGAATTTGTCATGACTTAGTCTTTTGAAGACCAATTGTCATCACAATGTAATCTCCTTATGTTCACTTGATTATCCTGTAACCTGTAAAAAACTTGGTACAAAGAAAACATAAGTGGGCTCTAGAAGAAATGGCCAGTTTCTTCATGATTCTTATGCAAAAATTTCATACCAAATAAAATAAATTAAGGATAGACTAAGTGTTAAAGTTGACTTATTCATGATATTGATATCAATCCATTTGTGAAAATAACCTTGAAGAGTAATACTCCCTGTTTGTGTCAGCTGACTTCTGTGCATGGCGAAAAGTTTGGCATCATAGATTTGTTGTGTCCTGCAGATTAGTACATTATAAAATAAGACAACAATATCAATTTGCCAACTCTAAACAAATTAGTCAACATTTAAATAATCCACCAAATGTTCTTTCAAATTATGCTTCCAAATGTTCCATTCTTTATTTTCAAGCCTGTGTGAATTTTGTGAAAAGTGTGTTTGTTTGTTTGTGTTTTTTTATTTTTATTTTTATTTTTTCTTTCATCCTGTTCTCATGTTTTTCTCAATTTTCATGCCTCCAAAGTTTTTCATCCTGTTCTTGTAATTCCCCTGATTCTCTCAATTTTCATGCCACCAAAGTTTTGTTTCAAAAACAATCACAAAACACTTAATTTTTTTAACAATGTATTAAGACAATCATATATTATAACCACATAATAAAAAAAACAATCAATAACCAACATAACGATAATCAAATAACAAGAAATTATAACTATATTAATTAATGCAGTTATAAAACATATTAATATATTAATATAATTAATATATTAATACAATTTTTATATCAAACATTAATTAATAATTAAATAAAATGATTAACAAATATATACAACAACTTATAAAAAGAATAACAAATTACAATTAACAAATATTAATATATACAATGAATTTAAAAAAAATATAAATAACAACAAAATCAATTATAATAATATATTAATACAATTAATATATCAATATATTAATTATAATAACAAACATTAATAAATTACAATAAACATGAAAAAAAAAATTATGTATAACCAAATCAAAACAAATAAATACAATAACAAAATTAAGCTAAAAATACCAAACCCACAATAAAAAGTGGGATTTGGTGGACTCACGTTGCACGTTTTTTTATTCTTCATGGTTTCCTTTGTTACAAGGGTTTGTGCTCGCTTTATTCATCACCAGCAAATGTAGAAATCATTTTGGTTAAAATGGAGTTTGGCTCTTCCAGAACGTGGAAGCTTGCACTTTGAGCTTTGAAACTGAGAGACACGAGGAGGAAAGAGGTTCGAGGAAGCGAAAGGAAGTTTAAGTTTTGTGTTTGCGCATTGCCAGGAAACTTTGAAGCCATGGACCAGAAAATGTCACGGGAAAGCTCTGTGCATTTTCTGTTTTTTTTCTTTTGTTCTGATAACATCAAGTTGCTTTGCTATTGGCGGATTCGACGATCCTTCAGGCGCGTTCAAGAACTGGAGTGAGAATGACAATTCCCCCTGTAATTGGACGGGAATTACGTGCAATGCCGGCAAAAAGTTCGTGGAAGGACATAATGGGACCGTTTCTAATCGTTGTTTGCAGAATCAAAAGCCTCAAGAACCTCTCGTTGGTGAATAATTACGTCAATGGTTCGATTCCCGCGGACTTGGGAAGATGCTCTAAACTCCAGTGTTTGGATTTATCGCAGAATCTCCGAGCTCTCAAGGCTAAAGAATCTGGATCTTTCTGGAAATAACTTAAGCGGTCTGATTCCCTCTTCGTTCGGCCAGCTGCCAGAGTTGCAAGTCTTAAACCTCGTCTCCAATCTTCTCAACACTATGATTCCGCCATTTTTAGGCAATCTCTCAAATCTTTTGCAGTTTAAGTTGGCTTACAATGCTCCTCTCACCGGAGCTCTACCTCGGGATCGACAGAGTGAAGTTGCAATGCATGGAGCGGAAGCCCCTCATATCGGCTTCCCTGTTCTGTTAATGAGCAGCAAATCTTTTCCGTGGATGGGCTCTTGTTGCTTATGTTTTTGCCCAAACAAATTTGAGAAACCAAAGATTGATTCTTTTTGGAAGTTAATTTGGTAGAGGAAATGTAGAGAAACTTTCTAATTTGCTAGTGAATTTTGAGTCGAATTTGTGCAAAATCTGAAAAAAAATTGGAATGGGAAAGCAGAAATATGTAAGGTGGAGAAGTAGAAAAGCACAATGAATGTAAAGAAAAACTGTTTTTATTCACGCAGTTATCAAAATAAGGTCGCGAAGAAACACGATTTACTCTTAGATCGTTAGGAATTTAAGCGAACGATTTCTGGGTTATATAATTCATTCTATTTTGGGAAAAACCCATCTCTTAGTTTGTCCAGATTTTCCCTGGTTGGATGACAAACAAAATTTCAAAACTGACGTTTTTAAGGGGTTGCGTTTTGAAGATGATCTTTTTCTCATTCACAAAATTCTTTATTGTCGCATTGCAGATTAGTTTTCCAGCAAGAGTATTTTTATTCGAACGAAATCTATAGATTTTCTGATCTTCCTGATCACACGAAGTGCAGGAAGAGAGTGTTGGCATTATGGCTAAAGTGTTGTCCTTGATGGCAACCCATTCAGGTGGTAGTTCACTATTCTTCAAGTCAGCAGCAGAAGTTGATGATCAGCTCTCATTTTATTGAAAAATTATGAAAGACGCAGGAAGCCAGTTCAGAATGTGCGTCCCCGTAGGTATACCATGCAGAACCCGCGTCCAAGGACGCCGGCCAGCCGTTCAGGGGGTGCGTCTACCCAGTGCACACATTTCAAGGCAGAGAAAAGCACGTGGGGGTTTCTTGTGTGGTATCTAGCTGACGGTTTTATATTTCTATGGTGTCGGCTCATGGTATTGTTCCATGTTTTGAGGAGGAGCTTGCCTATATAAAGCAAAGGAGTTCATTTGGATTGAGCAAGTCTTGTGTTGAATATCTTATGAGGGCTAGATCTGGTCTAGATCTAAACAAGGCGAATCTACTGATGGACCGAGATCTCTTCGGCGCATGTTCAGATATGTGGATCTGATTGTCTGGGTTACTTCTGAAGTCTTGAAATCATATATTCCCAGAGGGACACAGGTGCAGTAAGGGTTCAGGTGCATCTGGGACGCAGGAGCGAAGAGTTTCAGGTGCGCCGGACGCAGGCGCGGAAGGGTTCAGGTGCGCCGGGACGCAGGAAGTTCAGTAGACTCAGTGCGACGGACTCAGGCTAGCAGTTGAGCAGAGTGCGTCCGGGACGCAGGCCAGCAGTTGAGCAGGGTGCGTCCAGGGACTCAGGCCAGCAGTTGAGCAGGGTGAGTCCGGGACTCAGGCTAGCAGTTGAGCAGGGTGAGTCCGGACTCAAGCTAGCAGTTGAGCAGGGTGCTTCCTTCTCTTAAAATCTTTGTTTATCATTGTTGTGTTCTGGGTTTGGTCCTATTATTGTTGATCTGGTTACTTCAGTTGATTGGGTGTTTCAGAAGCTTGTTTGAGCTTCAATGTTGCTGTTGGGTCCAGTATGAAAATTGGATGAAATGTGGCCTTTCAGTTTATGGGTTGTGCTTCAGTGTATCCAGTATGAAAATTGATGAAACGTGGTACTTGAAGGAGAGAAGATTGTAGGTCGGCGCCTACGTACTAGTATCTAAGCTAGTACAAGAGCTAAAGGAAATCTTTGGAGCATTGTAGCAGGTAGTAGCCTGCGTACTAGTAAATGGATCGGCTAGTACAAGAGCAAAGGGGGTTGTAGCTCCCGTACTGGTATAAGGCTGCACCAGTACAAATATTGTAAAAGAATTTTCTTATTAAGAAGAAGATTGAGATGCCTTGCAGGAGGTGGTTTTTCTCCCGCATTGGGTTTCCACCTTACATCATTGTGTTCATGTGTGTGCCTTATGTGTGATGATCTACTTTATGTTACTGCATCTGTTAACTGATAATATGGTTGATAATGTTCTAATGCACTCATTGAAGATCGATTAACTTAATCATAAGAAGTTGTGGAAGTAGCATATATGAATCTGATTATGGAAATGAAAAAGTTTTATTAATATGATAATACTGATTCACCCCCCCCCTCTCAGTATTATTTCCAACAATTGGTATCAGAGCAGGTCCTTTGATAGAAGCTTGATCGCTTGAAGGAGATCTATGGAACAATGGGAAAGAAGATTAAAAAGAAAGCTAATAAGAAAAATAAGTCATCTCAGAAGAACTATGACAGTGGAAGAATCGATTGGGGATTAGGCATAAGAAGCTCTTCAGATTCAGAATCAGATTCAGAGTCATTATCAGGTATGAATGTGTTATCCTCTGATGTTCCAGCTATATTTCCTTGTGAAAGAGATGAAAGTGATAGCGAAACTACTGAATTTGCTCTTATGGGTGAACAAGAAAGATATCAAATAGAGGTAGAATTTAAAAGGCTGACAGACAAAATTAGAGATCAACAAGATCTATTGAACAAAAAGGAATGTGATTTCAAAGAAGAAGCTACCGAACTAAGGGCACAACTAGAAGAAGGAAACAAGGTAAGAAAGCTACTCAAGGACAAGGAAGACCAATGTCAAAAATTGCAGCATGAAGTGACATCATTAAGAAAAGAAGTCAACGAAAGAAGCACAACCATCAAGAAACTCAAAGATAGATCCAGCTACTATGAAAATCTTGAAGCTACAATCCTCTCACTAAAAGGAGATCTTGAAGAATCAAAGAAGCAGAATACAGATCTACTCCAAGCTATTGCAAAACAAGAAAACGAAGTCATCAGCTTAAAATCTCAACTAGAATGTGCCTTCCGAGTTCGTCAAATGCAGCAGGATCTGAATGAAGAACAAGAAAAGGAGATTCTCAAACTAAGGGAACAAATGGAAGAAGGAAGGAAAGCTGAAGAAGTTTTGAAAAAGAAATCTCTTGAAAAGGAAGAACAGCTTCAGGTTGAGGTAAATATCTTGAAAGGTAAACTAGAAGAAAAGGATAAGCTTTTACGATTTCAAGATAGCTCTAAAGTATTGGATGATATTCTTAGTAGTCAAAGGTCCCCTGCTATAAAGACTGGTCTTGGTTTCCATGAATCTGTTGAAGGTGAATCTAATTCACAAGGTGAGGCAAGAAACTCTAAAAGGAAATCTAAAGTGATCAACGAAGAAGTGAAAGATCAATCTCATCATCAACCAAGGAAATAGATTCCTCAAAGAAAACCCTTTACTCCTCCTATGAATAATGTTGAATGTTATGTATGTCATAATCTTGGACATGTTGCAGCTAGATGTAGAAGAAGAAGAGTTCAAGACCAGTATGCAGAAAGGTCATCTCAATCAAGGTACTTTTATGGATATTGCTTTGCTTGCAATATGTTTGGTCACAAAGCTACTGATTGTTACAGGAGGAATATGAAACATGTAAGATGTTATGCATGTAACAAGCTTGGACATATAGCCAAGGAATGCAGGAACAAAGTTTGGGCACCATATCAAAAGGAGAAAATGTCATCATCACGCTTGAAGATATGGAGGAAAAAGGAAGTACAGTCAGAAAAGGATGGCATAGTACAATGTACAGACATACCAGAATCAGAGGAAGCTGAAAGTACAGGACGCAGTGCAGTAACAGGAGACCTGCGTGCGGACGCAGGCCAGACCAAGTCCAGGTGCGTCCAGGACGCAGTTTAGTAACTGAAGATCTGCGTGGGGACGCAGAGCGACTGAGGATCAGGTGCGTCCCTGAAGCAGAAGGACGCGGCGCGATAGTGTTTTCAGGTGCATCTCTGTAGCGAAGGACGCGGCGCGATAGTATTTTTGGGTGCGTCCCTGCAGCAACAGGACGCAGCGCAGCAGAAGATGAAGTGCGTACCTGTCTCAAAGCATTTATTGGCTGATTCTTCTTGATATGCATGATCAGATTTAACAGATGGCACTGGTTCAGGGGGAGCATATGTCCTAAATGCATTGTTGGCATTATGGTCCTTGGTGACAATGTTTATGATTCATCTTGCTATTATGAGTTGGTCACATGATCAGATGTATGGTTGATTCTCTAATAATGCTTGCATGAAGTCTTTATTATCCTTGCCACATATATGGATGAGGTTGGCTGATTTCGTGGATGATTACTGAAAGTCGCATTGTTGGAGACATGATGATGATGAGTTACTCATACGCATTTCATGATGATGTTGACATGAGCATGATGCATGAATTCTTTCTTGGCACAAATGGATAAGGATTGTTGGCTGGGTACAGGGATGATTATTCATACATATATTAATTGATGCTGATGCTTTCATTTGATGGCCCTTGATTCATGTAGATCTGGATGGTTATGAGTTGATGTTGACAGATACTATGGAGTAGATTATACAGTGCTGTTGTTTGTCATGATCTTTAGATGTTTGGAAGGTCGTAGCAAGACTCATGTTGTAATGGTCTATCTATTATAGTCATCTCTTCAGGTCATGTAACGGCCTATATCCCCCCACTATGCATGGGATGAAGATGTAATGTATTTGGTTCTCATATTTCTGATGTATTCCCACTTGGTTGGATGGATGATCCTTATTGTGATGGGTGATGGATGTATGTATTGAGTCTTTTGGTGATAGGAAGGTCATTTATGATATATATAAAGTCATGTTCTTCTTGTAGAACATTTTTTTTGCAGACCTTGCTTACAGTCAGGGGGAGCTTGACCATGAACAAACACCATACAGCAGAGCAGACATCTCAGCTGGTTCCGAGAAAGACCATTATCAGATTGGAGCACCATGACATATACAAAGGGGGAGCTCATTCAGAGACTTCAACAGATCTGGTTCATAGTCAAAGGGAGCATGTTCTTACGGGGAGCATACCCCTTTGCCCTTGATGTCAAAGGGGGAGAGTGATCTGGTGTTGTTGCCATCAAGTCCAAAGGGGGAGATTGTTGGCATTATGATGCATGTGTTGTACTTGATGGCAACCCCCCTCATAGAAGACCATCTCACTTATATACATTCAGAAGAGATATCAGATGTAACATAATACATAGATGCAGGACAGCTCAAAGGAATCAAATGGCAAGTTCTTAGTAAGCTTTGCCATCAAGTCCAAAGGAGGAGATTGTTGGCATTATGGCTAAAGTGTTGTCCTTGATGGCAACCCATTCAGGTGGTAGTTCACTATTATTCAAGTCAGCAGCAGAAGTTGATGATCAGCTCTCATTTTATTGAAAAATTATGAAGGACGTAGGAAGCCAGTTCAGAATGTGCGTCCCCGCAGGTATACCATGCAGAACCCGCGTCCAGGGACGCCGGCCAGCCGTTCAGGGGGTGCGTCTACCCAGTGCACACATTTCAAGGCAGAGAAAAGCACGTGGGGGTTTCTTGTGTGGTATCTAGCCGACGGTTTTATATTTCTATGGTGTCGGCTCATGGTATTGTTCCATGTTTTGAGGAGGAGCTTGCCTATATAAAGCAAAGGAGTTCATTTGGATTGAGCAAGTCTTGTGTTGAATATCTTATGAGGGCTAGATCTGGTCTAGATCTAAACAAGGCGAATCTACTGATGGACCGAGATCTCTTCGGCGCATGTTCAGATCTGTGCATCTGATTGTCTGGGTTACTTCTGAAGTCTTGAAATCATCTATCCCCGGAGGGACGCAGGTGCAGTAAGGGTTCAGGTGCGTCCGGGAAGCAGGAGCGAAGAGTTTCAGGTGCGTCGGACGTAGGCGCAGAAGGGTTCAGGTGCGCCGGGACGCAGGAAGTTCAGTAGACTCAGTGCGACGGACTCAGGCTAGCAGTTGAGCAGAGTGCGTCCGGGACGCAGGCCAGCAGTTGAGCAGGGTGCGTCCAGGGACTCAGGCCAGCAGTTGAGCAGGGTGAGTCCGGGACTCAGGCTAGCAGTTGAGCAGGGTGAGTCCGGACTCAGGCTAGCAGTTGAGCAAGGTGCTTCCTTCTCTTAAAATCTTTGTTTATCATTGTTGTGTTCTGGGTTTGGTCCTATTATTGTTGATCTGGTTACTTCAGTTGATTGGGTGTTTCAGAAGCTTGTTTGAGCTTCAATGTTGTTGTTGGGTCCAGTATGAAAATTGGATGAAATGTGGCCTTTCAGTTTATGGGTTGTGCTTCAGTGTATCCAGTATGAAAATTGATGAAACGTGGTACTTGAAGGAGAGAAGATTGTAGGCCGGCGCCTACGTACTAGTATCTAAGCTAGTACAAGAGCTAAAGGAAATCTTTGGAGCATTGTAGCAGGTAGTAGCCTGCGTACTAGTAAATGGATCGGCTAGTACAAGAGCAAAGGGGGTTGTAGCTCCCGTACTGGTATAAGGCTGCACCAGTACTTGCAGCAGGTGGTTTTTCTCCCGCATTGGGTGTTCATGTGTGTGCCTTATGTGTGATGATCTACTTTATGTTACTGCATCTGTTAACTGATAATATGGTTGATAATGTTCTAATGCACTCATTGAAGATCGATTAACTTAATCATAAGAAGTTGTGGAAGTAGCATATATGAATCTGATTATGGAAATGAAAAAGTTTTATTAATATGATAATATTGATTCACCCCCCCCCCTCTCAGTATTATTTCCAACAGAGAGCATACTAATCAATTGACTCATTTTTATTTATGTTGGGGGGTGTTTTTGAAAAGACGAAATTTAAAACTAACTAAACACTAAACCATCAAAAAACTCAAACTTAAACTTCTTTGTGAAGATCCTGCTGTCACCAGGTCTCACAAATTATTTTGTCTTAAAGAAAAATACTAGTATTGAATTAAATTCCTAATGCCTAATCCCTTAGCACCATCCCGGGCAACGGCGCCAAAATGTTGGGCAATTTATTGGGCTTAAATTGCTGCATAAATTATCGACCAGGGAAACTCGTAAGCTTGTGATGATGCCAGCAAATATATGCAGGATTAGGCAACTAACTCTATGTCTAACTAAATTATTTACGATTCAATATAATATGCAAGAGAAGAGGCTCCTAACTAAGGAGGTCCTGGTTGTCCTTCCCTACAGTATCATAGAGAAATCATTCATAAAACTAAAAACTTAAAATGAAAACAAGAGAATGAACTTAGTTATTGTTTAGATTCATGTAGAGAGAAAGACTAACTTAGTCTCTTGATTGTCCTCTCATGTACTAATCCAAACTAAACTAGGATTCATTCATAAGCATAAGAAATGAGATAACTTTGAAACATAAACACAAAAGAATAATTTCAATTACCATATAAATCATTGGAGAGAGAGCCTAACTTAGACTCTTGGTATCTCCTCATATGATACTTGAAACATAAAAGCAAAAGAATGAATTTTAATTATCATGCAAATCAAATAGAGAGAGAGTCTAACTTAGACCCTTGGTTGTTCTCTCACATGCTGATAAGATTTTAATTCAAAGCTCATTCACCAATCAAATCCTTAAACATCTAAACAATGAAATGAAATAAAATCAAATATGAAATAACATGTTTCTCTCTTCCTTTTAGAGTGAGCTCAATTCTCCTAAGAACAAGACAAATTATTCCATATACTACATTAAGCAAACCTATATCTAAAAAACTACATAATGGAAATAAAACTACATAATGGAAATGTATGAAAAATGAAGCTTTATTCTATGCCATCATAAGTTGGATACAATGCTCTAAGAGTCCTCCTTTTGGAATGGAGGAGGTACTCCTATTTATACAATGAGAGGAGATAACAAACTCATAATGATGATCCACTAATCTCTCTTTTAGTTCCATACATTTCTCAACCATCTAGACACATAACCCTATCCTCCATGATTTCCTCCATGAGGTCCATGATCTTCTCCATGATCTTTTCCATGAGGTTTATCTTATCAAATTCGAATTTGATCATTCAAGGCCACATAGGTGTCTTGGAAGCTTCCTTGGAACCTACACATGTCACCAAAACAACCCACTTTCCATATATAAAGTAGAATATATTATTTTCTAATATTTAATCAAGAATTTCTCTCAAAAATGCTTAAAAATAAACAATATTTGGAAAATATAAATGAGACCCATTAATGGTGAATAGTAGGGAAAATGGAGTGACAAGGTGATGAATAGTGAGTGAAATAATGGAAGCATAGGTGAAAAATGTATGGTAATGAGTGCCATTTTTGGATCCCAACATATACTGCTTGGGCTCCTCTATCCAACTCGTCTGAAAGCATGTTGTTAGGCCCCTATACTACTAGTGTAACCCCTTATTGTTATTAGTAGAACCCCCTTATTATATTTTTGTACCCATGTAGTCCCCATATTGTTACCATTGTGCCCCATAGAAGCCCACTATTGTTATTATTGTGCCCTTACATTATTATTGTTATGTCGGCTCTGATTATATTATGACCCCTTCGACTCCTATATATAGATAGGAGGTCTTGTAATTTGTATCATCCAAGAATTGTTCATTTGTGCAATGTAAAGGAGGTTGTCCCCTCGGGGAGGCTGAATTCTAAGGGATTCAACTATCTTTTCTATCTTTTTGTGAGTTTGTTTCATAACATCTGGTATCAGAGCTTTGGATTCTAGGGTTTTGCTGCTCCAACTATGTCATCGTGGAATTTTCGCTATAATTTTTTTTTTACGATGTTTCAAAAGTGAAGAAGAAACCATTTGAGACGAAATCACACTAAACCTCAAGTTCGAATTTTAGAGATTTTTGCGCAATATTTGCAGAGACATGATCTGAGGAAGTTGGTCTTTTTGCAGACTCATGAATTACATTATAAACAAGTGACCTAGGGAAAATCATCATAACTTTCTCTCTAAGGATCAGATTGCAATTTCGTAAAAAATTTCAAAAAGAGGATGGCCATAGATTTCTGTGTATCTTTTTTAGGTCCTAAGGTCAAATCAATGACACCTGGAACTTCATACAAGTTTCCTCTTCTGAAAAGGTATATAATCGGGTCATCTTTCTTTGAGAATCCAATTTTGATCAGATTGGTGGCACTGGAAAGAGCACAAAGAGGGCTACTACAGGTCGCAATTTCAGAACTGGAAGAGCTAAAATTACAGAGTTATAATCATTTCAATATCAAGCTCCTAAAATCAAGAAAATGCGATATGAGGAAGTTTGATGCTAAGGATCTGGTAAATTGGATATTTCAGATGGAGCAATATTTTGATATACATGGTGTACCACTATTACAAAATGTATGTATTGCATCTTCATATTTAGAATCGGATCAATTTTTATGGTATAAAGGGATTTGTTCTCGTAAAAAACTCGTTACTTGGTCAATTTTCACAGAGGAAATGATAGCACATTATGAGGATACAAAGAGAAACACCTTATTTAGCCAATTGATAAATCTCAAACAAAAGTGTTCAATGGCAGAGCACATTGAGGACATCCAAAAATTGAATATAAGGGTAAATGATATTCTAGAGAAATAAAGGATTGATGTCTTCATAGGTACTTTAAAGGATAACATTCAATATGAGGTTCGTCTTTGGGAACCTGATTCATTGGAGAAGGCATTTAGGTGGGCAAGAAAAATTGAAAGCGAAATTATGGAAACGAGGAATCCCACCACTGATGACTATAATTATGGAGGTGTTTCTTCTCCTATCCTTCCACAACCTACAAGGGTTACAACACAACAATTGCAAGAAAAAAGAGAAAAAGGACTTTGTTACAATTGTGATATCAAATACACTAAAGGTCATAAGTGTGCTAAGTAGAAATTATTTTAGATAGAGTATGAAGAGGAGGAAGAAAAGGACGAAGAAACATCAAAAGAAGAGGATATATGCTAGGAAAAAACCCCATAGAAAGAAGAAATGAATCCAACCATATCTTGTAAAGCATTGGCAAAAATTCCCACTCAAACTCTCATGATAGAAGGACATATCAAGAAGTGAAAGATCACATCGAGTATCAACAACAAGTTCTCCAACTTTTAAAGGATAACGACACTTTGGTGCAAAATTGAATGAAACAATAGGTAGATCAACAACACAGTGAAAATTTTTTGATGTAGGTGATTGGATATTTTTATGGCTATATCTCAGGCAAGCTATTTATGAGAAGGAAATTTTCGCAATACTACATGCAATTAAGAAATGGTGACCTTACCCAATGGGAAGACATTTTAAGGTAAAAATGGATCATGATAGTCTTAAATAAATTTTAGAACAAATATTATCTTTAGAAGAACATAAAAAAATGGGTCACAAATATGTTGGGTTATGACTTTGACATCATCTACAAAAAAAGGGAAGAAAATTTTTGTTGTAGATGCACTCTCAAGAACGAATGAGGATGTGGAAGCATTGCTTTGTGCTATTTCTATTATCCAACCAGATTGGATAAGCGAACCAAGGGATTAATGGAGGAAGGACAAAGAAGTGTGGCCACTCATTCAAAAGTTGCAGGAGATCCCAATTCAAACAATATTGCCAGAACTTGAAGAGGAAGGAAAAATCATATTGGAACCTCGAGCAGTCACAAAAACAGGAACCCGGTAGCTACTAAATCGATCAATTTCAGAGTATCTCAACAAGTGGAAAAACTTACCCTCTGAAGATTCCACATGGGAGGACAAGAATTTTATACAGAGGCATCAAGAACTACTCAAGCGTTGAGGATAACAATTTTTTAAGGAGAGGGACATGTTAGGCCCCTATACTACTAGTGTAACCCCTTATTGTTATTAGTACAACCACCTTATTATATTGTTGTACCCATGTAGTCCCCATATTATTACTATTGTACCCTATAGAAGCCCACTATTATTATTATTGTGCCCTTACATTATTATTGTTATGTCGGCTCTGATTATATTATGACCCCTTAGACTCCTATATATAGAAAGGAGGTCTTGTCATTTGTATCATCCAACAATTGTTCATTTGTGTAATGTAAAGGAGGTTTCCCCCTCGAAGAGGCTGAATTTTAAGGCATTCAACTATCTTTTCTATCATTTTATGATCTGGTTTCATAACACATGTGCATCATTGTCTTTAATGTGACCAAACCAGCTACACACTTGTGCATGATGTTTGCATTGATGGGAAAGTATGGGCTAGTGGAAATGTGCATCAACTCGTCAAAATATGAGTCAAGCTTTAGTCAGACCTGTTCCTTTGTATTCACTTGGGTGAGAGTCCTAATGAATGGGATTGCGTGTGCATGTACCACAACATCCATACTCTTGAACACTTGTGCATGGGAAGGATGTATTCTAGTGATGAGATGCGGGAGCTCCTCATAGTTTTGGATCTGACTAAGGATGTGTGCCTTCAGCTTGATTGCACTAGCCCTAATCATCTAAGGCAAGTGAAGTGAGGCACCCTTGTATCTCATCGTCCATGCTTTCATGTAATGAACAAAAACATGTAAGTTTTCCAAGATACGTGCTCTCCTAGCACATCGTTGCTGCCATCCATTGAGATGGATGACTGCCTTATGCAGAGTACCAAACTTGGAGTACAAAGGTTGCATAACTATGTTAGGGGACAATACTTCATCTAGTATTTCCTTCTTCAATTCAGCTCGGAAGGACGCTATCACTAACTCTCCTCCTTGCTTTCCCGTCTATAGTTCCTTTTCCATTCACTCATTCTCATCTATCAAAAGGAGAACACTTTATCTAGTGGCTTCGGTATACAATCTGGTTGCATCAACCAAGGTTGCTTGATGTTTATACACATCATACAAAATCACTCGTTCCTCAACTTGCACAAGAGATGTATTATCCTCTAGAGTTGACACTCTATGAGACTGCGCAACTTTGTGTTGAAACTCATCGAATGAGATGTTGTGCATCTCTCCTTCCAGCTAATCTCCAAGGATTTCAGTGCCTCTTTCGTCACTTAAGACTTGCTCATCATATGGATAACCAAAAGTGGCTAAGTAGACCTCTTGGTGTTGATGCGAGGGGTCAATGTCCCATTCCAATTCTTGTTTCTCCATTGTCCACATCCAACTATTAGAGTGTTTTCTCAATCCCATGAGTGAAGTCCTTCTCCTATGATGGTTCACTGTGTCTACCTAATGCTAGTTATTCTAATGAATCCAGTACCTCTACAGGTGTTCTTTCATCTATTTGAAAAATCTACTGTGTGTCATATGGATTGTAACTTCGAGGGTTGAATGGGTACTTCTTCATCTATTATGATTTGATATCTGCTTGACTGAAACTACGGATCTGATATAACCTAATCTGCAATGGAAGAGCGGGCCAAGGTGCCTTCTTCTTCTAGTGTAGTCTAGTTGTCAATCCTGCCAAGATGTGATACGCTACTTCTTCCATGACAGGTATGCCCAAGGTGAGCTTCAATAGAACATACATAGGCTTCTCTATGCTGAATATTTAGATGAAGGTGCTAGATGGTGAGGCATACCAACCAATAATGTATATCAGTTCCTCCATTGCTTCCTTTGACATGTAGGGTGGATCATGTTTGAATATCATTTTTTAAACTAGGGTGAAAAAATGATTGACACCCATGTGATTACTCCTCTGCAATCGCCTTTAGACAACAATTTACAATATGTGTTCATAACAGTCTCCGCTGGTGACCATGCCCACTCCAAGCCCGTGAACTCTTGTCGGGAACATATTGCATCTAAGATGTAGGGAGACAAGTAGATATATGCTTGAATACCTCTAGGTGACTATCTAGCCTTTGTTACCTATTCCTTTGGCTGATGAGCCAACATTCCGAACCAGTTACATGGTTTTCCTTCTCTGGCGAGTTGGCCTAGCAAGATCATCCAACTGTGTGGGAAGGTTTCCATGCTTTCTTGGCCATACAGTCAAAATGCAAATATGACCACGTATTAATATTCCTTCCATAGTATCTTCATCTTATAGATCTCGTTGGGTGTCTACCTAAATTGAGCTTTTTCCTTTACCCAGTTCTTCAAAGTGTCTTTGAAGTTAGCACTGCCATCGAGTAAGTTGAAGGGAGTCTTCATGACAGTCAGGGGCTATGACATATGATACATCTCATCATAATCCTCTACCCAGAAGGCTACAATCTTCATCCCACTGACACTACTCAAGGTCATCGTCTCAGGGTTAGTGTGAAAGACGATCTAGTGTATCATGTTCGCGCATTGGAACGTGGGGTATCTGCATGCAATCCGGTACAAGCCAAACTTGTGAATGTTCACATACACCTAAAAATATTTGATGTCTTCCACAAAATTTCTTGTAAATGCTTCATTAACCTCTCTCCATTTCAGCTTGATGTCCTTGTCTAGAAATAGCTTTGTATATTCATAGATCAAGAGACATGTAGGCACCCGTTTAACTATTTCTCTAGTTGCATTTCCATCAGTGTATTTTCATCCTACTCTCTTGGAGGCCATTGATCGTGTACTACTAAGAGGTGGATGAACACTTGAAAGATATAGAGACAAAACAACATGCATGGCAAGAAATCTGTCATTGAAAACCAAAGCAAATTCAGGGAATGACATAACACATACTTGAGGATTGATAGGAAAGATTGGGAAATTTCTTTTGGGAGGCTAGGTGACTAGCTGCCAGAACTGTGCAAAAGGTCATCTCAGTTGATTGGGAGGAAGTAATGGTTATTGCATTTGTGCAATGCAAAATCTAAACTAGCTGCTAACTACTGGGATTGCGCAATGCACAATTCCAGCTGGCAATGACTTTAGGCTCAAGGACTGCATTGCGCTATTTTCTGGGCCAACAGTCACTGTCCCTCAGAAATAAAAAAAACATTCCTAGAGGATAGTGCTTAGGTAGAGATGTGCATTTATGGAGACGAAGACAGATCCTTCCTTCCCCGGATTGTGCAATGTTATCTCAGTGAAGGCAGAGTCCGGGTCGAGGTTGGCCATGCTCACCGACTGGAAACTAAAAGAAAATGTGAAAGTGAGTGCATGGCGAAACTAAGTGAAAGCATAAGTGGTTGATCATGCATGCAAACATGAATGAAATATTCAGTAAATAGATCAACATGCATGTGAGTGAAGCGAGTTGCTAAATCGGCGACCATTCGTGAAAAATAATTTCATGCATGCGCGTAAATGACACCAATAACTCAAAGAAATAAAGAGAACAACAGTCACACAAGTGAAAACACAAAAAGCGACAAAAATGCTAAAGAAGACTAGTTGAGGCCACTTACCCGTGAATAGTTGAGTGGGATGCATTGAAGAGCCCTTGATGTGCTGTGGGATGTTAGAGCTATAAGATCGATGTGAAATAATGAGCTCTGATGCGTTGAATAAATAAGTTTGAGCTCATGATGTGCATGCCACAAATATAGGGAAAAGCAACACTTGGTGGAAAGTTTATGAATGAACTTAGCATGTAACCTCTAACTGCTAAAAATATCTCCCTGAATCATGGGATGATTTTTGCATGTTCCCTTTTTCTATTACAGGAAAACGAAAGCCATGCATGCATGTGAAGCTTCCTTGGTCGCAGGTCGAACTATTCAACCCATCTACTCATGCATGAGGCTTCTGAACTTCTAAGAGGAAATGTGCATTTCTAGCTAGGAGATGGGTTGGCTCCCTAGGAGATTTGTGCAATTCTTGGGCAAGGAAACTAACTGTTGCCTAGGATTGCACAATTCCTAGGCTGAGCAGCCCTTCTGAGAAGGATTACGCAATTTTCTGGGTGAAACCTAACTGGAAAGATTGCACCATTCTAGAGCCCAATAGGATGCAAAACATAATTGCACAATTTCCAGAGGGAAGGCTGGTTTCTCTCCAAAATTGTGCAATTTATTGGGGGAGCTACTTAACCTACAGTTGGACCAAGTCTAGATGAACAACCTATGAGGGGAATGCGTCAATATTTGATCGACACGTTGTCTTCATGCAAGAAAAACACTGAATCTTGTGTACTTGACAAAGCAAGAAAAGGTGTTGTGAAAATTTGGTAGGGATACTACAAAATGAAGAGGAAGAAGGGGAGGAAGAAACAACCGAGGAAGAAGGAAAAGGGTAAAATTTAGGATCAAATGGAGGTTGATTTTGTCTAGTTGTAGGAGTACACACAACTCCTAGTAGGTTGAAATCAAGATATTTTGAACAGAGGAGGTTGAAAAAACCATACTCGGAAGCCAATGGTAAATCCCAGAAGGGAAATGTAGCCATATATGGAGCACCAATATTTCCAAAAGGAGGAAAAGGACTAGGATTCCCATCAAAGGAATTCCTTGAACGGTGAACTACGGATTTGTCACCATATGTTTCAACCTAAGATCAACTAAGGAGCAAGTGTGGAGGATGTTATCCGCAGTCAATTAATTTTGATGACACTGGAACACAACTTCACATTTCCATTTTTATAGAGTCGAGAAAAAACAAAAGATGGATCTAATTTCCTTCGATGTTTAATGAGCCTGAAAGGATAAGTGCTCAAATGATCCTTTTATTTTTAAGGACTCAAAAAGGAATGAAAGTGATTGCTCTCGAGATTCTAGACAAGAGGGTTTACCAGACAAATCGCAAAACTGCAATATACACCTTGTTGATAAATGAAAGAGAAATGACCAAGGACTTTACGTACAGTAGTCAATCTTCCCGAATGATGTGCTTGGTGCATTACAATTCATAGGGCAACAGATTTAGCTTCCTAGGGATAAAGGATTTCAACCTATTGGGGTCTCCCACCATATACTTGATGGTACAGGAAGCACAAGCCCGTACTATCACTTATCGAATTAGAGAGGAGGAATCACCCAACCTAAGTGAAAACAATAGCCACTAGGTCTAAAGACATTGTAACACATCTCTAACATAGACCTCTAGAAGTTTTTCATTAAGTTCCAATTCGTTATTAGATTAATTTACATAAAGTTTAAGTTGATCTTCTTTAGAACTTTTCTTTCAAGGTTCACCACGTGATGTTTTTTGAAATTCCTAAGAATGAAAATAGAATGAGAAGCACTCTTTCCATTTAATTTCAGCAATAAAATTCCTAGCTATGAGGGATAAATCATACAAGTACTTTTTGAACAAGTAACAAAGAGCAGAAATTAATGCAATTCCCTACACTATTCCTTTCAAGCATTCACAAACTACAAAATGCAAGTTGCATGTATTTCTTTTCAGTTTCTCTTAATGTGAATGATGCAATAAGAAAAACTAATGCACAAATGATTCATAACTCTTTTCATAAAAAATGACGATTTGTGAAAATTTCTTTTAAAGGGAAAGGAAGACTGTACGAAACTTTCGGTTTTAAAGAAATCAATATTTTCGAAACTTTGAATGAAAATACAAATCAAACGCACACATCAATCAATCGATCTTTCATGAATGAAGACTTTACGACAATTCAACATTCGAAGAAAAAGATGACTTTATGACACTTTCTTTCAATAAAGATCAATCAACTATATTCTAACTTTGACTATAGACTGATAATGACAAAGAGAACATTAAAGAAACATTAACCAATCGAATCAAAGTAGGGCTAGATTAAGGATATGAAAAACTATTTTCAAAGAAAATACATCGTTGATATTCAACAAGCAAGCAATCATAAGAATTTTGGAAAAAAATCAATCCAAAGGTGGGAATTTAACCTAAGGTTGATCAGCGCAGGTCACAGAGGAGAAAATTGCACTACAGAGCACTAGCTCTAACTAAAGACTACACTAATTTCAATGATTTCAAAACTAATTAGCACAGGCCAAAGAAGGCCAATCTGCACTGATCAGCTCAGGGCAAAGAGGGCCAAACTACACTGATCGAAATATTCAAATCCTAATCAGCATAGGTCAAAGAAGGCCTAATTGTGCTGCAACGCACTGTCTCTAAGGGTAGCCTACACTGATTCTTATGAGGCCACTCAAGAGTCATCAAACCTTAAATTTTGACCAAAATTTAATGCAAAAAGTTGAGTTACAACAAGTAAAGTATGTCAAGGTGTCTAACAAGGTGGATAAGCTACTAAAAGGACTAAGATTTCCCCAGTCGAGTCGCCAATTTGTTTTGGGAAAATTTAGTGTTTCTACAAACACCTAACCCTCTAGACCTAGTAGCTAGTCTAGAAACAATAGACAAAGTAATTCACTGCTTTTCCTATAATCAATAGATAAGAGAAGCAGGAAGAGAAACCAACCTATAGCTTTTGCTTGCTCCCTTTGTCCTTTGACCGATTCCACCGCTCCTTTCCCTACTTAATTTTCTTGGAAAGTACCTGGAGAGAAGCTGATATAGAAACCCATCAAAGACTATAATAAATATCTGTTAATTAAACATATCAGAGAATCCAGAATATCATATACATCATATAAGAACATGAATGGAAAAAGCTTTGAATTCTTTATTAATAAAAGGAAATATTACAACCCATGAATTTTCATGCTTGATCCAGCGTCTTCCTTCTAGTTCAATCCCTTCTCTCCCCATGAAGCAACAATTCGACATCATTACAATACTCTTACTAATCTCACTCAAACAACATCTCCTTAGCTCAAGAAATTCCAACCTATACTAGCCTTTGAATGCTTGATCAATTTATAGTTGAATGCAGGAGGTTAAGCCATTAATGGCCCTCATGAACGCTCTACCAAATTCAGGAGGTGGTTCCATGGAGGAAGGGATAATGGATTGAGGTTCATTCATCCTTTTCCTCATCCAAATGCAAGCTCAACCAACATGGAAACTTCCAGAAGTATCCATTAGATGATTAATCCAATGGATTCATTTAAAAAATTAGTTGAAACCCACTCAGTGCATGTGAAATAAAGGCTAAGTGCGTTGCAACACACCCAGTCAGTGTAGTTCCTGCATTGCAATGTAGCCTAATAGAAGGCTACCTGTGTTGATCTCCTTAGGGACACTTTTTGGATGAATGGTGTCATGGAAGTTCTTGGGAGGCAAACATGATGTGGGATGACCTCATTAGGGAATGAAAATAACTGAATTATGGATTGATGGACCCTAATAGTACTGATCAAGAAATTAGGGTTGTTGTTCCCAACTTCACCTATAATAGTTTCCCCCTAAAGCATGAAGTTGAAAATAAACATGTCGAGTGAGATTCTTTACCATTTAGAGAGAAGGTTTCAAAGTGGAAGGTGACCTGCATTAGTTACAATACAAATATCATGATAATTTGATTTTTTACGAACTAGCTAAGGGAAGGCATACCCGTGCTCAGCTTATAAACTTTCATTACATGTAAAAATATAGTCGTCTAGAGATATAGACCACTGAATGGATGCCCATTAATGTAAGGCCATTTGTACATTTGATATAGTACTCCTGAAAATATGTCGCAGCCCGGATGGATGAAACTAGATCCGGGGTCTTCAATTTCATTCAATCTTCACTCAATGTACAAATCTAACCATGTGAATAGATTATCTAAAGTCGAACATGGAGAGACATCGTCTGATTACTAGCCAATGATGTGAGCCATTAATAGATGCGAGAGGAATCACCGATAAGGATAATGGCCCTCAATGTACTGCAGTACATTTTTCATGGTGTGAATAAATGATTTGAAGTCAAACACCATACAAAGTCTTTCGGTCAAAGTCCAATGATGTTAACCTATCGCTGGAAGCAAGAAACTTGTTGTTGATATATGCAAGCCTTGAGGTACTGAAGGGTGTTTCTAAGTCAACTTATTTGATGATGTAATGATGTCGACAAGAAGCGACTCGTCATAGGAGGGCCTTGATGTATCCCACTTCAACGACACGAAATGACGTAAATGATTTTGGAGATGAAACATCGAATCATGACATAAGGTTTAGGAATGGTGGGCATGAAAATGAAGGTTTACTGTATTGTAAAGGATGAAGTTTTGAACTGAATTACTTCTCTTGAACATATCGGTGACACTGAGGTGAATTTGTAGCATTGACCAAAAACAAAGTGATGGATGGTATGATAGACCAACAATGTGATAACCATCAAGCTGAATGACCCAACCTACATAGTCACAATGATGAGGTAAAAGTGTCATGTTCACGAGCGACCATCTACCATAAATTTTTCTTGACTTTTTCCCATTTTCCCCAGTCATTTCTGACCAGTACCTCTTTATTGTTTATCAAGCTTGAGGAGGATAACATATGCTTGTTGTATAATTCCACCCTTTACGTGAATCCATCGGTATTTGATGTTTTAATGAGTCTAGCAAAGGTGAAACTTGGTCTTGTCTAGATGGACAAGTTTGTCGCTGTTTAATGTTTTTAACGAGTTCAACGACAAAGATAACTCGGTCCTTTTCACATTTAGAGAGTCTAAAAAGGAACTAAAGGGAAACTCCACAAGTTCTTTTTCGTAAATTTGTCTCTCAAGTCCAAAAAAGCATAAAATAATACAAGAGAGAACCTGTTGATCATGTTCAATCAATGAGTACCTTTTTCGTAGTTAATCTATCTCAGCCCGAAAAGGGGGTAAAACTATACTAAGTAGATATTGGTTCTAATTCGTTAACGAGCTAGAAATGACAAGTGCTTGACAATATTTTCATGTTTAGAGAGTCTAAAAAGAGCTTAAAGAGGACTCCATTTTGAGGGATGAGTGGTGTCTAGGGTAGCAACTGGTTCCGGTGATGTTGGAACTTCTGAAAACAAGTTTATTTATGTGAAGAGGCTAGCTAATAAGAGCACTCATTGCAACTGTTCCTCAAAAAGGGTAAAAAAACCAAGGGAAAGCATATGATTGACCAAAGGGATGGTGGCGATGGGATGAAAACAACCAAGGCTCATATGGTGAAAGAGGCTGATAGAATGGCAATCACAAGGGTTAAAATGAAAATGGATTCATTTTTACACAAGCTTGAACCATAAGGAACTATGCTTGGGTTCAGTTTCATGTTTATACCAGCTTGAAACAAAAAAGTATGCTTGAATTCAGTTTCATTTTTACACAAGCTTAAAATGAAGAAATATGCCTGGATTAGTTTACATGCCCCTAGCATAATGAAAAGGAGAGTCTCCGGTAACCAGATTGAAGTCAATGCGGTGAAGCAGGATGATTATCCATCACTTTTTTGCTTTGTCCAGATAGGGAGAAAGGTGAATGTGGTGATTCCATTCACATAACTTAGAGGGAAACTTAATTTTACTACTAGGTGCATGCCCCCCAAGTTTCATTACATTCACCTAAGTAGACTACTCGTGGCTATCTGGTGGATGCAATGAAGGTTCTTTTACAAGATCAAGTAAAAGACTCGATCGGGGTTTTATGATATCTAGTCAAAGACTTGACTTGGAACTTTTATCCAGGGGACCTTTTTTCATTTTTTAATGAGGTTGACATAAGACAAGGAATCCTGCTTAGATTCCTTGTTCCATTTTTTAACAATGTTGACACAAGACCAGGAACTATCCTCATGGGAGCTCTTTCATATTTTTAGTGAGGTCGACATAGTAAAAGAACTATCCTCATAGCCCCTGGTATCATTTTTTTAACGAGATTGACACAAGACAACAAACTATCCTCGGAGATCCTTATTTCATTTTTTAATGAGGTTGACACAAGACCAAGGACTATCGTCATATCCTTGGTTTCATTTTTTAACGAGGTTGACACAAGACAACAAACTATCCTCATACCCTTGTTTCATTTTTTAATGAGTTTGACACAATAAAATGAACTATCCTCATAGACGCTTGTTTCATTTTTTAACGAGGTTGACACAAGACCAGGAACTATCCTCATGGACCTGTTTCAGTTTTTAACAAGGTTGACACAATAAAAGAACTATCCTCCTTCACCTGATCACAACTCATAAGAGGTCATGAAAGGGATATCTGGTTCCAATTCCCCCAGTACATCACTAAATTGATCGTGATTTGATGTAGGTATGGAATAGGTTACAACATAATTAACCTGTGGCAGGGATGATACCATTGGTACAAAAGGACCAATTAGGGAAGATGGTTGACTAGGAGCCATATTTGGACTGGGAAATGAAATCTGGTCAACAGTTACAATCTTGCCTTCATGCAGGAAACAAATCACTCGAAAGAGTGTTGAAACAATAACTCCCATGTCATAAACATATTCACGCCAAAGAAGTAAATTATAATCTAAAGGGCTTGGGACTACCATCACGTTCAGATAAATGATTTTTCCTCCCAATGTAATGGGTAACTGATGGAGGATCCCTAGTGGGTGAATGGTTCCTCTGTTAAAAGCCAACAAATTCTACATAACAGGCACAAGCGACAGTAAACCGAGTGCT
Organism: Pinus tabuliformis; assembly: GCA_031772625.1. NCBI lineage: Eukaryota > Viridiplantae > Streptophyta > Pinopsida > Pinales > Pinaceae > Pinus > Pinus tabuliformis. Next base: position 381,921,864 of record CM062819.1, read on the forward strand.
AGCCAAGTAGTTGAGGAAAGGATACTCACGGATGCACCTTCATCTATAATAGTGCCAGATACAATCATATTACAAACTTGTACCATGATTTGGAAAGGCACATAAGAAGGAAGACAAAATCTTGCTAGTCGATTCCAATCAAAGGAAGTGACCAGACTACCTGTAGGGGGTACCATAGAAATGGGAGAATTAACCCCTTGAGTTATGAAAGCAGAAGGATTTTCCTCCTGTCTTGATGAAACAAGAGGATTTCTCCCAAGCTCATTTGAATCTGAAGAAACAAAAATAACCTCAGTGGTATCGTTTTCACTCTCTTCAAGAAAGGTACGATTAGCTAAAGGTGAAATCAGGTCAACTGTTACCTCAACATGTTGATTTGGGTCAGGTATAGACTCATAGGATTCATTTCCATAGAGAGCGGGTTCAACTGGTTGTTGATTTTAATCAGTCAATTCGTCAACTAGTGAAGGATTCAGGGAGAGTTTCCTGTAACCAAATGGAAGTCGTCGTGGTGAAGCAGGACGGTTATCCAACACTTTTTGGGGTTCATCGATATAGGGACAAAGGTAAATGGGATGATTCCCTTCACATAACCTACATGGAAACTTAACTTTTACCTTCTTTCCATGATATTTACTACCACTAGTTGATGGTGTGTCACCAACATGATCTCTAGAAGTTGATGACATAAGATGATATGAACAAGAAGACCATTCTTTTTAGATGTGAGGAATATCAAGACAATTTCGAAGAACATGGTCTCTCACACAAAGTTTGCATGGATACCAAAATTTGTGAGGCTTGATGGATGGTTTCTCATTAGATGTTTCATTCAAAGCAATGGTCCCTTGGTTGCGCCTTTGTTGAATTTTCTTTGTCTTCTTCTCGTTCTTCTTCTTTTTAGCCACCTAGTTATTGGTACTAATACTTTCACCAGGCGAAGAGGAAGAAGGGGAGGAAGAAGCAACCAAGGAAGAAGGCAAAGGGTCAACTTTAGGATTAGGTTGACTTTGTCCAGTTGGAGGAGTACTCAATTGCAGAGAAATCACGATATTTTGAACCAAGCAGGTTGAAAACAACCATACTCACAAGCCAATGGTAAATCTTGGAAGGGACAATGTATCCATATATGGAGCACCAATATTTCCAAAAGGAAGAAAAGGACTAGGATTCCCATCAAAAGGAATTCCTTGATCGGTGAACTTCGGATTTGTTGCCATATTTTTCAACCTAATATCAACTAAAGAGTGAGCGTGGACGATGTTATCCGCTGTCAATTAATTTTTACGACACTGGAACACAACTTCGCTTTTTCATTTTTAAAGAGTCGAGAAAAAACAAAACATCACTCTAGTCACCTTTGATGTTTAATGAGCCTGAAAGGACAAGCACTCAAACAATCCTTTTACATTTAACGAGTCAAAAAGGAACGAAAGTGACTGTGCTAGAGATTCTAGACAACAGGGTTTACCAGACAATTCGCAAAACTGCAATATACACCTTGGTGATAAATGAAAGAGGGATGACCAAGGACTTTACGTACAACGATCAATCTTCCTGAATGCTGTGTTCGATGCATTGCGATTAGTAAGGTGGCAGACTTGGCTTCCTAGGGATAAAGGATTTCAACGTATTAGGGTCTCCCACCATATACTCGATGGTAGAGGGAGCACAAGTCCGTACTAGCACTTATCGAATGAGAGAGGAGGAATCACCCAACCTTAGTGAAAACAATAGCCACTAGGTTTAAATATGCCGGAACACGTATCTAGCCTAGACCTCTAAATATTTTTCATTAAGTTCCAATGCATTATCAGATTAATTCAGATAAATTTTAAGTTTATCTTCTTTAGAATTTTCCTTTCAAGGTTCACCACGTCATGTTTTTCGAAATTCCTAAGAATACAACTAGAATGAGAAGCACTCTTTCCATTTAATTTAAGCAATGAAAATCCTAGCTATGAGGGATAGAGCATACAAGTACTTTTTGAACAAGCAACAAAGAGCACAAACTAATGCAATTCCCTACACTATTCCTTTCAAGCATTCAAAAACTACAAAATGAAAATTACATGGATTTCCTTTCAGTTTCTCTTAATTTGAATGATGCAATAAGAAAAAGTAATACCCAAATGATTTAGAACTCTTTTCATAAAAAATGACGATTTGCGACAATTTCTTTTAAAGGGAAAGGAAGATTGTACGACACATTTGATTTTAATGAAATGAATATTTTTGACACTTTAAACGAAAATACAAATCAAATGCACACATAAATCAATCGATCTCGCATGAATGAAGACTTTACAACAATTCAACTTTCGAAGGGAAAGACAATTTTATAACACTTTCTTTCAACAAAGATCAATCAACTATATTCAAAGTTTCACTATAGACTGATAATGACAAATGGAACATTAAAGAAACATTAATAAATCCAATCAAAGTAAGGTTTGATTAAGGATATGAAAAACTATTTTCAGAGATAAGACATCATTGATATTCAGCAAGCAAGCAATCAGAAGAATTTTCGCAAAAAATCAATTCAAAGGTGGGAATTTAACCTAAGGTTGATTAGCACACATCACAGAGGACCAAATTGTGCTGCAGAGTATGGCTTTCACTAAATACTGTGCTAATTTCAATGATTACAAAACTGATCAGTGCAGGCCAAAGAGGGTCAATCTACACTGATCAACACAGGGTGGAGAGGGCCAAACTGCACTGATCAAAATATTCCAATCTTAATCAGTGTAGGTGAAGGAAGGCCTAACTACACTAGAGCACACTGTCGCTAAGGCTAGCCTGCACTAGTTCCTGTGAGGCAACTCAAGAGTCATCTAACCTCAAATTTTCACCAAAATTCAATGCAAAAGACTGAATTACAACAAGTAAAGTATGTCAAGGAGTGTAAGGAGGTGGATAACGTACTAAAAGGGCAAAGATTTCCCCAATGGAGTCACAAATTTGTTATGGGAAAATTTAGTGTTTCTACAAATGCCTAACCCTCTAGACCTAGTAGCTAGTCTAGAAATAATAGAGAAAGTAATTCACTGCTTTTCATATAATCAACAAATAAGAGAAGCAAGAAGAGAAACTAACTTGTAGATTTCACTTGCTCCCTCTCTCCTTTGACTGATTCCGCCGATCCTTTCCGTACTTAATTTGCTTGGAAAGTACCTGCACACAAGCCAAGACAGAAACCCATCAAAGCATACAATAGAGATCTGTTAATTAAACATATCATAGAATCCAGAATACGATATACATCATATATAAACATGAATGGAAAAAGCTTTGAATTATTTATTGATAGAAGGAAAGATTAGAACCCATGAATTTTCATGCTTGATTCAATGCCTTCCTTCCAGTTCAATACCTTCTCTCCCCATGAGGCAAAAATTTGACATCATTACAATACTCTTACTAATCTTATTCAAACAACATCTCCTTAGCACAATAAATTCCAACCTATACCAAACTTTTAATGCTTGATCAATTTATAGCTTAATGGAGGAGGTTAAGCAATTAATGACCCTCATGAATGCTCTGCCAAATTTGGGAGGTGGTTCCATGGAGGAAGGGATAATGGATTGAGGTTCACTCATCCTCTTCCTCATCCAAATGCGAGATCAAGCAACTTGGAAACTTCCAGAAGTATCCATTGGATGAGGAATCCAATGGATTAATTTAAAATATTAGTTGAAACCTACTCAGCACAAGTGAAACAAAGGTTAAGTGCACTACAGGGCACACAATTAGTGCAGTTCCTGCATCACAATGCAGCCTGATAGAAGGCTACCTACACTCATCTCCTTAGGGACACTTTTTGGATGAATGGTGTCATGGAAGCTCTTGGGAGGCAAGCATGATGTAGGTTGACCTCATTAGGGAATGAAAACAAGTAAATTAGGGTTTGGATGGACCCTAATAGTACTGATCTCGAAGTCGGGGTTGATGTTCCCAAATTGACCTATAACAGATGGGTTAAACCAACAACATGATGCCAACAAGATTTATAAAATCATTTAAAAAGTAGTTCATACACAAATGCGTAAGTTAAATAACATACATTGCTAATGTAACTGTAATAGTAGAACTAAAGTAACAACATATGCATGAAGATGTTCTAGCTCTCTTATATATATATATATGAAGTGAAAGTTCCATCCATACATACACCATTGAGAGCCACTAGCCCCAATAGTGGAACATTAGAATCAACAAGCATGCTCCTCCAAAGAGATGTATTCACATTTAATAGTGGATAAGCCAAATCTCATCATGATAATCTCCAAGCCTCCTCTAAGTAATGCCTAGCTAAAACCTTGGTTCTCAAAATCTTGTTCTATGAGTTATGAGGTTTTATATATAGCAAAGGGTGGGGTGATCCTTCACATTCCCCTTTGACTCTTGGAATACTTTCATAAATCTTTAAATTCATTACATATAACTTTGAACATTACATATGATTGTTTGCATTCCACTAGTGACACTTGGGATTTCACTTTTCATCATGTTTACAATAATAATAGATTTTCCACATATACCCAGGTGGGAAAAAAATAGGCTTGAGTCAACTAGATAAGACAAAACTAAGACTCATATGACTATGGAAATACTAACTCGTCAACATCCTCTCCATGATATTTGGTGACCAAATGATGCTAAGATTGGTAGTGCAAAATGGTGTCCACATACCATTTTATGATGTGTTTCTGGAAATGAACTCTTGCCTCCATTGCTTCTGGGTATATTGATCTACAATCTCTGTCCGACTTGTCCTGTAACATGTGCAGCTTAGTCCTGAGCATGACTAGACTGATGACATATATCTACATGTGCTCTGTGTCGATGTGTAAATCTACACTGGTGTCCATGTGCATCAACTCATCAAAGTATTTGTCTAGCTCAAGTCAGACTTAGTTCTTTTCTTCAGCTTTTGTGAGTGTTCCAATTGATGGGGTGTCATACTTTCTCACCATGACATCCAAACTCCTAAAAAACCATGCGTACGAAGCGTGCACATTGGTGATGAGCAGTAGGAGTTCCACATAGTTCTGGATCAAAATTCAAATGCGTTCTTTGTCCAACTCTACCTACAGCTTAATTACCTTGTGCAAGTGAAGCGGGGTTCCCTTATACCTCACTTTCCATGTCTATACATTATCAAAAATGGCATGTATGTCTGTGAGTGTGCGCTATCTTGATCCAACACCATTGATGACCATGTAGATGGGAAACTACCTTATGCGTGGTGATGAACCTATCATACAGTCTTGGCATGACTATATCAAGATCCAACACCTCATCAGGTATCATTATTTCCATCTCTCCTTTGGCGGATCCTATTGATTATTCCTCTCTCTGCCTGGATGCTTGAAATTGTTTAGCCATACACTCATTTTATGCTATGAAGAACTTGAAACTTGAGCTCCTGGCTTTGGCATAATCCTTTGTAGCATCAACCAAGGTATCAAGATGTCTTCGTACATCTAACACAATCACACATTATTCAAAGTGCACAGGTGATTCATTCTAATATAGGATGTGCATTCTCTGTGGTTGTAGAACTTTGTGTTATGACTCATCAAAGGCTATGTTGTACACATTGTTCAAGATGATCCCGAATGAGAATGGTATCCCCTTTTTCACTTGTGAATTTCTCTACTAATGGAGGTGGTGAAGCTTATGGGGTGACCTCGGTTGCTTTTGACATGAGATAAGTGTCTTGATCTTGTTCTGACTATACCATCTCCATGTCCATCAATTCTACTATTGGTTCATCCTATTGACCAAGTACTTGTTCTCGTGACTACTCACCATGTTCATCATCTACTGCTATTGGATCTAAGTATTCAACCTTTAATGGCACAATTTATGTTGTCTGAGTTCCTTGCACTTCCTCCTATTATTTTTCTTATTCTTATCCATGTTGCGCTTCCTTTTCTCTTCTACATAGCTCTTGTTCTTCTTTGGGCTTCTGCTCTACTTCCTGCAACATCATCTCTGTCTCTTTGAGTATTTTCTTAACTCTTATTTTTTGTGCTCCTCTAGTGTTGCATTGTCCCCTCTTTTCTTCTATATCCAAAGCTACTCTCTCAACAAGTGGATCTTCCTTAAACTTGTATCTTTGCTTCGCTTCTGCACTTTCAACAATGTTCCTCTTTCCTTTATCTTGTGCAGGTTTGCTACTTCTTGTTGTTGTTGTGGCTACTCCCTGTGGTGCTGCTACCTTGAATGTTGATAGCCACTCTACTGCAATGTTGAATGGTTCATTGAGCCTAGAGGAGTTAGAGAAATATATCAAAGGGTATTCCTTTGGCCAATGGCATTCCCTATGGATCCAAGGATAGTACACTCTGGTACAATGGTCCCTACATAACTGATGCAAATCATATGGATTGAAACCCTCCATGCAAAACTTAAACTTCTCTAAATCCTCAACCTTGACATCTGCTTATTTCAAACTCTAGATCACGTACAACCCAATTCAAAAAGGAACCATAGGCCATGGTGCCTTCTTCTTCTCATGAAATTCACCTGATAACCCTATCGAGATGTGGTATGCAACCTCTTGCATGACCACCTTGTTCATGGCAAATTTTAGAAAAAAATGTGGAGCCTTCTCTGCATTGTACATCTTGATGAAGGTATCATTAGGTGAGGCTTAACAATTTACAATGTTCAACAATGCCTTCTTGATCAGTGGTTGTCATTGATGTCAACTCAAGCAACAACATGGGCTACACGGATCTTGCATTGGAATTTTCACTTGACAATTTACTCTATTCAGAGTTAAGGATCTTCTATATGGATTCTATGTGCCAATATGTTTCTGCTGATATATGGCATGCCACATAATTCTTCACGATTTGAGAGATATTTGTGTTTGAAGTTAGTTACCCAAGTCAGTGTACTAAAACCCTATGGGGTTGTTGCATGGCACTCATAATTGGTTGTGGTCATTGAATAGGCAATAATTAATAATAAAAAAATTCTCCTAAAATCCCTCCAATTTTCACTTGTTGAGGACCATGTCAACTCAAGCAATTCATATAAATAATGATCTTCATATCGTCCTCTAGTAGGGATTTTGAGGCATCAAACAGATCATCGTTGCATTTTCGCTATAACTTGTTTCCTAAAAATCTTAAGAAGCTACAATTAAAAACCATTTGACCAAAATATTGATGGACCTCTTGAAATAATTTCAGATCTTGGTTTGTAACATTTTTGGAGATATGGTGTGAGGAAGTTAGCCTTTTTTGAGGCTCCAAAATTCCATGTCAAACAGGTGACGTTGGGAAAACTTTCATAATGTTCTCTCTGAGCCTCGAATTAAAATTTCGTAAATAGTCATAGGAAAAGGATAGGTTATAGTTTATTGAATAGCTTTTTTAGGGCCAGAGGTTGCAAGAATGACACGCAGAACTTTATACAAGTTCGCTTTACTGAAATAGTCTATAACTAGGTTATCGTGGAGTATCGAGCGTAACTCTTTTGTGAAGAATCCAATATTGATCAGAGTTATGGGGCTACAAAGAGGACTCAAAGTGATACCAAAGGATGGAATTTCAGGCCCTGCAGATCCTAAATTACATAGATACCATAGATTCAATATCAAGATCCTAGAAGGCAAGAAAAAGAATGCATTCAATGATCACTGTAGTAAGGACCACACATCAACAATGAAGGGTAAGTATCCTACAACAAGATATATATGATTAGTGTTTACATTTGAAATATGAGTATCATCTCTAACATATGTTTTTATAGGACAACAGAAGTACATACAGGGTCTTGGTTATATCTCTATGTCTCTATATGTCACAATTTGTTTTGATACCACATTTTGAATGTCCTATTCTTGATACTACACATCTAATGCTACATATCCATGATGATTCACCAAGTCTGCTAAATCTATATGATTTTGTAAGTTCATGTTACTTGTCTTATGATAGTTGATAGAATGGTCCATGTTGTTGTACTTAGAACTTGGTCCATCACAAGTCGAAGGCCCGTCATAAGTTTTTATTGTATATATCTTTAGGTCAATTTTGGATATAGTCTTGCATAGAGTCAAGGCCTATATCAAGATTGGGAGTCTTTGTTTACTGCTGCAACAAGTCAACAACAAAAGTGACAAGCACACTTTAGGTATGCATTATAATTTTAATTTGTATTTATCCATTATTATCTACTTACATGTATTTTGCAGGAAGAGGTAAGTTGAAGGGTATTTTGTTTTGTTTTGGGATTGGTTTCACTGGGAAAATTTTGCATGCATGTAGAAGAAGATTCAAGTACAACTTAAAGAAACAATTCAAGAGCACAAGTATCAAATCAAGGGAAGCATTGCAACGAGACATCCTTTAAAGACATGAAAGCCATATCTATATTGTGAATCAATGTCAAGGCCAAGAGTCATCATTGTAAAGTTCTAAAAGAGCCATTCTTAAAAGTGTCATCATGGAAGAGTCATTATTGTAAAAGAGTTAATATGCCTATAGTCAAAAAGGCATTATTGGGAGGTATAGTAGTCTCTGTTGGGAGGATGTCATGGTTGGGTTACAAGTCATAGTGTGATTGGGTGTTCAGTAAAAATAATTGTAAACCATAATGTATCATGGATTGTTGTCCCTGGTGTGGGAATCCACACTGTTGTCTCATTTCACTCATTATAGGGTGGTTGGGAGGTGCTAGGATAGTGCATGAAGTCTCCTATATGTTGGATCCTGTGAACACTTCAAGGTGGTAGGTTAGTCTAGGATGTTGAGGCATCAATTCAGTTGACTACTGAAGAAATCAAGGTATTGGGGCATCCTTTCAGTGGGATTTGAAGAAGAATTCTTTTCTAGAATTCTAGGAAGTTGTTGCTTTCATTTCAGTTGAGTCTGAATATTAAAGAATTTATTAGAAAATTGTTTGATGGTTTTTGACCCGAGGGGATTTTCCACCTTAAAATATTGTGTCTAGTGTGTACTTTTATTTACTATTATTACTGCATAAACATTGATAATAATTGAAGATTAACTAATGCTCTGAAAATATTTAAGGGTGCTAATTGCGAAGGAATATTGATTCACCCCCCCTCTCAGTATTTCCAACATGCCTCCATTATTGCCTCGAACATACAAGGTGTATCTTGTTCAAATATCATTGTGTATAGAGGGGCAATGAAGTAGTTAAATAGTCTAGCCATGATTCTTCGATAGTTGCACTGTGAGAACAACTTACAATATATGTCCACAGCATTCTCTGAAGGTGTTCATGCCCAAACCATGCCAAGAAATTGTTGATGGACATAGATTGCATCAAGGAGGTAGGTGAACATGAAGAATCTTTCTCACCAATCCTTGGGTGCATTTTGGGCATTCGATACATGAACTTTTAGATGAAGAGCCAACATGTCAAACTAGTTGAAGGGTTTACCTTCACTTGAAAGCTGATCTAATAGAACTACCCAACTAGGTAGGAATGTCTCCTTACTCTCTTTTCCATACACGCAACATGCAAAGATGACCAAGACTTGGTAAGACTTCTTGAGTTTCTTTTTCTTGTATAGCTAGGTTGGTATCATCCTCAATTTTTATGGCTCCCTTACCCAACACTTCAAGATGTCTCTTGTGTTTGAACTGTTGTTGGGAGCGTAGAACGATGCATCCATCCTATTCACTAGGTGTGACAAATGATACACTTGCTGACAATATTCTACCATGAAGGTAGCCAAATCTACTCCACTCACACTTGTAAGTATCATTTTCTCATGATCAGTAAGTGAGACAATCTAGTGGATCATGTATGTGCACAGGGAGGTGAGATACCTACATGAAATCTTTTACAATCTTGACTTATGAGTGTTGACATAGACATGACAGTCGTCCACATTCTCCTCAAAATTTAATACAAGTATAATGTTGATGTCTTTCCATGTGCTCTTAGTCATGGTAAATTTTAGGGGCAAATTTTAGGCCAAAGGCAAAATTTAAGGGGTTTTTAATTTTAGAGGAGAGAAATTTTTATAAAACACCCATTTCATATATTTAACCCAAATTTTATTTAAAAAATAAATATTTTTTTCATTTTAGCCAAAAAAAAATGGCGAATAAACTATGAAAAGACTCATTTGACTTGATTCACCTAGCTTGGGAGGTTAGATTCCATTACAATCGCCTAATTTTTTGCTTTGCAATGTTAAATTCGTTTGCAATCGCCCATTTTCTGGTTTGGGAGGTGGTTTGGGAGGTTGTATTTGGTCCATAACCCTCTTTCTATTTAAGAGAGCTCAAAAAAGAGGTTTTATTTAAGTGAATCCTATGGGCCAAATACTATATTTATAAAAGAGGTATGGTAAATAAATAAAACATTTTTTTTATATTTACTCCATAAATCATCTTATATTTACAAACACGCAAGGGTGTAAATAAATAAAAATATAAATAAAGTGGAGGTATGGTAAATAAACAAAACCTCTTTTTATACTTACTCCAAAGGTACGGTAAATAAATAAAAATATAAATAAATTAGAGGTATGGTAAATAAATAAAACCTCTTTTTATATTTAGTCCATAACCCTCTTTCTATTTAAGAAGGCTCAAAAATAGGTTTTATTTAACTGAATCCTATGGGCCAAATACCATATTTATAAAATAGGTATGGTAAATTAAGTAAAAATATAAATAAACCAGTGGTATGGTAAATAAATAAGACATTTTTTTATATTTACTCCATAATTCACCTTGTATTTACGAACATTAAAAAAATGGGTTATATTTAGGTGAAGCCTATGGGCCAAATACCATGGGCCAAATTATTATTAATACCATGCAAAAAAAATTATTAATCCTAATATTAGTATTAATAAAGATAAAGATGGAACATGGTATTGAATTGTGGTATTCACGTGGAATGTAGCCTATTTAAAGGGGGAGTTAAACCATCATAGATCCATCTTCACTCTCGAACTACTAAGTGCCAAGAGGGATCAAATATCGTGATATGCAAACTAGCATATAGTGAAAAAAAATTGACCCTTCTCGGGGCTTGGTAGATCAAGAGTAAAAATTGATCTTGTAATTTAATGTCACTTAAACATTTTAACTTGGTTAAAAAAAATCAATTATTTATTTTATTAATTTTTATAAAATACTAATAGTACTCTTCAAGCTCCAAGTTTATGATAACCCATGGTATTGACCCATGGTAAGAACATGGTATTCATGTGAGCCTAAACTATTTAAAGGGGAAATTATATCAGCTTAGATCGATCTTAATTCCAAGCCTACCAAGTGCTGAGAGGGATAAATAGATTTCATCCCTCTAAGAGTGGTAGATGTGGAGTTAAGATGGATATAGGTTGGTTTTTATGATAATGAAGATATTAAATAGACTTAGGAAATTATATTGTAGAAAACATCTTAAGGTGAATGGTTAAAGCTACATTTAGTCACTTCACAAAATTTAGTAAAAAATACCAATATCTCCATTAATATTTTTTTCTTTTATGATTTAACAAAAAGAAAATAAAAAAAGTGAAATCTTATCACTCTTTCCTCATCACCCTCACAGAAGAAAGATAGTCGCTTCCCAGATTTCCCATCATTTTTCAAACGTTCTCAATATGATATCTTCATGAAAAAGTTAAGGTACTGAAGTTGGATTAGTTGTTTGAAAAATATGCTGGTTTGTACAACCTTTCATCTTCTATGTTCTTTTTAGTTTGTCGTAATGATCTGTAGGGGTTGGGCCAGTGGACGATATTGTCCTAGAAGGTAGATATTGTGCACCAAAAAAGAAATTAATCCACATGTTACAACATTGTTAAAAAATGAAAGACGTATGAAAGTAGTAAAAAATGCTAATAAGAAATTTAGATTGGGAGAGATGTAATTAAATTTCATTATTTAATTGAATATTTCCAATTAAGATAATAATAAATCTACATTTATATATTTATAAATTGATTTGAAGGTGCTAAGTGAACTATTCAAAATCATGAGAAATTAGTCAGTTACGACTACCTCTCATGGAAATAGGTCATATGTGAATGACTTACTTAACGCAGTTGAATCCCAAAAAGATATCTGATTGGAACGTGTTTGAAAATGGTCACTTCTTTCCATTAGATCCTCTTCAAGCCTTTAAGATAGCTACTAATTTCTAATATTATATATTTTGGGCTTGCTACTTGTTGGTATGTTGGGGTAAACAAACTTGATGTGTTCTTGTTTATCTCACAGTTGGAGTCTATGGAATAAGAAAGAAATTTGATATCTTGAAAAAAGTGGTAGAGAAAAGATTAACCTCTCCTACATTGACAGAACTGGTGGTAAAGATAAACACATACAAGAACTTTGTTATGGAATATTATCAAAACTAATAGAAGGATATGAAAGAGTGTAAGTAAGAACCTTGACAAACAAGGCCATTGAAACTTGCAAGATTGTTTGCTAGAAGAGAAAATTATGTATCTTTTTTCCAAACAGGTATGTTAGTATATTACAATTTAATGAATATGTTTTCCTATTATCATATATGGTTTCATACTTTAACAAAACATTTGCCAAAACTTCAAAATGTCTTATTATTTAGTGAAATATTTGCCAAGATCTTACAAGATTCTATAATTCAGTGAAATATTCGCCATGATTTTATAAGATAATATAATCTAGTGATAAATTCGTCAAAAAAATTATATACACATATTATATTAATGATAAAATAGCCTCCCATTTTTCCTATGTATCATGGGGATTCGCCCATTTATTATACATATAAATTTAGGGTGGTTCTTAAAATTTTCCCTTCTCTTAATGTATTTATCAATAAAAAAATGTGTGTCAAAATAAATGGGAAAGCTCATAAACACATGTTCAACCACATCTCCAGTACTACTTTCAATTGTGTCCTTTCATCCAGCTCTCTTGGAGTCCATGTTACCTGTACTACTGAGAAGTTGGTCAACATTTGTTGTACCTAAAGACAAAGAAGGCACTCACGACAAGCCAATGTGAGCTAAAAAACATAAAGAAACTAGGGAATCAATCATGTAACAAACTGCGTGAATGCTAGGAAATATTGCAGAGCATTGAATCTGAGAGGCAAGGAGACTATCAATCGGAAATAGGTATTGCGCAAAATGAGTTGTCAGTGGGATTTTTTTGCTGACTAGAACTTCCGAGAGCACAGTACAGAGTGGTTGAATTTTGACTAACGGAAAATTTAGTTGAGCTGCATTGTTTGGTGGAACTGTGCATTGTGCAGTCCCAGTGGGTCGGACTAGAAATTGTATTCGAGAATTGCGTAGAACATAATTGGGAGCTAGTGTCATGAAACCTCTTTGTAATCCCTAGAGTCAAGGCAAAGCCTTGACTTCCAGGAATGCATAGTGGATGCCATGAGAAGAAAGATCTCGGTCAAGGCAACTCAAATTTTCCCATGGAAAACCTAAAAATGAGAACGATTGAAATGAGTGTGTAAAGACCATGCAGATTTGAGTGAATAGACATACATGCAATCCAAGAAAGTGTAGAAATTAGTCAAACAGAAGGACAATGAAGCTCATGATGAGAGTCTCCACAATGGTGACTAACAATGCAAAAATAGGTTTATGCATTCAACATTAAGGAAATGTAATGTAAAACTTGAAACAAAACTTCTACAAGTTAAAAGAGATTGAATCACTAGCAGTTGTCCAATAAAAAAATAAAAACAACATAAGAAAATCCAAGAACTCAAAAGTGACAGAGAAGCAATAAAACACATGAAAATAAAAACTTACCTCGAAAAGTTGTTTCGATTGTGCTGAAGGTTTCCTAGATGTCTTCGGAATGCCAGAGCTCCAATATTGAATGTTAATAATGAGCTATGGTTCGTCGATTAAATAGATTTTTTATTTTTAGGGTTTATAACATGCATGCCACAAATATAGTAAAATGTGACATTTGGCAAGCCATTTATAAAATTGATTTGGTATGTAACTCTGAGTGTTAAAAATTGATCCCTACAATATAGCGATGCTTTTCTTTACTTTTTTTTTTTTCTTTTTTGGGAAAATTTGTCTTGCATGCAAGGAAGAATTGTGTAGTTCTCAGGGAAACCAGAAACCTACCAGCACGTGCAATAGATAGCCACTAAACGAAAGTTTCTTCATTTTTTCTGGGCTGAGTGGCTCTAGTTGTCTCACAAGTTGTGAGAAATTTCCCAGAACAAGGATAACTTTCTGCTGGGACCACACACCTATAAGCCTCAGCTCACTAATGGGATGGTCTGCACAGTTTTCCAGAGAAAATTTGAGCTACCTTCTTTGCACAATTTCTGGGAGCAAGGAAGTTGTTGGGCTATTCTGCATAATTTTTGAGTGGAAGACACACTTCCTTCTAGGATTTTGTAGTTTCCCAGATAGAAAAAATATCGGATGTGTGTTGGTTTTAACCCCATATAGAAATTACCTGCATACGAATATAGAAAATAAACAATGCAAGAACATAACACATAAAACACATATACACAGAGATTTTCCCCTGGATCCCAAAACCGGGACTACCAGCTTGATTTTTCTTTATGTTCCTTTCAATGTAACAATACATATTTAGACATATCGAAGCATCCAATATCATGGAACGAAAACCATTGTGTCCAAAACCATGGACTGAAATCCATCACATCCTAAACCATGGATTGAAAACAATCATGTCCAAAAAACACATGTGAAAATCATGCATAAAACCATAGGTGGGTCCGCCCAACCTAACATAGGGTCCAAAACCAAAATTTTCCAGGGCGCTGCCCTGGACGTCATAAAGTGGGGTTACAGGTACCCTTCAAACCCCCTATGACCTCCCCACTTATAACCCCTAATTAATTACGTGGGCTAGTCGTGGAAAGAATATAACACAACCCAACATTCTCCCCCTTGTTGTTTTCTTTCCACAAGGGGCCACAAGAGAGCTTAGTCATTTATCTAGCCATGCAACACCCATTATTTCTCTACACCAAGAGAACTTCTCAAAGCTCACAGAATTTGTCCATGCATCTGTAGTGTTCGTCAAAGTGTCCACCTTTACCAACAACGCGTTTTTGTCTTCTATCATATCCCTCACAAAGTGATACTCAACATCAATGTGCCTTGTCTTCGAATGATATGCAGGGTTCTTTTCCAATAAAATTTCACTTTGGTTATCACAGTATATCCTTATAGCTTCCTATACAAACCCCATACTTGAACACAATATTTGCAACCAAACTGCTTCCTTGCTTGCATGAGTGGCTGCCATGTATTCTTCCTCTGTAGTTGATAGTGCCACTATAGATTGTATCTTACTCTTCCAACTAACTACACCTCCAAATAGGTCAAACACATACCCACTTGTAGATCATCTTTGATCCAGATCTCGAGTCCAATTTGCTTCAACAAAGCTGCGAATATCCAACACTCTATCCAATACTAGTCTTCCTTGGTAGCACAACCCATAATCACTAGTGCCATGCAAGTACCTGAAAACTCGCTTCACTACTCTCAAATGCTCCTTTCCTGGTTTTGACATAAACTTGCTCAATACTCCCACTGCATGTGTAATGTCTGGTCTAGTATAGACCATTGCATACATCAGGCTACCAACTACACTTGAATATGGAACATGAGACATGTCCTCTTCCACTTCTTGTGTCTTGGGACACTGTTCAAAAGATAACCTCACACCTATAGGAATAGGAACCTTCAAAAGGTTACTATCCTGGATGTTAAACCTATGCGGTATTGTCTTGACATACTTCCTCTGGTTTAACTAGAGCTTTCTCTTTGCCTCATCTCTTTTAATTTCCATGCCCAAAATATAGTTTGCGGCACCAAGATCATTCATGTCGAATTTGGACGACAATTGGGCCTTCAAATCTTGGATAATTTCTTTGTCATTTCTAACCAGCAACATATCATCCACATACAAGACCAGATAAATAACACGGTCACCAATTAATTTAAAATACACACAGTGATCTACTTTACTTCTGGTGAAGCCAAGTACCTATATAAATATATCAAATTTTTGATACCACATCCTTGGTGACTGTTTTAACCCATACAAAGACTTCTTCAACTTGCATACCAGTTCTTTCTTACCCTTAACCGCAAAGCCTTTAGGTTGCTTCATGTGGATTTCCTCTTCCAGATCCCCGTGAAGAAATGTTGTCTTCACATCCATCTTTTCTACTTCAAAATCAAAAGCAGCAACAACAGATAAAAGTAATCTAATAGAAGTTACCTTGGAAACAAGAGAAAAATTATCACCAAAATCAATTCCCGACACCTAGGAATAACCTTTTGCTACCAACCGAGATTTATATTTCTCTAGTTTTCCTTCTACATTTGTCTTCTTTTTGAACAACCATTTGCTGCCAATGGGTTTCTTTCCAGCCGACAACTCCACCAGATCCCAAGCCTCATTTTTGTGCAAAGATGCCATTTCGTCAACCAAGGCCTCCTTCTAGAGTTTTCCATCCTCTGAATCCACTGCTTCCTTCACAGTTCTGGGATCATCATCAGTAACAGTTGAAGCAAAATTTGAATAGAAAGCAAATGGACTATACCTTTCTGGCTGCCTTCTTCCTCGAACTGATCTTCTCACACCTGGAGTTTGTGGCTCTTCATCTTCTGATTCCTCCTCTACTATAAAGTATGATTCTTCCTCCTTTAGCTCAAAGTCTATCTTCTCAGGTTCCTTTCGCTGGAATTCATGTTTAATAACATCTTTTACCACTCTAAACACCACATCTTGGTTGTACACAAGCATTTTACTGGGTTCCAAAGCTTATAACCCTTTACACCATCCTTGTACCTAATAAAGATGCACTTTTTAGATTTACCATCCAACTTGGTTTGTTTCTCCTTTGGAACATGTACATATGAATGACATCCAAATACCCTCAGATGTGAAAGAGAGGGTTTATTACGAGTCCATAACTCTTGTGGAGTCTTATCTTCCAACGCCGATGAAGGTGACCTATTAACTAGGTAACATGTAGTATCCATCGCCTCTGCCCAAAATTCCTGTCCTAACTCGGCACCACTGAGCATGCTTCTTGCCCTTTCCGTCAACATCTTGTTCACTCTTTCTTCAACTCCATGTTGCTGAGGTGTATATGGAGTAGTCTTCTACCATGCTATACCACACTTCTTACAAAATTCTTCAAATTCCTTGCTACAAAACTCTCCACCATTATCTGTCCTCAACACCTTTATCTTCTTCTCTATCTAATTTTGCATGAGAGCCTTAAATTCTTTAAACCTATCAAAGAATTTAGATTTCTTCTTAAGGAAATATATCCATGTATTCCTTGAGAAGTCATCTATAAATGATACATAGTACACAGACTTACCCAGTGATGTAACCATCACAAGTCCAAACACATCACTCTACACAAGCTCTAATATATATTTTTTCCTCTTACCATGAGAGGGGAAACTCACCCGATTTTTCTTCCCATATACACAATTTTCACAGAAATCAGAATCCAGAGAGCTATTACTCATACCTTCTACCATACCTTTACCATGAAGTATTTAAAGGCCTTTCTGTCCAATATGTCCAAGCCTTTTATGCCACAACATGGTCTTCTCTCCAGAGACCACTAGATTGTCTGCTCCACATTAAGGAACCACAGAACTATTGCACCCATCAATAATAGTGCTACCTTGCAGCTTGTACAAAGTTCTAATCTGAACCCCCCCCCATCAATACCAGTGCTCCCTAAACCATTTTGTAGGTATCCTTCTCGAACACTGTTTTTACACCTGCATCATCCAACTTGCTTACAGAAATCAGATTTCTGGCCAATGTAGGAATATACAGAACACTGAGAAGTGTTATAACCCTTCCACCTTGCAACTTCAATTTTACTTCTCCGTGACCAATGATTCTAGCCTTCTTGTCATCCCCTAAGAAGACATCACCACCATCTTATTTCTCATACTCACAGAACCACTCTCTATGGGGAGTGAAGTGAGAAGATGCACCTGGGTCAATTAACCATGCCTCATGATCTACATGTGTACTTGAAGAAGCCAAGTACACATCCCCACCTTCATCTAAGGTGGTTTTTTCCTCTACAGAAAGAGAATCATCAGATGCCTTTCCTTTCTTAGGAGCTTTAGATTTACAGTCCCTTTTGTAGTGGCTTTCCTTTCTACATTTCTAGCACACCACCTTTACAGGTTTTCCTGGAGATTTAGAGCTTCCTCTAGATTTAGATCTCCCACTTGATGACTTATTTTTGTTTCTATTCTGGGACCATCCTCATACACAAAAGGCATCACCATTCTGGCTCTCCATATTTTTCCATCTCATCTCCTCGATCAGCAAGGATGAGACTATTTCATCAAACTGCAAGGGAGTTTCATTGCTACCTATTGCAATAACTAGACCATCCCACGAATCTGGTAGAGAACACAACAAACTGATGCACTTATCTTCAGCTGAAATTTTAATATCAACAGATGCTTACTGACTTACCACAGTATTAAATGCATTCAAATGCTTTGTCACTGAGTCTCCATCTTTCATCCTCAGGTTATACATCTTTTTCCGTAGGAACAGTTTATTCACCAGAGACTTAGATTGGTATAATATCCCTAACTTGTCCCACAAAGCCTTCACTGTAGCTTCCCCTGATACATTCAACAATATTGAATCTGCGACATATAATCGTATTGTGCTCTTTTCCTTTTGATCCAACTTCTTCCATTCTTCATTGGACACTTCCATTGGTTTAGTACCTGGATCTACCGTGATCCACTGATCTTTATCCACCAACAGATCCTCCATCTTCAGTTTCCACAAATCAATACTCTTACCATTAAATTTCTTGATCTCTATCTTTCCACTGCTCGCCATGTTCTTTCAGCAATAGAATCGATCTCACAAATCTCCCACAGAATAGGGTCTACCACAGACCTGAGTGAAACCCCTCAAAAACAAAGGCGTCCCCTTGAAGCCAAAACAATACCAAATGTAGGTTTTAACCCCATACAGAAATTACCTCTTACGAATGCGAAAAATAAACAATGCGAGAACATAACACATAAAACACATATACACAGAGATTTTCCCTAGGATCTCAGAACTAGGACTACCAGCTTGATTTTTCATTATGTTCCTTTCACTATTACAATACATATTTATACATGCCGAAGCATCCAATACCATGGACCGAAAACCATCGCATCCAAAACCATGGACCGAAAACCATCGTGTCCAAAAAACATGTGTGAAAATCCTGCACAAAACCATAGGTGGGTCCGACCAACCTAACATAGGGTCCAAAACCAAAATTTTCTGCGGTGTTGCCCCAAACCCCATAAACTTGGGTTACGGGCACCCCTCAAACCCCCTATGACCTCCCCCCTTCTAACGCTTGGTTAACTACGTGGGATAGTCATGGAAAGAATATAACACAACCCAATAATGTGAACCAAGTTTCTTGGTCAACTTGCGGATAGTCGACAAAACAAGTAAGTGAACACAATATGTTAGGAAAAAAATAAAGTCAAATGAAACACAAGTACCTGAGTAGCGAAATATGGCTACTAGGTTTTTGGTAGGGAGGCTCCAAAATGAAGCTAAAGAAAATTTTTGGATGGTGGTTGTAGACACTACAACATTGGCAACACACTGGTGGAACTCCAACTCTCTATATGGACCTTTTTTTGTGTAAAGCAATTCTAACTCATCCAGAAGTATTGTTCAATTCTTTGATCATCATGGCTTCAGCACTAACCTTGAGTTAAATATATATTCCATGTCCTTCTTTTGATTGTTCAGCACACATACCATGCCAATTCAACTGATTTGTTTTGATTGGGGATTAGGGGTATATTGGTGCACAAGTAATATAAATGTCAGAGTCTTAGTCTCATCTCTGGTTTTTCTCCCCTAGCAGCAGGCCCGAATAGTACCTAGATGGAGTCATGCAAGAATAAAAGCATCTACCCATTTCCTGCGAGCATTATCAGTACCTCGACAAATATACTTACATCACGTCTCTCCATAGGAAGCCATTCTCTTCTTTCACCTTATTTGTTTTTTCTATTTTCATTTTTTTCATTCTCAAAGAAATGTGCATATGAACTTATTTTTTTTCATGAGGCAGAAGAGGTATCCTGACTTATTGAGAGAATAATAGCTTGTCCCTTCAAAGAAGTATTTTATATATACCTCTGATAATACTTGTTATGGTTTCCCCCTCACCTTACACTAGTTGACTAAGCTGACAAGGGTTAACCCAAAAAATAGTTAGAGTAGGCAGTACCAGTTAAAAGTGTAAGGGCTATGTTTTCACAAAGACTCACTCTGAACATAACGTATTTTCCATCATGGTAGCATCATCTGAAGAAAAAAATCTCTTGATTAAGAGATAGGACAATAGATAACCAAGTACTGATAGTTGTACAAGTCCTCTTGTACTTCACCTTGCTTGTTCCAAGAGGGACACACTATTTCATGCGAAACTAAGCCTATGGGTGCACAAAAAACAAACATAAAAACAAGAAAAGACAAAAATAAAAATAAAGAAAACCATGTAAGCAGGCAAGCATACAAACAAGAAAGAAAACAAAACATGAAAACAAAGAAAAACAAAAGAAAACACTAGTCCTACTCCTAAACTAAACAACACATGGGCCTAATCAGGGAAAGTGATATTTCCAATGTAGCCACTGACACATTGGTTGACCCATCATGGTGAAGGCCTAGTTAACAAGTAATATAAGCATGTAAACCAACAAACAAGAAAGATAAAATAGTGAAAACAAACATGCTCCGAGTTTAAAAGCGTACACAAAAAGGAAACATGTAAAAGCACAGGATAAGCATTATGTTGACATATCATGGTGTTGCAACACACTATGCACAAACTATAAACATGCACACTCTTTTGGTCATGACAAATTAACAAACATGAGAAAGGAAGACATATTACGTTTCACAGGAGTGCTTGTTGTGTATGATTCCTCCGATGCATGAGAGTTGAGATCATGTGATTCAGGTGGAGGATGTGAAATATGTGAACTAGATTGATCTTCAATGTAGAAAAGAGAGTGATGAGGAGCCTTGGTCATTTGAACAAATTTCTTATCTGAAGTGGAACCGACATAAAAAAGCAAGGACCTGGCATAACCATTAGCTCAGGGTGTACTGCCTCGATAGATTGCGGGGTTTCCAGTTCATTAGTAGGTAGATCATCAAATACTAGTGGCTTGGAAAGATCATCAATGAATGAACCAACATCATGATCAAATGAAGGAGTAAGGAGATTAAGACAACCACGATTAGAGAATTCTGTATGATCATCAACATCCTCATGATCTGACTACTCATACAGAGGGGTTCATGAGAAACACGAATGTTTATCCTCTGAGTTTTCAGAAAGAAAAGATGATATATTGGGAGTATTTGGAAAGAAATAATTGTCCTATCCATAATACAATGACAAAATAACATCTGATATGTTCTATGAATGATCAGAAGTAAAAGCATCTAGGGATGAATTTTCACAAGAAAAATTCAAAATGGAAGAATCATAAAAGATGTCACGAAATAGCAGATGAGGTGTGGACAAAAGAAGGTCATCCTTCATCATAGGTTCTTCTTCAGATTCCCACACATACTCATCATAAATGACAACAAAAGTTGGTGGCTCAAAACCAACTCCATCAACAACTTGATCGTCGTGAACAACAAATGTGGACTCTAGAATAGGAGAAAAAAACACAGTGCAATCTAGAGGATCAACATAATGAGCAGACGAAGGTTGCGAAAACATCATGAGAACCAACAAGCTTGCAAGCCAAATCTACAAAAGTGTTCACAGCATGTGGGGTGTGAAGATGTGATAGTTTAACATATCTGTGTGCACTTTCTCTAACCTTGCACTATGGAGCTAGAGATGTTTGATGAGAAGTAGATGGAGGGTCACTTGGGAAAACAATTTTTAGATTTGGAATATCTAACCTCGAGGTATGCTGGGAGGGGTTGAATTGATTCTAAGACATACATATTTTCAGATATGCAAAGAAGACACTCAAATATTTCATTGACAAATTTCCAATAAATTTCATCTTCAAGAATTTGAAGTGAAAGCTTACGAAAGCAGTCGTGAAATTTATCATCGGATTCATTAGGTTCATTCCATAAATACAAATTTTTTTTATTGAGTGTTATATGATTGTATTGATAGCAAGAACACTCCAACTTGCCAATCAATTGACCAAAATAGTGAATACATGCTATGGGTAATGTGACACACCATTGTAGTGCATGCCCTCGAAATGTGAATGCAAATAGCGAGAAGGTAATGTGATCCTCATGGATTTCATTTATTTCACTAAAACCCATGAATGCAACTCCATGAAAAAACAAAGTTCCTCCACCTTCACCATCATACAAGCTATGTGACAAGTCATTGAAGACATCCTTCGACACTTCGAAATCATGTCCATGGTAAAGGCATGTCAAAGGTCGAACTATAATGTTATTCATGAAAGATGTTAAGAGATTCAAAACAGGCTTTGAGGACTGAGATTTTCATCTAGCACTCCTTTTAGTGCTAGAAATATTGACGGTGTTAGACCTGCAAACATCTCAAGGGATCTCCTTGATAAGAAGTCCCAACTAGATCTCATAATGTTTGGAGTAGGAGTCCGAGATGTGGGTAGCAAAGCTATGCCTTTACTGTGATAGAGCACAAAGGTAAGAAATATATCTTTATCGAAAGAAATTGTGTGACCTTGCAGCGAGACAAGTGAGATTCATGGGGGGTTCTAACACACGAAGGGGGAAAAGAAATTGTATTGCTTAGAATCCTATAATAGTACGTATCCTGAAAGGAACATGTTGTGGGGAAAAGTATCTAATGCAGAATGCCTCTATCCCACTCTGAAGGTGATATTACTTCAGCAACAACTGAATGCAAAGTTATTCAAAGTTTCTTCTTTATGAGATGAGAGAGGGAAGAAAAGGATGATCTACTAACTGTTATCTTGCGCTAATAGTCGATCCAGTCTTCACTCCTTGCTGCTTGCTCCTAGCTCCTTGCCCTTTCACTGGCCCAGCTACACACAGATCCTGTAAAAGCACAAGAAAAGGAAACTACAAGAAGCATACATCCATAATCGATCATAGGATTAGCATAAATCAAATATACAAGCATCTATTCATCATAAAGACACATGCATAAAGAAGAACCTCAAATACTTTATTGATAATAGAAGTAAAGTTCTAAGAGAGTTACAACCACAATGGGCCCAATCCAGCAACACCTCCCAGCTGAAATAAATCTCCTCTTCACCTCCTTCAAGCAAAACACCCAATAGCTCTATACAAAAACCAACAGCACTTCCTTACTTGTACAAAATTCCAGCCTCCCTAGACCTCATGAGAGAGATCTATATATAGGGTTTTGGAGAAAGGATGAGTCATCTTGAGACTGGCCTGAAGCTAACTTGTGTCCTCTCCCACTTTAGTTAATCTTCAGTTCTTGAGTCCACTTGGAGAATCTTGCTTCCACTTGGAGATCAAGACCCTCTTATTCATCACTAGGCGAATTCCTTGACCCAAGTGTCAGTTTGGAAGCTTCCTGGGTAGTTGACACCTTGCAGAATGACTGTGCCACTTGGCCAATCTCGCCCAGCGCAGGTAGCCTTCATCAGTTTTGACCTTCAGCGCAGGTACAAGGAGGAGCAGTTGACATTCAGTGCAGATGCTCAGTGGAGCAGCTGACATGATCCAGAAATACCCTGTTTCTGAGTGTTTTCAGGTGGAGAACTAATTTCAGTGCTGTGGTTTGCAGACCTTGTTCCTCTAAGGGTAAGAACAACATGTTTAGGGACTTTGGATCCCTCAGATTATTGACATTTCATGCTCCATGCTGTTAGGCACAAAAATGTCTATAACAGTTGCCCCCTAAAGTATGAGGTCGTTTATCGGGTGAAATGATTTATTAGGAAGATCCGAAGTTCATTCAATCGGCTGAGAGGTGCCCTGCAATAAAATACAATACAATACACTATTTTTCATTCTGCTTTCATGATCTAGCTGAGGTGGGCATTCCCATGCTCAGCTTTATAAATTCATTTTGGTACATATAACAGATGACTGTCTGATGATAGACTGATAATTCTCTGCTGAAATTATCATCCTTTGAGTAGGATGATCATCCGCTGTAATAATGTACATATCAAATGTCTTTATATTTCCTGAATATATATCGCAGCCCGGATGGATGAAACTAGATCCGGGGTCTTCAATCTCGTTCGATCTTCACTCTAAGTACAAGTCGATCCATGTGAGAATTGCGTTGAAGTCGAACATGGAAAGACATCGCTTGATTACCGGTCAATAATGTAAACCGTTAACAAGCGCGAGAGGAGTCACCAATAATGACAATGATCCTCAAGGTACTGCAGTACAATTCACGTGGTGTGAATAAAGGACTTGGCATCGAACACCACGCAAAATCATCTGGTCGAAGGTCATTGATGTATACCTGTCGCTGGAAGTGAGAAACTTGCCATTGAGGCATGCAAGCTTCAAAGTACTGGGGGGGTGTTCCTAGATCAACTTCTTGGATAATGAGCTGAAGTCGACAAGAAGCGATCTGTCAAAGGAGGGCCTTAATGAATCCCACATCAGTGACACGGAACGGAGCTAATGACTTTAGTGGAGGTGAAAACAAACTGTGAGATATGATTCAGGGTGGCGATCATGGGTGGATGACGGATAATGTATGGCAGTGGATGGGACACGGTTGACTCTTTCTGAACACATCTCTTGAACATATAACGACACTAATGTGATGGATCGGTAGCATTACCCCAAATACGGATGGTTTGGCGAGGACCATGGTGATGAGACCGGTGAATGAAACAACCCAACCCGATGTGGTACGGAGGACAAAGTGTCATGTTCAAGAGCGACTTGCTACCATCAAAGCTTTGAGGTTCTCCCAATTTTTCCCCAGTCATTTCTGACCAGTACCTCTTTATTTTTGTCAATCTTGAGGAGGATAACATATGCTTGTTCTATAACCTACCCTTCGGGCAAGCCCATCGCTATGTTTTAACAAGCCTAGCGATAGGGAAACTCGTTCTCGTCTAAAGACAAGTTTGTCGCTATTTAATCATTTTAACGAGTCTAGCGACAAAGACAACTCGGTCATTTTCATTTTTAGAGAGTCTGAAAAGGTACAGAAAGTTAACTCCAAAATTCCTTTTTCGTCATCTAATCCCTTAAGTCCGAAAAAGTATAAAACAATACAAAAGGGATGAATTTTCGATAACTTTAACGAGCCGAATAAAACAAGCGCTCGACCTTTTTGTGCAATAATCCCTCAGGTCCAAAAAGATTAAAATCTAGAGGAGGGATAGCTCTTTCGGTCCTTTTAACGAGCTAGAAGGCCAAAACTCGGCAAACTTTTCATATTTTACGAGTCAGATGAAAAGAGCTCAAAGAAGACTCGTCTTTTGAGGAACGAGTGATAAACAGGGATAGCAGCGGATTCCAGGTACAGGTTGGAATTTTCCAATCACGGCAGTGTCACAAGGATGGCTAAGTGAAATCACTCTTCGCAGCTGTTCCTCAAAATGGGTAAACAATCATATGGGGGTGAATGATCGGCCAAATGGAATGGAGGTGGCGGGTGCAAACACGACCAAGGCTTTTATGGCTAATAAATTTACGATCACAATGGTTATTTACCGGTACTAGGTTCATTTTTTAAAGAGCTTGAATGCGCCAAAACACTGCTCAAAAGCTTATGTTTATTTTTTAACGAGCATGAACTATGACGCTAAAACTGCTCGGATCTTGCGTTTATTTTTTAACGAGCATGAACTTTATGCTAAAACTGCTCGATTTGTGATCAACTTTTTTTGATTTTTTACTATTACTAGCTTTTCTCTTTTCAAATATAGTATTGTATTTTCAATTGCTGCAACAAACTATGTTAGAAATGGATAATATTTGCATGAAAATGAGAATATAACCCTAATATTTCACTTTGTACTATGTAAAAAGCCATTAAAAGGTGTTTTTTAGCTCTCATTTACCATTTCATTTGCGTTTGGTTTGTTGGAGCTCTGGAGGTGCCTCTTCCCCCTTGATTTTCACCAGCTGATTCCAGGACATTCTGCGGACGATTTTCGGCGCCGTCTAGACCAGGTAGGAGCTAAACCCTAGCTCTTTCTTTTCATGGTTTCCTTTTCCTGTTTTTTGCCTGTTTTCCGGTCTTTCTGAGCCCCTGGGGTTTTGCCAGGGCGCCTTAGGATCAGCGCAGGTTTCCCTTTCGAAACCTGCGCTGAAGGTCAAGCTGCCTTAAGGCATCCTGACCTTCAGTGCAAGTGGGAGACTTCCTGCCTACGCTGGGCTCAAAAAGACTGAGTTTTAAGGTTATTTTTGATGATTTTTCGCCAGTTTTTCACCAAAACAGGAACTCATTCTCTCTCTTGTTTGTTTTGCAGGGTGACTTGAGAAAAATGTCCCTTACATGGTGAGAACGAGAACATGAAGAGGAGGACATGCTTGCCCTGCATGACCCGGTCACGGTGAACGCGCTGCGGAAATGTGGCCTGGTGAAGTTCTTCCAGATCTCTAGTATGAGAGCACATATTTCTTTACTGCAGTATATGCTTGATGCTTGGTATCCTGTTAACCAAGTATTCCAGATTAGGGGGAAGACCATCCCCTTGACCATAGAGGACATGTACTTCTTGACTGGGTTGTCAAGACGTGGTGCCTTCGTTTCCTTATCGGGTACGACCCGGGGGACTGATTCCACCAGAGATTATGTCCGCCAGTATTGCAGGGAAGGTTCTCAGCCGAGCAGAGATGGCAAGATTGTTATCCGTGAGATTACTGATCGGGCTCTCAGGTCCATTCTATTTACTATTGGTAGGATGGCCGGCAGCATAGCTTTACATGTTGCCAACAGGTCCTATATGCAGCACGCCCTGGAGTGTCTCCAACCGAAAGTATTCAACTGGTGTGATGCAGTACTTGTTCAGATGAAAAGTCAATTGACCAAGATAAAGGACGGGGAGCTGAAGAACTTTGGATTTGGTTCTATTCTGACTGCCTTTGCCTTGGAGAAAATCCCACTGATGCAGCCTCAGTACATCATACTTGACTTGCCCTCTCCGACCGAGCCACGCATGCAGAGGTGGGTTGACCACATGTCTAGGCATGCAGGTCAACCTCAGATTACTTTCACTGAGGCCTTCTTTAGGTGGTTCGAGCGCTAGGAGATGGTGTTTTCTGAGTATCCATATGTGGGCATGGATTTCCGAAGGTGATCCGGATTTGGTTCTACCGGATGGCGAGCAGTGGGGTGCCATTGGTAAACTCTTTGACCACATTACTGTTTATTGTTCTTGTTCATAACGTTGTTGTGCTTTATTCTATCAAGAATTTTAATTGTACTCTTGGGTGCATGCAGATATTGGTCCTGTTCGTCCAGCAGTTCGCCCGAGATCGCCAGCTGCTGCCCCAGCAGGGGAGCCTGCTAGGAGAGTTGCTATCCGCAATCTTGACGACACCGAGACCCTTACAGCTGTGCAGGAGCAGGTTGAGAGCCTTACTCGTGGCCTTCCGGATGTACAGATCGATGAGTTACCTTTACAGATGCAGCGTCATACCATTGGCGTGCCTAGACGATGGACTCGTCTCTTGTGCATGATTGCACAGGCCGTGACGTACTATCATGAGCACCATTAGGCTAGGGTGCCCCCTAGCATCTTTTTGAGTTTTTCGGTCACATGACCAATTTTGTCTTGGTTACAGAACATTATGTATGAACTTATATAAACAACTTATATATTTTGATTTTCGGATTTTATTCTGGTTGTTTTACGTGATCCATATGTACAATCTTTGATGATGTGTCCTTTTTATAAATGTTGCAAATGTCTATCTAACACATAGTTTGCTAATGAGTCGGTTAATGTGTTTAAATTTCTTGAAAGATGTTGATATTGAATTGAATCAAATCGTCTTTCCAAGATCTTAACTCTTAGGAACATGCGATAAATAGCCGGATTGCGAACAGAATATATACCATTGAGTTGTAGTATGACGAGCTGTGAGTCTAGCCTAACAATTAGTCGGCGTATGCCACGTGTGATGGCATTAGAGATTAGTTCTATCAACGCGCTATACTCAACGATGTTATTCGTTGATTGCCCAATACATACACCTCTGAAACTTACTAACTCGCCGCTTGGATCAAAAATGGCCCAGGCTGCGGAGGACAGGTTCCGCGAACTACGACTCGCTCCGTCGGCATATCCAACACATGTCTCCATAAGGTTTGACATTTGCCATCAATGAAAAAGGTGGATCACTCGACCAGAACAAATACTTTAGCGAAAACAAAATACAACAAAAGCATACAGGTTACTATTTAAGCATAGTAACGCTTGAGATACAACTCGCTGCGGGGCTGCGCCAGTGGAATTCCATCGTAATCCATTAACTCGTAGGCTCCTTTTGCTAACACCCTTTTAACAATATAGGGGGCCATCCATAAGGACTTGATTTTAACTGCTCCCAATTTATCGGATTCTTGATCATAAAGCAAGACCAAATCACCTTCTGAGAAGACACGGGGTTTGACATTTTTGTCGAACTGAGCCTTGACTCATTTCTTATGGGCCTCGTTAGCCAAAGCGGCATCACGACGGGTTTCATCCAACTGGATTAATTCCAAGAAACGAGCCTCTCCCTCTGAAGTTCCGGGGAGGAGGTTGATCGCGAGTTTAAGCGACGAAATTTCGCACTGGATTGGCAAGACTGATTCCAGGCCATACACCAATTGAAAAGGCGTGAACCCCGTTGCGTTCTTTACCGAGGTCCGGTAAGCCCACAAAGCTGAGTACAGGATTAGGTGCCATCTTCTTTTATGAACCCCGATCATCCTTTGCAACATACGTTTCAGGACCTTGTTGATTGCCTCAACTTGTCCGTTGGCTTGTGGATAATATGGGGTAGAGCTGTCGTGAGATATCCCTAGCTTGGCAGCTAATTCGACCATCATGTGATTGCGAAAATGCGATCCATGATCTGTAACTATAGCCTGTGGTACGCCGAACCTGGCGACTACATGATTGAAAAAGAAAAGGGCAGTTGTTTCACCAGTGTTATCCAATGTAGGCATCGCCTCGGCCCATTTGGTAAAATAGTCTACAGTGACTATTATATACCCATGCCCCCCGGTCGAGGTGGGGTTACATTGCATGAAATCGATGCCCCACTTGGCGAAGGGCCCAACAACAACTATAGGTTGCAAGGGTGCGGGTGGTCGTCTGGTTTTGCTATCAAAGATTTGACAAGCATGGCAACTTCTGACTGCTATTCTGCAATCTTTAAACATGGTTGGCCAGAAGTATCCTGCTCGTAAGATTCTTTGTGCTGTTGCATATCCAGATTGATGCCCCCCACACGCGCCTGAATGACAATCATTCAGGGCTTTGTCAGCCTCCTCATGGGTAAGGCACCTCCTCAGAACTGTATCGACACCACGACGGTAAAGTGTATCACCGACGATCGTGTAGTCTTTTTCTTGGTATCGTATACGTTTTTGTTCTGAGTGAGAGCTATTAGACCTAAACTTTTGGGTTTGGAGATAAACTATGATATCTCCATACCATTCATCGCTGGCAGATATGAGAAACAAACTTTCGTCCACGATTGACTCTTTTGATGTTTCATCTTTGGACGATGATGGGAAATCACATAATAATTCTGCGAAAACTAGAGCTTTCTTTGATTTGGATTTTACAAATTCCAGATCAAACTCTTGAAGGATCGCTATCCATTTTGAATATTTGCCCCCAAGCAACTGTCGTGACAGTATATAAGTCATGGGGTTGCAATCTGACAAGACGGTAGTTTTCCGAAAGAGGACATAATGTCGAAACCTTTGAATCGCCTGAACAGCTGCAAGCGCTAGTTTTTCCACATAAGAATATTTACTTTCTGTATCGTTTAAGTTTTTACTTAAATAATAGATAGGATGTTTAATTCCATCCACTTCTTGAACCAAAACCATCGCAATGGTCATATCCGCTGCAGCCAGATATAGGTTAAAATCTCTTTGATAGTCTGGGGCGTACATTAATGATGCTTTTACTAGACATTCTTTCAGAGCATCAAAGGAAGCTTGCGCCACCTGGTCCTAGACAAAAGGTACATCCTTTTTCAAAAGACGAGTATAACCTTTAGCAAGTTCCGCGTAATTTGGAATGAACCTCCTCAGAAAGTTTTCTTTCCCTTGGAGTTTCTGAATCTGAAGCAAATTTGAAGGTGGAGGCAAATTAATGATTTCCTGAACCTTACAGGGGTCGAGACGAATCCCATATTTAGAGACTACAAAGCCAAGCAAACGACCAGAACTGACGCAAAACACACATTTGTGTGGGTTTAGTCTTATCTTGTAGTGTCGGCAACATAGAAATATCGCTCTTAAATGCTGCGGATGATCAGTCCGCTTTCGCGAATGAGCCGGAAGATCGTCGAGATAGGTTTGAACAATGTTCTTGATGTCATGGAAGGCATAATTCATCGCCCTCTGAAACGTCACCCCTGCATTCTTTAAACCAAAGGGTAATTTTCGATAAGCGAATGTGCCCCACGGACAAATAAATGCAGTCTTCGACTGGTCCTGTGGGCGGATATTTATTTGATTATACCCAGAGAATCCATCCATAAATGAAAAGATTTCACATCCAGCGCATTCATCAATTATCTAGTCGATGAAGGGTGTAGGGTAGCTGTCCTTTGGACAAGCATGGTTTACATCCCTATAATCAACACACACTCTAATCGTCCCTTGTTTCTTCATAACAGGGACAATATTCGATACCCAATCGGTTAGAGGAACTGGGTAGATGAATCCAGCATGGAGAAGTTTTTCAACTTCTGCCTTAATGGCAGCGGCTTTCTTCGGGTGCACTTGCCGAAGCCGTTGTCTTACTGGTTTGACATCAGGATACATTTTAATTTCATGTTCAACTATACTCGAGTCAATGCCTGGCATTTCATCATATGACCAAGCAAAGACATCTCTAAATTCGCGAAAAAGAGCGTTATATATTTCTAGTTCTGAAGGGGAACAACCTTTGCCGACATAAATATTCTCTACAACATCTGTCTTGGTCGAGATATTTAAGGCTATAGTGTCTTCAATATTGGATAGGTTTCGCTCGGAATCCACCGTATTTACAGTATTTTTTAGGAATTCAAATACTGAAGGGTGATAAAGGTCGCTTTGAGTATCTTCTTCATATTCCGGAAGAAGGGAACGATGGTGGTGATCATTCCATGGTGTCCCCTCAATCACCATTGATTGTAAGATTCCTTCGTCAGTCCCATGTACTTTCGACCAAGGATCTAGTGGCGTTCCATACTCTCTAGACCTATCTACCCAAACGCTTGACGAGTGTTGATTTGGGCTCACCTCCCATGCCTGAAACATTGATTGCTACAATATTTCCAAAGGGCTTGGGGACAATACCTTTGCATGATCCATGTTGACCTTCATGGAAGATATCATGTTGCAGGTTGCTACAAATGGTACATTTCCCGAATAAACAGGAGGTGGTAGCGCGAAAGTTCCCATCAAAATGGGGTCTTTCAATAATCCTACTCTGATATCTTGAATTGAATGGTTACTTTCATGGATCACGGGAATGCTTCCTGTAACTTGTGAACCATTTGGGAGGAAATTCTGTTGGTCGAAGATCGTAATCCCTCCTTCAAACGGGAATGCGATCTTCCTAAAATAAGTCGACACGACAGCTGCCATGTCATAAATCCATGGTCTTCCCAGTAGGATGTTATAATCAAGATTTCCATCAATGACTTCAACATCAATTTCTACTGTTTTTCCCCCAAGTTCAACTTTCAAGTTATTAAGGATACCGTAAGGGGTATAAGTCCTTCCGTCGAAAGCCTTTAATGTCGTCGATGATCGAGACAAGGTTGGAGATCCTAAAGTTTTCCAGTAGCTCATCGACATAATACATGTCGATGCCCCCTCATCAATTATCGTTCTGTGAACAGTTTTGTTGAGGGCTTTCACTTGAATAAGGAAAGCTAGTTGAGCCGGTAACTGAGGATCATATCCCTTGTGATCAAAGGATACCAAATTTGAATCCTTAGGATCTACTCCACCAATGGCTGATAACAATGCCTGCCTTTGGGTTGGACAATTTTGTAGCACTTCAAGGGTCGACATAGCGGATGGCGATTGGGCCAAATCTTCCACTATGTTATAATGCTGCGACGCTCTGGCGCGAGGATTAAATGTCGACTTATGTACTACACCCTTTGGTGGTTTTATTGTTAATTTAGGGATGGTGGGTGTAACTTCTGTCGAAGTCGTTGTCGAACTACTTGGTTGATCTTTACCTTTTTCGTTTGACACCTGAGGATTTCCATAATCTTTGTTCCTTGTCGAAATCAAAGCATCATTTTGCTATTTTGAAACCGACAACATAAGTACTTGCGACGGGGAAGCATTTCCGCTATCAACCAGATTTTGACCTGGGTTGGGAAATGGATAAGTTAACACAGCTGATGTTTGGGAATTTTTAAAGAACCTATTTAACTCAACTTTGAATGGGCAATTCTTTGTGTAATGATCCTCATCATCACATATCTGACATGGATAATTTGGTTTCCCTTTTCCAGGAGGGTTTGAAGAATTTTTTCCAGGGGATGACTCACCCTGTTTCTTCTTTTTCCCTTTGTTTTGCTTTTTCTTCTTGCTTCCTGGTTGATTGGTTTCTTTGCCTTTATCTTCCGAAACGGCATTTACTTCCGAAGCAAGAATATCTGCTTTTGCATTTTGATCCGAATTCTTACGGGCTTTCTTTGCGGAAGCCTTTATCGATTTCGTGTTTGCGGTGCCAATCACGCCATCACCGGCATGAGAGTCACTATTTGATTTAGGAGGGGGAGGAATTGAAAATTCCTATCTAGGGGCGTCAGGTATTTTGTCATAGAGGGTGCCGGACTGGGTATACACCAAGTCCAAATATTGTGCACGAGCAATCACTTGCTCCTCTGTTACGACTCCGCCCTTGGCCACATCTTCTGTAATAGCTGGAAGTAACGACTTTATAAACCATTCAGCTAATAGTTGATCGGGAACATATGTTTTCACCATCCTACGACGACGACGCCACTCATGTATATGATCAGATATATGGGTAGCAGTTGTCTGTTTGAAGTTGGTTAATATTTCTGTTCCCGTTTCATACCTTATTGGTAATTGAAAATGGGTTAAGAAGGTCGTGGCTAGGGAACTAAAGTTGTCGAAAGAGGCTCTTGGAAATTCAATATACCATTTAGCCGCTGGACCTGTCAATGTCCTCTGAAAAAGGCGAAGTCTTATCGAATCATCGTTAAGGGTGTTCGATGAACACCACAGATGAAAGGTCATCACGTGATTCGACGGGTCTTCACCTGGATTTCCATTGAATTTAGGAATGTCAGATGGAAGTTTATGAGGAATCGCTGGCCACCAAGGGGCATAAGAAATCGGATCGTTCGTTAACCGATGTAAATCAGGTAACTCTAAAGTTGCCACGAATGGTAACTGTTGATTCAGGTTAGGCGAAGCGTAACCAGGGTACGATGGAATCGCTTGAGCAGTGGGTCTTTGCATACCAACATAATGTAATTGATGTTGGTATGATTGATACGGTTGGTGGACTTGACCACTGTAAAGTGGTTGGTTTTGACCGTTTTGGATATACGGTTGTCCACTATTCGCAAAGATCTGCTGCTCAGAACCTTGGTATACTTGCTGGAACTGCGGTTGTTGGTATTGCACAAGCCATGGTTGCGACGCCATGTTCTGTTGTGCCATGCTAACCATTGGACCAAGGTGTGGGGTAATTGTACCCGTTTGTACTTGTGTTGACCCACCAGTTGGCGATTGTGGTTGTGACCCATGGTCAAGCGACTGTTGCATTACAACCTGAGGTTGACATGTGACAGGTATCGCTTGAACTTGTGACACGGTTACAATAGCCGGTGTGGTTGGGATGTTCGTCACAGGTACACACTGTTGCATAGAATATACAATCCTTGGTTGTTAAGGTAGGATGGGTACGCAACTACTTGATGCAATTCCAGTATAACCTGAACATTGTTGTGAACTCACGTATGGATACCCTCCCGGAGGGGGTAATGAAAGGGCATATTGCCCCCCATACGGTAGCAATCCGGAATTAAAAGGGATTGATGGCCCAGATTGTCCTCCATGAGGATCAATCTGTTGAGTCTCAACATAAGAGTTGCCGGGTATTACTCCAGATGAACAAACTGGAACAGACCACACTGTCGAAATAGTCCCTTGGTGGACTCCTTCTAGCTGTTGAGAACTAGTCGGGACAGCTGGTATGCCGGCAAACATCGTCGGAGTGACGGCAGGAGCTTCTGCTGTCGCTGTGTCATTTGACACAGTCCTAGATGATGACGGTTGTTCAAACATTTTAAGTCTATCCAATAGATTGCCTAGCGATTCTACAGGAACTTCCACTTGTGGTGGATTAACTTCTGATGAAGGAAATAGAGTGACCTTGACTCCAAAATGAGTTGGAGTACTTGCTTGCGGATCCTCTGCAATTTCCTCTATCGCAATCAAACCTGGTGGAAGAGGAAGACCGTCAGGTCCGTGTTGGAAATAATACTGAGAGGGGGGGTGAATCAGTATTATCAGATCAATCAAACTTTTTCAATGCTCAGAAACATATACGCTACTTCAGTTAGGTGAACCAGCGTGTACACGCTACTGTGACTAAATAAAACAGCGTATAAGAAGAAAACTCATAATGTAGTTAGCTTATTCTTCAGTTAAGTTCATCAGGACATTATTCACCACATTAACAGTAAACAGGTGCAGTATAACAGAACAGATCAAAAGCCACACACATGAACACCAAGATGTAAGGTGGAAACCCAATGTGGGTGAAAACCACCTGCTGCAAGTTGTCTCTATCTTTCTTTAATATGAAACTTCAGTTTACAATCTTTTGTACTGGTGCAGCCTTATACCAGTACGCAGGCTACAACCTGCAGAAGGCTACAACCTTCTCTCGTTCTCCAAACTTCCTTGGAAGGGAGCTCCAACCCCCTTTGCTCTTGTACTAGCCAAGATACTAGTACGTAGGTGCTGACCTACAATCTTCTTTCCTTCAGGTACCACCTTTCATACATTTTCAGACTAGATATTCCTGAAGCACAACATTACAATCTGTAGACCCTAATTCATTCAATTTTCACAACAGATCATTGAAGCATAAAACAACCAAACTTTGAATCACTGAACCACTGAACCCTGTCAATCACCAGTTACCAGAACACAGAGCAGACTACAGAACTCTGCAATAACAGTCAGACCCCACTGTAAACCCAAAATCAAGCTTCAAAAGATATACGCTACTTCAATGAGCAAAACCCGCGTATACACGCGTTTTTACCGAAGCCAACCTGCGTACAGATCTAAAAATAAACTTTCTCAATTTGCAGCTGTACCAGACATCAGTTAGACCCAGAACATAACATTGCGACAATATGCAGATCTAGAAATACGCATAATCAACCATATCATGATAGTGCATTTCAAACCATTAGATCCCGATCTATCCTTAGATCTAGTCTTCCATCAACCGATGTGATCTCTCCTTGGCTTAGATCAAGCAACCCAGAACCTGCATATCAGATCTCTTTCTCTCTTAGATATTCAAGCCTTGTCGAAAGATGTATTTGCCTAATGATCTTCTTCTCCTTATATAGCCTTAGGCCTTGCTCAATACCAAGAGGCAAAACCATAGTAACACAATACCATCAACTTCAAAACTAGGGATCGACACGCCCGTCGAGACATAATGGTCCGAAATCATAGGCACAACTTCCAAGGACTAACCACCATGGACCAAAAGGTACTTTTCCACATACATGAGCTTTTTCTGAATCCAACTAGCGTGTACACGCGACTTGGGCTTAACGAACCTGCGTATATGAACTTCCTTGGCATGCTGTACTAAGATCTGTCTTCTGATTAAGTTGCCATCACCTGTACCAACCTCTGAGCACCTGTACCAACCTCTGAGTGAGTTGCCATCAAAGACAACACTTGAATCATAATGCCAACAATCTCCCCCTTTGGACTTGATGGAAACCACCACACCAAGTCACTCTCCCCCTTTGACATCAAGGGCAAAGGGCTGTGCTCCCCCTGAGGACATGCTGATACCTCTGCTTGGCTGTGCTGCAAAAGATGTTCTTCAACAAGAACCAAGACTTATACACCATAAGGGACCTTCCTATCACCAAAAAAAAACTCAATACATACATCCATACTCCCTACCAAGAGGGAACATAACAAAAACAACCAATTATATTACAGCATTCATCCCAGGCATAGTGGGGAAACCAACATAGGCCGTTACATGACCTTGACACCATAAAAGAGACATCGCAAGAGAGATACATGACATAGAGACAACAGATCTAGACCAAGACTTATGAAAGTCACCAGCAGCATATGATAAACATCTTTTTAGATCAGCAACCAGGATTTCTTTCTGAGCTCCTTTTCCTGAAATCAACAACCAAAACATCTGAATGCCAACAATGCTTTATGAGACTTTTAAGCTGCTCCCCCTGAACCTGTGCCTGCTGCACCCCCTGAAACCGTGCCTGAAGAATTCTGACATACCCATTGCTGTTCAGAACTCCAGAGTTTGCCCTTGCTGTTCAGAACTTCATATACGCGATTTCTCCTGCATGAAACAGCGTATGTACGCGGATATAATCTCTGCAACAAGCGTACACCGTACACGTGACTTTCTCAGCATAAATCCGCGTGTATACGCGTATATACCTTTCGTAACTTGCGTATACCAACTTTTCTGTAGAACAGACAAGCTTCAACAGCAGGATGAAGCATCAACTACTCCCAGCTTTTGTCTGAGATGTTCAAAAGTTTCCCTGGGCAGTGGTTTTGTGAGAATATCAGCAACTTGTTCCTTAGAAGGAACATACTCCAACTTGACCTTCTGCTCAAGCACTTGTTCCCGGAGAAAATGGTACTTGATTGGTATGTGCTTGGTCTTTGAGTGCATGACTGGATTCTTTGAAATGCTGATTGCACTAGTATTATCACATAAGATAGAAACTGGTGGAGTGCAAGTGATTTGAAAGTCCTGCAAGGTCTGCATCATCCAAAGAAGTTGTGTGCAACAAGATGCCGCAGCCACATATTCTGCTTCAGCTGTAGATAAGGCAATCGAACTCTGTTTCTTGCTGAACCAAGATACTAATCTGGAACCCATGAAGAAAGCACCACCACTTGTGCTTTTCCTATCATCCACACTTCCAGCCCAATCTGCATCTGTGTAAGCATGAAGAGTGAGATCTGTATTTCTAGGATACCATAAGCCATAGTTTTGGGTCCCTTGAAGATATTTGAAGATTCTTTTGACTGCCTGAAGATGAGTTTCCTTTGGGTTGGCTTGAAATCTTCCAACCATTCCTACTGCATGTGTAATATCTGGTCGAGTACTTGTCAAATAAAGCAAACTCCCAATCATGGATCTATAAGTGGGTTGGTGAACTGCTGCTGATTCATCATTAGCACTGAGGCTGCATCCTGTAACCATGGGTGTACAAACTGGCTTTGACTCTTCCATGCCATACTTCTTCAAGATCTGTTTGAGGTATTTGGTTTGAGACAAGAAGATACCTCCTTCATTTTGTTGGATTTGCAATCCAAGAAAATATGTCAATTCTCCAAGAAGTGACATTTCGAATTCTTTCTGCATAACCAAGGCAAAGTTTTGACTCATAGTCTCTTCATTGCTGCCAAAAATAATATCATCTACATAAACAACAAGAATTAGCAATTTGTTATTTTCAACTTTTATATAGAGATTGCTATCTGCTGATCCTTTTGAAAAGCCTTGTTGGTGAAGATATTTGTCCAACCGATAATACCAAGCCCTTGGAGCTTGTTTGAGTCCATAGAGTGCCTTTTTCAATCTGCATACAAGGTTTGGATCATTCCCAAGAATGAAGCCATCTGGCTGCTCAATATATACTTCTTCTTCTAAGTCTCCATTCAGGAAGGCTGATTTCACGTCCATTTGAAATACCTTGAAGTTTTGAAAGCTTGAGAGAGCAAGGAACATTCGGATGGCCTCTAGTCTTGCCACAGGAGCAAAGGTCTCTTCAAAATCTATTCCTTCTTGCTGTGCATACCCTTTACAAACAAGTCTGGCCTTGTTTCTAATTACTTCTCCATTTTCATTTAATTTATTCTTGAAGACCCATTTTGTTCCTATTACATTCTTATCTTTTGGTCTAGGAACTAATTCCCAAGTGTTGTTCTTTTCGATTTGCTCAAGTTCTTCATCCATTGCTTTGACCCAACATTCATCTTTGCATGCCTCTTTCACATTTTGTGGTTCAGTGGAGGAGAGTAGTGCCAAGTAGCTTGAAGCTTCTGCAAGTGTCCTTCTTGTTTGTACTCCTGCTTCTTTCTGCCCCACAATCTGAGTTTCTGGATGATTCTTTTGGACATATCTGGATGGAGTCTTCTCTTCTATTCTTGTCTGCTCCTCTGGTTCTTCTTGAGATTCTTCTTCTTCTTGAGGTTCTTCTTCTTCATCATTTCGCCTTTGAGAGTAACCTTCATCTTCTTCAATGTCTTCATGATGAACTTGCCTAGGAATATATCCCTTCTCATCAACCACTATATCAATACTGTCAACAATTCTGCCAAGTCTTTTATTGTAGCACTTGTATGCTTTGCTATGTGGAGAATAACCAAGAAGAATGCCCTCATCTGCTCTAGGTTCAAGTTTGCCAAGTTGCTCATCAGTATTCTTAATATAACATTTGCTCCCAAAGATTTTGAAATGCTTCACGGAAGGAGTTTTACCACTCCAAAGCTCATGAGGTGTTTGAGTGCTGTTTACTCGGACATTTGTTTTGTTAAGAATAATAACAGCAGCATGTGCAGCTTCACCCCAGAAGGTTGCAGGAGTACCTGATTCATCGAGCATAGCACGAGCCATTTGTTGGATAGTTCTGTTCATTCTTTCCACAACCCCATTTTGCTGAGGAGTTCTAGCTGTAGAGAATTCTCTTCTTATCCCATGTTCATCGCAGAAATCGAAAAATTCATTTGATGTGAACTCCCCACCTCTGTCAGATCTGAGGCACTTAATTTTGTGTCCTGATTCATTTTCAGCCAATGCTTTGAAGGATTTGAATTTTTCGAATGCTTCATCTTTGTGCTTCATAAGCCCTAACCAAACAAACCTTGAGAAATCATCAATGAATAATATCAGATATTCCTCTCCTCGAGGTGTCCTTTTCCTAAATGGACCACATACATCTGTATGGACTAGCTCAAGAGGCAAGCTAGCTGATCCTTCCTTCTCTGGAAAGTTAGTTCTGGTTTGCTTTCCAAACTGACAAGATTTGCATATGGTGTTGTCTGGAATTTTGATATCTGGAAGATCGCGAACTGCCTGATATTTGCATGCTTTCCTTATTTGTGAGAAGCTTAGATGTCCCAACCTTCGATGCCATAACCAGTGCTCTTCATCCTTGCTAAGATAGCATTGTTGTTGTCCTTCTTCAAATATGTACAGATTATTTGGAGTTCTTTTGCCTTTGAGAACTGTTTTACCTGTATCAAGATCACGAACAAGACATCCATTCGATCTGAAAATAACCTCGGTTTTTTGATCACACATCTGGCTGACACTTAGTAGATTATGCTTCAATCCATCAACATACAAAACATTTCCAGCCTTGACCTTTTCTTTCAAAAGAGCAATACCTTTTCCTTTTATAGTTGCAGGAGTATCATTTCCAAAAGAAACTTTCTTTCCCTTTTCTAAAGTAGAATAAGATTCAAGTTTTTCTTTATCACCTGTCATATGTTTCGAACATCCACTGTCAATGTACCATAGATTTTCCTGTCCTTCTGCATAGAAAGCTATCCCACATCTTTCTGTCTGAGGTTCCTTTATTCTCCATTTTTTGGTGCTCGTGGCTTGTTCCTTTTTCTCCTGAAACCTGCTCCTGCATTCAGAGTCTTTATGACCAAAATTATTGCAAATAGAACATTCAACTTCATTTTCAAGAACCGAAAAGTTGTTATAGGTCCTCTTTGTAATCCCTGTCATACTTCTTTGTTTTTGAGCTTCCCTAGTCATGATTGTTTTATATGCAACACATTGAGCTGCTTTGTGACCAAAGTTATGGCAAGAAA
Source organism: Pinus tabuliformis (assembly GCA_031772625.1). Taxonomy (NCBI): domain Eukaryota; kingdom Viridiplantae; phylum Streptophyta; class Pinopsida; order Pinales; family Pinaceae; genus Pinus; species Pinus tabuliformis. Next base: position 381,962,208 of record CM062819.1, read on the forward strand.
AGCATTGTCCATTGAAGAAGCTTCTGCGGTTATTGAATCTACCAGCCAACTGATTGTAATTTCTATTTTCATCTATTCTTGAGCCAAACTGAGAAGATTTTACCTGTGGTTGGTTGTAGCTTTTGTTCACCCTTAAGAAGGATTGTCCCTGATAGTTTCTGTTTGTAATTCGTCCCTGCTTTACCTGATTATCTTCATTGTTCTTCTGCTCATTTCTTCTTGCTGCATCAAGATAACTTTTTGAGGTGGATGCTTGAGAGGTTTCTCCATTATAGCCCAAACCTGTCTTGTTTAGAGGAGACCGCTGCACATTGATAATCTCATCCAAAGTTTCAGATCCTTTGACAAACTTAAGATTAATAGCTTTTGTTTTCTCAATTTCTTTTCTGAGACCAACAATTTCACCTTCTAGTTTTTCAAGATGTTTTTCCTTTTCATCAATTTGAAATTGCAAAGTATCAATGATCACACTCTTTTCTTCTATGCATCTCTTGAGTCTAGTAATTTCATTATAGAGATTATCCACATCTACAGCATCCTCATAATCATCATCTTCAAATGCCATTAACAGCTTATATTTATTACCTTGTTCATCTTCATCACTGTTTGATAAGCCATCACTATCTTCATGGGTGTAGTAGCTTTTCTTATTTGCACTTTGTTTCTTGTTCCATCTAGCAGGTTCTTTTCCTTTATCCTTATAGGGACATTTTGCAGCATAATGACCTACTCTTCCACAAGCAAAGCATTTGAAAGGTAGCTTACCTCTGAACCTTCCAGAACCCCTTTGAAGATTTCTGACAAAATTTGATTCTTCTTCCTCTTCTTCTGGAACATGGCTTGCTTCATAGTAATCTTCTTTTCCTGATGCCTTAAAAGCAGCTTCCCTTCTGTCAGATGGACCTCCCTTTCTCATTTCATAAGCAGTTAGAATTCCATGTAGCTGAGACATAGTGAGAACACGGAGATTTTCTTTTTCTTCTATTGCAGATACTTTAGATTCAAACTTGGGGGATAATGATCTTAGAATCTTTTGAACTACTATAGTCTCTTTTATTTCTTCACCCAAATTTTTCATGCAATTAACAATCTCATCTACCCGAAGAAAATAATTAGCCACACTTTCATCATTATACATCTTGAGAGTCTCATATTGAATCCTGAGAGTTTGAAGTTTAGCTTGCTTTACCTGTTCATCTCCTTCATAGCTAGTGATCATTTTGTCCCATATCTCTTTTGCTGATTTGAAGTGCATGACCTTCATGAATTCTGTTTGGGATATACTTCCTAATAGAGTACTGACTGCTTTTGCATTTGTTTCATACTGCTTTTTCTCAGCTGGATCTGTAGGAGTAGCTGAAGGAAAAGCATAGCCTGTTTCTACAATGTTCCAAACTTCTGTACCAAGAGATTGAAGATATGCAGTAACTCTTACCTTCCAATAATTGAAGTTTGTCCCATCAAAAATCGGTGGCCTGATTGATGCTTCTTTCTCGTAGTTGCTCATGATGAATGATCTACCTTCAAGCGATCAAGCTTCTCTGAAGGACCTGCTCCGATACCAACTGTTGGAAATAATACTGAGAGGGGGGGTGAATCAGTATTATCAGATCAATCAAACTTTTTCAATGCTCAGAAACATATACGCTACTTCAGTTAGGTGAACCAGCGTGTACACGCTACTGTGACTAAATAAAACAGCGTATAAGAAGAAAACTCATAATTTAGTTAGCTTATTCTTCAGTTAAGTTCATCAGGACATTATTCACCACATTAACAGTAAACAGGTGCAGTATAACAGAACAGATCAAAAGCCACACACATGAACACCAAGATGTAAGGTGGAAACCCAATGTGGGTGAAAACCACCTGCTGCAAGTTGTCTCTATCTTTCTTTAATATGAAACTTCAGTTTACAATCTTTTGTACTGGTGCAGCCTTATACCAGTACGCAGGCTACAACCTGCAGAAGGCTACAACCTTCTCTCGTTCTCCAAACTTCCTTGGAAGGGAGCTCCAACCCCCTTTGCTCTTGTACTAGCCAAGATACTAGTACGTAGGTGCTGACCTACAATCTTCTTTCCTTCAGGTACCACCTTTCATACATTTTCAGACTGGATATTCCTGAAGCACAACATTACAATCTGTAGACCCTAATTCATTCAATTTTCACAACAGATCATTGAAGCATAAAACAACCAAACTTTGAATCACTGAACCACTGAACCTTGTCAATCACCAGTTACCAGAACACAGAGCAGACTACAGAACTCTGCAATAACAGTCAGACCCCACTGTAAACCCAAAATCAAGCTTCAAAAGATATACGCTACTTCAATGAGCAAAACCCGCGTATACACGCGTTTTTACCGAAGCCAACCTGCGTACAGATCTAAAAATAAACTTTCTCAATTTGCAGTTGTACCAGACATCAGTTAGACCCAAAACATAACATTGCGACAATATGCAGATCTAGAAATACGCATAATCAACCATATCATGATAGTGCATTTCAAACCATTAGATCCCGATCTATCCTTAGATCTAGTCTTCCATCAACCGATGTGATCTCTCCTTGGCTTAGATCAAGCAACCCAGAACCTGCATATCAGATCTCTTTCTCTCTTAGATATTCAAGCCTTGTCGAAAGATGTATTTGCCTAATGATCTTCTTCTCCTTATATAGCCTTAGGCCTTGCTCAATACCAAGAGCCAAAACCATAGTAACACAATACCATCAACTTCAAAACTAGGGATCGACACGCCCGTCGAGACACAATGGTCCGAAATCATAGGCACAACTTCCAAGGACTAACCACCATGGACCAAAAGGTACTTTTCCACATACACGTGCTTTTTCTGAATCCAACTAGCGTGTACACGCGACTTGGGCTTAACGAACCTGCGTATATGAACTTCCTTGGCATGCTGTACTAAGATCTGTCTTCTGATTAAGTTGCCATCACCTGTACCAACCTCTGAGCACCTGTACCAACCTCTGAGTGAGTTGCCATCAAGGACAACACTTGAATCATAATGCCAACAGTCCGTAAAATATTTCTGGTGCCGAAGAAGTGGTTGCTTCGACAGCGACAGTTGTTTGAGGAGCAAAACTCTCTGGACCGGTTACAGATGGAACTGGTTCAGTTACACAAGTATTTGCCGCCAGACTAGGATCAGTATTACTGTCCTTTTGTGGCTGTTGAAATTCTTCTATAGAGGCAGGGTTTCCAGAAATGTTAGGAGTAACCGGAACCTCGGATGTAGTAGGAACACTTGTTCTAACTTTCAAAGGAGATTTTGAACCGGTTAAACGAGTTCGCTTTGCCCGTACTGTTTTCGATTCCGGGACAAAGACAGTTGACTCGCAAGCCTCTGCGAACGACGAATTTTCAATTGACTTTCTTCCACGATTGTGGATTAGTCGATCAACCAAAATATTAAAAGGGGAAATTTGTGTTTCGGAATTGAATGAATTTTATTAGACGCTTTTTAGACACAACTTGCTTTTTCACTTTTTAAGAGTCGAGAAAAAGCTAAAGATGACTCTAGTCTCCTTCGATGTATTAACGAGCCCAAAGTGACAAATGCTCAGTTGGACTTTTTCAGTTATAGAGTTTGAAAAAGGCCAAAAGAAACTGCTCTGGAGATCTAGGCAGAGGGTGTGCCAAACCTTTCACAGAACCACAGAATACGTTTTACGGTATGAGTGGTCGATCTTTGTGAATGCTGTGTTCACTGCATTGCGATCAGTAGGGTGGCCGAAACAGTTTCCTATGGATAAAGGCTTTGATCCTATAGGAGTCTCCCAATATATACGCGACGGTACGTGGGAGCACAAGTCCGTATTAGTGCCACCGACTCTATGTTTAACGACGCCGGAACACGTCTCTAGCTTAGACCTCTAGATGTTTGCATTATGTTTCAAAGCGTTGTTAGGTTCATTCAATATATTTTAAGTTGATCTTTTTAAAGTTTGCCTTTCAAGGTTCACCACGAGATGTATTGATACAAATTCCTAAATGCAGTCTAAGATGAGAAGCAAGCTTTTCAAATCTTTTCGACTTATGAAAATCTTAACTACTGAGGGAAAAGAGAGATAAAATCCTTTTCACACAGATCAAAGAGCACTCGCTAATGCACTTTTCCCTAAATCAACATACAAACTTAATGCAAAAATGCAAAATGCAAGTATTTCTTTTCTCTTCCTTAATGTTTGATGAAATACAAAAAGGAAAGCTGTTGTATAATTTCGAATTCAACTTCAAGCGAAAGCAAACAAGTTTGTCCAAAATCGAAAGACACCTTACGATTCACTTGTTTTGACACTTAGAAATATATAAATTCAAACCATATAACGAAATCGACAAACACAATCAGCTATGAACAACAAATGAACTAACTCTTAAGATCAAAACGACACTTAATCACAGGTCTAGATCTAAGAGGTCAATGCAAGACTGGTTCACTTTCGTTATGGGAAACTGTAAATGACACAAGAAATACAAAAGAACAAATACAGTTTCTTTATACAACTGAGGCGGAATAATGGCAAAGGAAGATGGTTTCAGATAGGCCCACTGACTGGCAACAAACAGCAAAACAATAGTGAAAACAAGGCAAGACACAGCAGGAAACCCCAGTAGCTCAAGCCAAGACTGGTCCAGCGTAGGTGTAACACTGCCTGTTTGACCTTCAGCGCAGGTAGCCCCTTCGGGAACTGTGCTGAAATGCAGACAACCTTTGTACAACCTGCAATGAAGAACGAGACTTTCGTCCGTCTTGGTTTCCGGGTCACAGATTGCTCAAAAATTCACAGTTTTTGCTGAAATCAGAAGCTATCAGTCAAGGACACAATAAGGGATGTAAAGGAGGATGAAAAGCTATCACTAAGAGCTTATTAGAGTCCTTTTGGATCAGCTCTTCAAATCATAAACTTGCCTAGAAACTGAGCTAGAGTAGCTGCCCTCTACTTTGTGTTTGATGGATTCAAACACAGTTCGATTCGGTACTCCCTTTGTTTATGAGATGAATAGCAAAAAAAAACCACAAACAACCAACAAGATATTGATCCCCAGTGGAGTCGCCAATTTGTTGGGGGGAAAAGTATCTAATGCAGAATGCCTATATCCCACTCTGAAGGTGATAGTACTTCAACAACAACTGAATGCAAAGTTATTCAAAGTTTCTTCTTTATGAGATGAGAGAGGGAAGAAAAGGATGATCTACTAACCGTTATCTTGCACTAATAGTCGATCTAGTCTTCACTCCTTGCTGCTTGGTCCTAGCTCCTTGCCCTTTCACTGGCCCAGCTACACACAGATCCTGTAAAAGCACAAGAAAAGGAAACTACAAGAAGCATACATCCATAATCGATCATAGGATTAGCATAAATCAAATATACAAGCATCTATTCATCATAAAGACACATGCATATAGAAGAACCTCAAATACTTTATTGATAATAGAAGTAAAGTTCTGAGAGAGTTACAACCACAATGGGCCCAATCCAGCAACACCTCCCAGCTGAAAGAAATCTCCTCTTCACCTCCTTCAAGCAAAACACTGAATAGCTCTATACACAAACCAACAACACTTCCTTACTTGTACAAAATTCCAGCCTCCCTAGACCTCATGAGAGAGATCTATATATAGGGTTTTGGAGAAAGGATGAGTCATCTTGAGACTGGCCTGAAGCTGACTTGTGTCCTCTCCCACTTTAGTTAATCTTCAGTTCTTGAGTCCACTTGGAGAATCTTGCTTCCACTTGGAGATCAAGACCCTCTTACTCATCACTAGGCGAATTCCTTGACCCAAGTGTCAGTTTGGAAGCTTCCTGGGCAGTTGACATCTTGCAGAATGACTGTGCCACTTGGCCAATATCACCCAGCGCAGGTAGCCTTCATCAGTTTTGACCTTCAGCGCAGGTACAAGGAGGAGCAGTTGACATTCAGCGCAGATGCTCAGTGGAACAGCTGACATGATCCAGAAATAGCCTGTTTCTAAGTGTTTTCAGGTGGAGAACTGATTTTCAGTGCTGTGGTTTGCAGACTTTGTTCCTCTAAGGGTAAGAACAACATGTTTAGGGACTTTGGATCCCTCAGATTATTGACATTTCATGCTCCATGCTGTTAGGCACAAAAATGTCTATAACAGAACACATGAGCTAAATGACATCACAAGCTGGAAAGCAAAATAGTTGAAAATCCAAAGTGATGGGCTAAACCAACAACACGACTCCAACAAGATTCACACAATCATCTAAAAAATAGTTCATACACAAATGCATAAGTTAAACAACATAATTTGATAAAATAACCAGAATAGTCAAGCTACAATAAAAACATATGAATGAAGATGTGATGGATCTGTTATATATATATAAAGTGAAAGTTCCATCCATGCATACACCATTTACAGCCACTAGCCCAAATAATGGAACATTACAATCAACTCTGCCTGTTCCTCCAAAGATATGTACTCGCTCAGCACTGTCGAGAAGCGAAGGATAGTAACAATTCTCTCCAAGCCTCCTCTAAGCAATGCCTAGATAAAATCTTGACTCCAGAAAGCCTGTTCTATGAGTAACGAGGTTCTATATATTGAAAAGGGTGGGGTGACCCTTGACATTCCCCTTTGACTCTTGGACTACCATCATGACTCTTCAACTTCATTACATATAACTCTATACGTTACATATGACTCTTTGCATTCCAATAATGACACCTGGAATTTCACTTTACATCATGTTTACAATAATAATACATTTTACACATACACCCATGTGGGAAAAAAATAGGCTTGAGTTAGCCAAATAAGACAACAGTAAGACTTCGATAGCTGTGGAAATACCAGCTCGTCAACATCCTCTCTGTGATCTTCGGTGACGAACTGATACTAGGCTTAGTAGTGCATAATGGTGTCTATGTATTGTTTGATGATTTTATTCTGGAAATGAAATCTTACCTCCATCGCTTCCGGGTATACTCATATAGAACGTCTTTCCAAGTCATTATGTAACATGCGCAACTTATTCATAAGCACAGAAGGACTGAAGACATACATCTACATGTTCTCTGCACTAATATACAAATATTCCCTAGTGTTTATATGCATCAACTCATTAAAGAATTTGTCGAGCTCTAGTTGGACTTGGTTCTTTTCTGTGGCTTCAGTGGGTCTTTTAATTGATGGGGTGTCGTACTTTCTCACCAAGACATCCAAAATTCTTAAGAACTATGCATACAAAGCCTCAACATTGCTAATGAGTGGCAGGAGTTCCTCATAGTTCCAGATTAGACTCTGGATGTGTGCTTTTTCCAAATGTACCTATGTCTTCATCATCTATTGCAAGTGAAGTGGGGCTTCCTTGTACCTCATTGTCCTTGTCTATACATGATCAACAACAACATGCATGTCTGTGAGTGTGGGCATTATCTTGATGAAACACGAGTGGTGACCATGTAGATGGAAAGCTATCTTGTGCACGGTGATGAACTTTTCATATAGTCTCTCCATTGTTGTCTCAAGGACTGACACTTTAGTAAGTATCAATTTCTTCATCTATAATCTGGCAGATACTGTTCATTTTTCCTCTCTCTCCCTAGATGCTTGCAATTCCTTAGTCATGCGCTCATTTTCTACAATCTTGAACTTCACACTTCGGGATGTGTGCTCTGCGTGACTTTACAACTTTGTGCTATGACTTATTAAAGGCTATGTTGTACAAATGTATTCCCGGATGAGCCCAAAGGAGAAAATTATACCCTTTTTTACTTAGGACTTGTCTTGTTGCTGGAGGTGGTGTAGCTTGTGGGGTGACATCAATTTCTCTTGGTATTATTTCATTGTCGTGATCCTGTTCCGACTGTAGCATCTCTGCATCCATCGGTTCTACTATCAGTTCATCCTGCTGAGAAAGTTCCTTTTCCTATGTTTCTCACCCTATTCATCATCTGTTGGTGGTGGATCTCAATCTTCAACCTGTATTGGCGCAGTTTGCATTTTCTAAGTACCTTGAAATTCCTCTAGTTCATATTCTTATTCATGTCCCTATTGCGCTTCCTTCTCTCTTCTGCGCATGTCCTTTTCTTCTTTGAGATTTTGCTCCACTTCTTGCAAATTCGTCTTCATCTCTTTGAGCCTTTTCTTAACTCTTATTTTCTATGCTCCTCTCATGTCACGTTGTCACTTGTTTTCTTCTATATCCAAAGATACTCTCTCAACAAGTGGAACTTCCTTAAAATTTTAGCTTTTCTTTGCCTCTGTGCTTTCTACAATCTTCCTCTAGCCTTTGCCTTGTGTAGGTTTGTTGCTTACTACTACTAATTTTTCTAGTCCTTATGGTGTTTCTGCCTTGAGTGCTACTAGCAACTCTACTCCCATGTTGACCAGTTCATTGAGCCTAGATGAGTTATAAAAATATTTGCAAGGGTCTTCCTCTAGCTAATGGCATGCCTTGTGGATCCAAGGATAGTAAACTCTCATACAATGGTCCCTGCATAAGGAACACAAAACTTATGTATTGAAACTCTTGGTTCTGAACTTAAAATTATTCAAATCCTCGACATGAATGTCCACTTCTTTCAAAATATGGATCACATACAACCCAATTCGGAAAGGAATAATAGGCCACAACACCTTCCTCTTCCTGTGAAGTCTAGATGATAACGTTATCGAGGTGTGGTATACAATCTCCTGCATGAATAGATTGTCTGTGGAAAACTTTGGCAACAAATGCAGATCCTTCTCCATGCTCTAAATCCTGATGAAGGTGCCATCGAGCGAGGCGTACCAATATGAAATGGTCATTAACACCTTCATTGCTACCGAGGACATGCAAGGTAGATATTATTTCAAAGAACATCATTTACACACGGACAACGAAGTGGTCATATAGTCTAGCCATGACTCCTCGGTAGCTGCATTCTGAGAGAAGCTTGTAATATATGTTCACAACATTCCCTTAAGGTGTCCATGCCTTACCCACGCTAGGAAATCGTTTAAAATAGCAACAAGAAATGATAAAAATAGAATCCAAATATTCCAATTTTAATTTTTCCTTGAATTAAAATTGTGAATTAAAATCGAATTTAGTCTCATGAGCTGCTTGGAAATAATTAAATAATTCATTATGTATTAATTAGTTGGATAAATTCAAGTTAGAAGTCTTTCTGAAGTCATGCAACAATTATCCATTCAATTGAGGATATTTTCCCTTAATTAAGGAGATAAGATTGAGTTATATTTGAGTTGTAATTAGTTAGCTCAGTTCACTGAGTTAAGTCTAGTTAAATTAGTTCCAAACTGTTTCAAGAACTAATTGTGAGTTATCAATGAGTTGATGCATGCAAGCACTGAACCAACGTATTCCAGATAACTAAAAATTCCCTCATGATAAACTCATGCATGTCTATTCTAAGAAGACCTAGTTGAGGTAAATGACAAGGACAATGTACTATCAGTTGCATGTATTCTCCTATAAATGAAACTAATGCATGCAGTCAAGGGAAGGTTGGCTGAGGATTGCATAGTTCTAACAGTGTGTTAGAGTAGTGTGTGAGAGAAGTGTTCCATTGGGTGAGGGAGATCATACTAGAGGAACTGTGCAAGGAAATAGGAGCTTGGAGGGCAGAGTAGAAGGCTTATGAGAAGCTTTGATTGCCTGTGAACATCCAAGACGATTGTAATGAGAGCTGGCTAGCTGTGAGAGCTAAGGATTTGTATAATTCCTATGTATTTCCACCTTGTATGGTAATACGGACAGTGGGATTTTTAGCTGAGGCTTTCCTAAAAGTATTTTCATGTGTATTGTAATTTGTTATTCTTCTGGTTGTATGTGTTCAACTCTGATTCAGCTTCATCTTTAAGCTTCCTGTTGATGCCCCGAAATTCGTTGCCACAACATCGGGGAAACCACCCGGTCCGGAACTTAGTGCAGCTCCTTTTCCGTTTGGAATAGTGGCTCCGACTGGGGATAATGGGACCAGTTTCCCAAAGATGATAAGTAAACGGGATGGATGAATGATTTACGATGTAAGGTGATAATAAATAAATAACTAAACTACAAAAGAAATATAATAACTATAAGCTAATCCCGGGACTTATCGATTCATCTGAATACAGCGTTTGATAATTTAGGCTTACTGGCAGGCATATAGATGACACTAGCAATAAGCATAAATGTTTAAATCATTTAAGATTGCTCTGCATAAGTAGTTATGCAGAGCGATAATAGCGAATTACTGTACTCATTCATTTATATCATTGTTACGCGCATGATTAAAAGAGATAACAAATCACAAAACATTCAATAGTGATATGAAATGCAGACTTGCTGTTATATTGCATACATGTAATCAACAATAGCAAAAGTAATAACACAGCAATTCATATAATAGAAAAGAGAACAGATACAGATAATAGTACCATGCAAGCTGTTTGATCAATCCAATATATTAATCGCTATGTCGCGGTTCTTCCTTCAGACCAGAAAGCATTCCAAGCAAATGACAATAGTGCACAATTTACTTAAAACAACCTTCCAAGTAAAATTAAGAACCAGTGGTCGAGTTTCAAAAAGAATATAGACTGAAGCACAATAGTGCAAACTTCAGCCTTTAAGTCTTTTACAAAATTTTACGACCCTCTCCAAAACAATGAAAGGGTCTATAAATACTATGCTAATCTAAAATATCTAAATATCTAAAACTGAAAAACAACTAAATCGGCATTAACAAATATCATTTTGTATTTTGGTGATTCGGCAGTCGGCGGCGATGTTTTAGTCAGAGGTCTCTTTGCCTTTACTCCTTTGCTGACATATCGCCAGCATTGGCTCTACTTCTAGTGGAGTATTGAGGCGTGAAGTCAGCTGTGCATCATATGTGGCATCTCGAATATCGGAAATCAGGTATCGGAGAGCATCTGTTAGACAATTAAGAGCCGACCTTTGAGAATGTGGTTTAATCAGGAAAAGCCAGTATGCATCGGCGGTCAAGGTATTTACTCCAGTAATTAACCGCCCTTGTTTCTCCAGATCAGGGTAATTCCTGAGCTCCAGCATATTTGCCGTTGTTATGTTTCCAGGTGTGCATTGTGAAATCATGTTTGCCAGATACAATGTATCATTGACTAGATTGATCATGTTACTGGCAATCATTTTGCATCTGGAGGCTGCTCTTTCTGCTTTCATCATCTGTGTGTTCCATTCCATGAAGAGTATGTCCTTGTATGTTACACAGATTCGGGAGAAATTTGCGGCTTGCCCTTCTGGAGTGTCTTGCCATTCAATATACTCTGTTATATCGTCTTCAGCCTGATCCAACTTACTTCTGGCTTTCTCGATTTGTTCACACACTGCTGTAGATGTTTCACACAGTGATTCAGCTTCAACAAGTTGTTGGCATAAGATCCTGATTTGAGATATCAGTGCGCTGTTTATTCGAGTTGCCTCTGCTCTGAAATCATTGATACTCTTGGCGCTCTTAATACCTTCAAGCTGAGCTGATAGCTGAATTATTTGCTCGTCTTTAGCTTGTATCATCAGCTCATTCGATGCCTTCAACTGGGATAATGCCTCTGACAATTCTTTTGCTTTCTGAATGTCACTTTGGTCTATCCTCAGTTGTTCAATTTGCTGGGTTAACAAATGATTCTCTTGTTGTTGGGCCAGCAATTGTTCCTCTGCCTGTGCTGCCTTATTCCTTGCCTCTATCACTTCTGCTTGTAATGCATATATCTCATGCTCTTTAGTCTTCAAAAGAAGACTTACTTCGGATGCTTTGTCAATAGTTGCCGCTGAATAAGCTCCCGCAAATTGCGATAGCTTTGTCAGATCTTCAGAGGGATCCAATTCTCCCTTCCAGACCACATTTCCCGTGATTGTTTGCTCAGGCAAAATAGAAGGTTGATCAAGCCTTCGCCTTTTCCTCGAGTGCCTTACAACGGCTCTATGCTTTGGGCTGTAGAAAATGTCTAGACGAGGAATTTCCTCCACCTGAAGATCAATTTGATCGGATGGGTCTTGAGTGATTACCTCTACATTCTGTACCATGGGTGAGCCGCTGGTTCCCTCTAGAACCGGAGAAGAAGTAGTATTCGGAGGCTTAGAGGCGTCTGAGTCTTTGGAGGCTTCCTTACCACTTATGATGGAATCGAATTGGTTCCATTCTTTAATTAATTCAGGATCAGTAGAGATTTTCTCACTTTGTTTTGTCTGAGCTTTACTTTGTTCTTTCTCCCGTTCAATCCTCTGCTGTTCCTCCAATGCCTTTCGCTGTTGCTCCTCCTGTGCTCTTTGCTGCTGTTCCTCCAATTCCCTTTTCTGCCTATCTTCCAGTTCTTTCTTTGCTTTCTCTTCTTCTTCTCTTTTCCTCTGTTCTCCTAACTCCTTTTGCTTTCTTTGCTCTTGTTCAATTTGTGCTTTTTGCTGCCTTTCTATCTGCTCTCTTCTTTGCTTCTCTGCTTGCAGCTTGTTTTGCCTTTCCTCCTGTTGTCTATCATATTCTTTAGTTGTAACAGGAGATAGGTGTATTTGCTACTGACCAGACTCGCTTGAGGAAGATGTTGGGGTTGTGGATAATAAATCTAGAGGCAAAGTTTGCAACCTTTGCTTTCTAAGTTTATTAAATTCAGTTAACTCCACATCTTCATATCTCAGTGAAGCGAGTTGTCTGACTTGGCTTATTGAATCGGCACTCATGAACAGGTCGTCAAACTGGTCTTCTTGATGAACAACCTTTGACAACTTGGCCTGTTCCAAGGCAATGAAAGCAGTCTTTTTTGGATCATAAAGTCTGTTTGGAATAGAAGCCAGGGATATCAATTGGAGTTTTGCTGCTTCCTTTTCTGCATGTTTATAATTCAGCAGCGTATAAACTCCAATTCTTAAAGGAAAAGAGGGCCATCCTCTCTTCTTCTCCTCCTTGAGAGTTTGTGTGACACTCTCAGACATAATCTGGTAGGAGATTTCCCGGGCTAACAGTTTATCTGGGACGTACAGGGGGACGACATGTGGCCTAGCCTTGCTTCCAAAAACTCTAATATAGGTAAAATGCTCTTCGCCGAACCAATGGGCTACGGCTGGGAGATCAAAAGAAGCTTCATAGGAAATTCTAGGGATAGGTCTGTCAAAAATAGAATAGTGAACGGGAACCATAAAACCATTGCAAATTTGATACAGATGGTCTTTGTGGGAGGGTTTCCACAATTTCCGATGGTACAAGTGAATGGGTGTTGGGTCATGGGTTGTCCATCTCCAACCAAGGACAGGAAACTCAGAATTAAAACAAAGGGTATCCATAATGTAAGCAGAGTAATAGAAGGGTGGGATTTTTCTCTCAGTGACTCTGGTTTTGGCCCTAAACTCACGAATAGCTATGACCAATTTATCAGACAAAATAGTGGCCCAATCCATGATTATACTATTGACGGCCGCTTCCATTAAAGGAACCATATCAATATGAATATTTGCAGAGTCATGAAATCCCCACAATCTACACATCATAATCCCGGCGTAGCAATAAGGTGAAGCCAAAGAAGCATTGGAGTACTTACCCGACATATCATGCTTGTGTTTAGTTGGATTCTGCCTCCACTCTCGGAGAGGTTCGGATGGCGATTCATTCTCCTTCGCGAATTTTTCCAAAAAGGCTCTATTATAGACTAGCTCTGGTTGAGGCAAATGATACATCCGTCTCAAGTCATCAGGCTTGAAGGAACCAAAAATCCTTCCATCCTTAGTATGGAAGGTTCTATCAGTGAGAGTAATTTCTTCAATTGCCCAACGTACCACATCAGTATAAGGCAAGACTTGTTCTCTGGCTGCTATTCTGTGCAGAAAGGAGTCAGCCAAATCTTTAAGAGTTGCCTCAGACTTTCTTAGTTCATCCACACTAGCCTCCGTTACTGTCTTTTCTGGTTGTTCTGCTTCTAGCAAATTGTATGTACCTTGCCATGTAGTACCAGGAAGACCAGTGCATGTAGTATCTGAGATTAAGCCTTTCTTTGAAACCATAGTAGCTTGGCCTGAGACAGGTGTCGGAGTAGAACCTGCCACCTTTTTGAACTTCTTTCCCATCATATTCAGACTTCTCTCGGTTGAATTCTACACAAATGCAAGAGAAATCGTAACAAAGAAATAACAATGACGATCCATAACGGGATAGATATATAACTTGAAGCGTGGTGAGATTAATTCTAAAAGTGGCTGCGGATCTAATGATTTGAGAGGGCACCGCAGATGCAATGATGGTGATTTTACAGCCTGCAGCTCCATAAATGACCATTACTTAAGTTATTAAACCGAATGACCCCTTAAAAAGTGCAATAGATTTCTTCAAAGGTCTAATCGTAATTGCTCGTTAATTCGAAGGGGCAAAGCTTTAAATACGCATGCATTACCTTATCCCTTTACTTAATGACATTTTGAAATTTGTGCTTTTGTCAAATCGGATTTAAATATAACTTTAATGCTTTGAAATAATCACCCTTTTTTTTAGGAGTTCTGGTCATCATTAAGCGTCATCGCATCGCATCGGGAGTGTGAGTGACATTATCATTTGGGAGAGATCTTGGCGAATGCCGATTGCGACATTGTATCATATTAGCGCGCGAACATAATCCCTAAATGCATATCAATTGATTTACCGACTACCGATAGCGATATCACATCGCATCGGGAAAAAGATCTGAACGTCTCATGAAGATGTATGGGATTCTTCCGACTACCGATAGCAATATCGCATCGGGGAAAAGATGTGTGCTTTTTCTGTGTGTGCATTGGCTATCGCCGATGGCCGATAGCGATATCGCATCGGAAAGAACCAAGGTAGCAAACGGTCTTGCGATTGCTTTTTCGGACTTAACCAAAAATTGCTTATTATTTGTTCAAAAAGGCTTTTGTTAACAAATTCATTTGATTATCATACCTTTTTCGAACAAATTCATTAATGCCAATTAAAATTTTTAAAAGGGACCCATTTCATATGTTAATTGTTTGTGATAAAAATGTTATGAAATGGGGGTTGTTGTAGGGCACAACGATTGGCGATTCGCTGGTAGAACCAGTTATCTCTGGACTAATAAATATACTTACACCTTTTCAAATAGAATCTTTATAAAGAAAGGAAACTTCTAATATAACTAGATGTCTATTGATTCTGAATAAAACAGGTTTCTTCATTTGACTTCCTCTTTTTATAAACACACTTTGAGTTTTGAAACAAGTCCTTATTGGTTCATAAAAGTAAAATAGAAAACTTCTCCATATCAGCTTTTTAAAATAAACTCCTCTGTCACAGGTAGAGCCTCTGCTGCCAGCAAACGTTCATAGTCTCGGCAGGGTTACCTTTTAACCATGTCATTGTCCATTGTTCCATTCACTTAAGAGTGTGACTAAACAGAATGAATTCAAAAGATATTTTTGTATTTTTTGAATTTCACTTTCTTCTTTGCTTAAGATAAAAGCCATTGTCCTGGTTTGGTGGCCAGATAACGACAATGCCATTCACGGGTAGTAATCAAACTGAACAAGCTGGCTCGTGATGAGACCCCTTGTCTTGAAATTTCAAGCCATTACCTTGTTTGGTAAGCATTTTTGGTAATGTCAGTTAAATTATTTTCCTATGAACATGGTAAGCAGGCTTGTAATAAGACCTCTTATCTTTGATCTTTTATATTTTAGAATTACACTCTGAGAAATCATAAACTTTTAGTGAATGGGATGAACAACTATCTTCTTAAGAGTAAACGGATGACAGGTTTAAGAGTTAAAGATGCTGAAGATGGATTAGCCCCTCTTTTAATATAGATAACCTTTGGAGACTTATTTTGAAGACTCAAGATGACTCATAGAACTTCGTTCAGAGTGAAGTTTACAAAAGTTAGACTGTGATGTTCAGAATAAAAAGATGTCTAATTTCCTAGAAATGATCTTTCTTGGTTTAAGACGCTATTATCTAAAAGTAAATATTAATAGTGTAGTGGCGAGACAACTTTTAATTACAGCGAAAGGTCAATGGAAGATGTCCCACGTCCTTATTTCTACAAATCCTACAAACTATATAAAAACTATCAAACTACATAGAGAAGGGGTTACCTCCTCAATTAAAGAATTTCTTCAAGATCAGACCATTGACAGGGAGAGAATCCCTCACCCCTGATAGATTTTGCAGTATAAAAGTGGAATGGCCTACTTTTTCACAGATCTGAAATGGTTCGAGCCACATTTTTTGAAATTTGGAATGTTTACCTTTGTCTTCATGGGCTTTGTCCCATTTCAGGACTAGATCTCCGACTGGGAATTGTTTAGGACTAGATGAGGCCAGATCAAAAGCTGCTTTAATGACTTGCTGATGTTTAGCGTGTGTAACCTTGGCTTTTTCCCTTTCTTCTTCAAGTTTAAGAATTTGATCATATCTAAACTGGATAGAGGAAGAAGGAGTTTCGTCAATAAATTGCACTAGGGCTAGAGATGGAAAAAGAAGATTGGTTGGTACGATTGCTTCTTTTCCATAGACAAGATTAAACGGAGAGGTCCCTATGGAAGCTTTCTGTGTTATCCTATCAGCCCATAATGCAAATACCAAGGATTTATGCCAATTCTTATGATTCTCTTCGATTGTTCGCTTAATGATTTTGATTAGGTTTTTATTAGTTGATTCTGCTAGGCCATTACCCTGAGGATAGTAATTAGCAGAATACTTTAATTTAAATCCCCTTTTGATAGCAAAATCAATCATTGCATTACCTGAGAAGTAAGAAGCATTATCAAAGACGAGAGCGTTTGGAACACCAAACCTGGTAATGATGAACTGATCTATAAATTCAATGATCGCCTCAGAGTTTGTTGTTTTTAACGGAACTGCTTCTACCCACTTTGTAAAGTAATCAGTTGCTGTAAGAATATATTTGTGCTGCTTGGAAGAAGAAGGATGAATTTCTCCAATGATGTCCAATCCCCATTGTTCAAAAGGCTGTTCAATGTTGATTGGTTGCAAAGGGAAAGCTGGTTTTTGTTGTCTTCCACTGGCAGTTTGGCATTTGATGCATTTCCTTACATATTCGTGAGCGTCCTTAAACAAAGTAGGCCAATAGTATCCAGCATGAATGATTTTATGAGCTGTTGTATCAGCTCCGAAATGTCCTCCTGCTGGTCTGTCGTGTAGCTCCTGCAAAACCTTTTGAGCTTCAGGTTTCTCAAGGCATCTTAATAGGACAGAATCATAGTTTCTTCTGAAGAGCACATCGCCAATAATTGAAAAACTCTTAGCTTTCAATCTAATGGCTCTTTTGTTTTTGTAGGACAAATTGGTAGGTGCATAACCATTCTTTAAATAGAAGATCAGATCTGCATATTGAGATTCAGAATCAGGAATACTTAGCTGATTAACTTCTTGGGTTTGCTCTGTATCACTTGATTCCGGAATGTTTGATGCTCCTGCTAATATCCTGCAAAAACCTTGACCTTTAACAAACTTTGCTGGCTTTATTTCTAGATCATATCCTTGGAGAGCTGCGACCCAATTTGCCCTCTTTTCTCCCAATTCCTTTTGGATTAATAGTTGCCTAACTGCTGAGAAAGGAACTATCACTTTAGTATGGGTTTTTAAAAGAAAGGGTCGATAATGTTTGACTGCTTTAAAGACAGCAAAAGCTTGTTTCTCAATATCGGAATAGTTTAATTCGGCGCCTTGAAAGTTTGAACTGAAGAACGAGATGGGCGCTTCCAAATTGTCATCATTCAACTGGGTGAGCACTGCTGCGTAAGATAAGTCGGATGCAATGGTATATAATATAAAATGATTAGAAAGATTTGGAGTATTCAGAGCTGGGACATTGATTATTGATTGCTTAATATCATTAAAAGCTTGCTTTTCCTCTATTCCCCATCTGAAGGTTGAATTCTTTTTAATCATCGTTTGTAGTGGTAGTACAATCTGTGAAAAATCTGGAACGAATCGTTTAACGAAATTAATCTGCCCTAGAAACGACTGCATCGATTTTTTGTTGTGCGGAAAAGGAATTTCAGAAATTTCCTTAATTCGATCAGGATCTACATAAATGCCATCTTTAGATACAATAAACCCTAGAAGCTTACCCTGGTTGAGAGCAAAGAAAGACTTTTTCGGGTTGAGAGAGATACCATATGTTTTGCATCGTTGAAAAATCTGTTTTAAATCATGCAAGTGGTTATATCTCTTTTTAGAATACACAGTAATATCATCGAGGTAGACGACTACTGTCCGATTAATTAACCCTCTAAAGGCTGTATCCATGGCTCTTTGGAATGTCGCTCCTGCATTTATGAGTCCAAAAGGCATCTTTTGATATGCATAAGTTCCCCATTTTGTCCTGAATGTAGTCTTTAGTTGGTCATCAGGATGGACCAACACTTGATTATATCCTGAGAAACCGTCGAGAAAGGACATTAATTCAGATCCTGCTACCGATTGGAGGATTTGTTCCATGGTAGGCAGCGGGAAATTATCTTTCAAGCTTGCCTTATTCAAGTTTCTGAAATCAATACAGATTCGAATGTCGCCGTTTTTCTTCCTGACTGGGACCATATTGGAGACCCAGTTTGAGTGTCGGACAGGGAAGATAATCTTAGCTTTTAGGAGCTTATTAAGTTCCGACTTTATTTGGCTCTCCAAATTCGGGTGTATTTTTCTTAACTTCTGCTGGATAGGTTTTTGATCGGGAAGCATAGGAATAGTATGTTGTATGATAGATGTATCATATGTCTTGAGGTCGTCATACTTCCAAGCAAAAACTTGCTTGTTTTTCCTTAAGAGTTTGATGAATGCTTCCTTTTCTTCTATAGAAAGTCCTAGTCCTAAGTTGATATTTTGAGGAGCTTGATCTGTTCCCAAATTGATTGATTCAAACCTAAGAGTAGAGCTTTGGAGTTTTGCATTAATTACAGGTTTGAACCTATCTTTAATGTCATAAAGGTCTTCGAGCTTTACTACAGGCTTAGGAATCGCGTTATCTTGAGATGTTTCTTTCATTTGAGAATCATGGTCATGCTCTTCAATGATTTGATTGTCATAAGACTTTTCAGAGGTTAAGAATTGCAAGATATCCTCGTCATGGTTGAAAACCCTCCAGTTAGTGATGTTATCAGGAACTGAAGGTCTAAAAATTAATTCTATAGAAAATCTATGAAGGCTATAGTCTTCGGAAGGGAGGAGTTTGGAAGCTACATTGGCTAGTAAATCAGCTGCGGAGTTTTGTGATCTTGGAATTGAAGAAATGTTGAATGCTGAGAAATGCAAAGTAAGATCTTGCACTAGCGATTGATAATGCTTAAGGTGGCTTGAAAGGCAATGAATTGTATTTCGTACCTGTTTAACAATGATCTCACTATCACCGAATACTTTTATATATTGGACTTTAAGGTCAATTGCCTTATATAGTCCCTGCACTAGAGCTTCGTATTCGGCCGTGTTATTGGTGCATTCAAATTCTAATCGACAGGATAGCATTGTTTTTTCGCCTTGCGGACTAACCAAGATGCAACCTGCTCCTGATCCCTCACTGGACTTAGAGCCATCAAAATACAAAGACCAAAATAAAGGAGAATCAACAAAGATATTTACATCTTTTTGATTTTCGTTGAAGCATTTGGATAAATTGGTTTGTGAAAAATTTTCTACTTGAGATGTACAATGGTTAACTAAAAAAGGGGAAGATTGGGCAACAAAGTTGCCAAAGAATGATTCTGAGGAATAATTTCCCAAAATGTTGTTGTTGAAGGCCACAGGCTGGTTTTCTTGTTCGAAATCGGTTACTGTGTGAGTCATGTGTTTCTCACGGTCGATCCTTATTTGATTTGGCTTACCCTTATAGGGGAGCCACATATGTGACCAATCCGTGGAAATGTATCCATGCAGTTTCTCAGACCAATCTCTGCTCAAAATTAAACCATAGAATTCAGGTATGTCAGCAATCAAAATATCTATTCTCTGTACTATTCTGGGATCAGCAGACAACCTGATAGTCACGGAATTAATTTCTCCTATAACCTGTACTTTGGTTCTGTCTAACTGTACAATATGAATTGCGGACTTCTGGGGTTCTATGTTCAGTTTAGAAAAAACTGAAGCTGGCATAATATTAGATGAAGCCCCTGAATCAATTAAACAGTTATGCAGATTTCGATTATAGATTTCATAGGTGAGCAAGAAAGGTGGGGTATGAGAATTGGATCTATCTCCGATCAGAACCGAATCGGTAGCTTCGACCATATCTGGAGGGGGTTGTCCTGAATCATTAGCAGCTTTTGAACTGGGAAGAGGAGAAGAGGGGACAACGTTAAATTCTCTTAGGAGCAATTTCTGCTGATGTTTTAACTTACTTAGTTCAAACATGGTTATGTTTGCCTTAGTCTTTTTCATATCATCAACAATATTATACTCCATGGAGTCAGATACCACTAGTGTCTTGGATGTTGAAGGAGAGTTAGAAATTGGAGGCTGGTTTTGAGGGGCTGCTACCGGAGACTTCTTTGGAAGAACTTTTTCTTTTGGTGTGGCAGCACCTGCACTCCTCTTTTTTGTAGTTGTTTGAGTAGGTTCAGAAGCGATTTTACTTCTTGTAGTAACAGGAAAAGCTTCTTCTTGATTCTCGGTGTCAGAATTTGGGAGTATGAAATCCCACATGCCGTGACACTCAACTACTTCTTCTTCATCATCCGTTTGAGAGGTTGATTCCTCTTCTTCTTCTTCCTGTTCAGAGTCTGCATTAGATATAACATTGGGTGGCTTTGTTTCAGTTTTCTTGAAAGTTCTAAATGGTCTTTTGTTCGAAGTTTCGGCCACCTGTTTTTTAATTTCAACCATTTCGTTAGACAATGTTTTAAGGACCTTTTGTAAACCTTCCATGTCGTATGGGTCCTTTGGGGTCTTTTTCTTAGAATCTTCTTTAAATGAAACTTTTTTGGATTTTCTATCCTCCAAGGCAGCTTTCTTCTCTAGAGCATTAATACGCTTTTCAACTGCAAGTGCTTCCTTCATGTTTTCAGCTAAGGTAGGTTTGCCAGCCCTGTCAACAAAAATAGCTATATTGGAAGGGAGGGCAGTAATGTACCATTCGCTCCTAATTTGTTCACTTGGTTTCGAAGCGGTGGGGATTTTATTTAGGAGTTTGTTGAATCGAGCATTAAACTCCTTTATTGGTTCCCTATGCTCTATTCTCAAATTGGAGAGGTCGTTTATTAAAGTCGCCAGAGACCTGTCATCTCCATATTTGGTAAGGAACTGCTCTTGGCATGTGGTCCAGCTGGTAATAGAACCAGAAGGTAAAGAGAAGTACCAGGATCCTGCCGATCCTTGCAGGGTATAAGGGAAAAGTCTGACAACAACATCTTGTTCTGTCACTCCTTTTAAGTTAACTGCTAACATGAAATTGTTAATATGTTCTTCAGCTTGTGTTCCGTTATCTGGATTAAATTTAGGCAACCATTTTTCGGGAGCATCAGGTAGATCATGTAATGGTCCGGGCATATTGACTGCACCTGGCGTAGTCCATGGATCTGCCATTATGCTGGCGATAATAGTTGTTACTACTATTGGTATTCCAGATGACTGAGGAGAAGAAGTTGTTGGAGAGAGAGTAGCTTGAGATGCTGTAGTACTTATTCCCTGATGAACAACAATGTGTAACGGAGGAGTGGATGGTTGACTTCGCAGAGGAGGAATTGAGATGGAAGATATGGAAGAAAGATCTTCACTATCAGATACTTCAGTAATCTTCTTAGCCTTTTTCCTTTTCGGTAAAGGGAACTCAGTAGGTTCGATACCGAGTTTTTCGCTCTGAAGTCTGGTAAGTGGATGGGATAAGTTTAACTGCGAGGTCACACTGCTTTGTGATACTTCAGATTTCTGAGGTGAAATCGAGAAGCTCTGAAGTTTATGGATAAGAGACTGAACTTCAGGGGATTCAAGACTTAAATGTTCTGAAATATGATGGGTATGAGCAGTGGTGGTTGATTCCTCTTTTTCTCGATTGTGTGCCGGAGAACCAGCATGTGATTGAGAAGGGGAAGAGGATTTGGAGGGAGAATTACTCTTAGAATGGTTTGCAGATTTGGACCTACTTGCCATTCACAGTCGATGGCCCTCCTTCTAGCGCCAAAAATGTTGATGCCCCGAAATTCGTTGCAACAACATCGGGGAAACCACCCGGTCCGGAACTTAGTGCAACTCCTTTTCCGTTTGGAATAGTGGCTCCGACTGGGGATAATGGGACCAGTTTCCCAAAGATTATAAGTAAACGGGATGGATGAATGATTTACGATGTAAGGTGATAATAAATAAATAACTAAACTACAAAAGAAATATAATAACTATAAGCTAATCCCGGGACTTATCGATTCATTTGAATACAGCGTTTGATAATTTAGGCTTACTGGCAGGCATATAGATGACACTAGCAATAAGCATAAATGTTTAAATCATTTAAGATTGCTCTGCATAAGTAGTTATGCAGAGCGATAATAGCGAATTACTGTACTCAGTCATTTATATCATTGTTACGCGCATGATTAAAAGAGATAACAAATCACAAAACATTCAATAGTGATATGAAATGCAGACTTGCTGTTATATTGCATACATGTAATCAACAATAGCAAAAGTAATAACACAGCAATTCATATAATAGAAAAGAGAACAGATACAGATAATAGTACCATGCAAGCTGTTTGATCAATCCAATATATTAATCGCTATGTCGCGGTTCTTCCTTCAGACCAGAAAGCATTCCAAGCAAACGACAATAGTGCACAATTTACTTAAAACAGCCTTCCAAGTAAAATTAAGAACCAGTGGTCGAGTTTCAAAAAGAATATAGACTGAAGCACAATAGTGCAAACTTCAGCCTTTAAGTCTTTTACAAAATTTTACGACCCTCTCCAAAACAATGAAAGGGTCTATAAATACTATGCTAATCTAAAATATCTAAATATCTAAAACTGAAAAACAACTAAATCGGCATTAACAAATATCATTTTGTATTTTGGTGATTCGGCAGTCGGCGGCGATGTTTTAGTCAGAGGTCTCTTTGCCTTTACTCCTTTGCTGACATATCGCCAGCATTGGCTCTACTTCTGGTGGAGTATTGAGGCGTGAAGTCAGCTGTGCATCATATGTGGCATCTCGAATATCGGCAATCAGGTATCGGAGAGCATCTGTTAGACAATTAAGAGCAGACTTTGAGAATGTGGTTTAATCAGGAAAAGCCAGTATGCATCGGCGGTCAAGGTATTTACTCCAGTAATTAACCGCCCTTGTTTCTCCAGATCAGGGTAATTCCTGAGCTCCAGCATATTTGCCGTTGTTATGTTTCCAAGTGTGCATTGTGAAATCATGTTTGCCAGATACAATGTATCATTGACTAGATTGATCATCTTACTGGAAATCATTTTGCATCTGGAGGTTGCTCTTTCTCCTTTCATCATCTGTGTGTTCCATTCCATGAAGAGTATGTCCTTGTATGTTACACAGATTCGGGAGAAATTTGCGGCTTGCCCTTCTGGAGTGTCTTGCCATTCAATATACTCTGTTATATCGTCTTCAGCCTGATCCAACTTACTTCTGGCTTTCTCGATTTGTTCACACACTGCTGTAGATGTTTCACACCATGATTCAGCTTCAACAAGTTGTTGGCATAAGATCCTGATTTGAGATATCAGTGCGCTGTTTATTCGAGTTGCCTCTGCTCTGAAATCATTGATACTCTTGGCGCTCTTAATACCTTCAAGCTAAGCTGATAGCTGAATTATTTGCTCGTCTTTAGCTTGTATCATCAGCTCATTCGATGCCTTCAACTGGGATAATGCCTCTGACAATTCTTTTGCTTTCTGAATGTCACTTTGGTCTATCCTCAGTTGTTCAATTTGCTGGGTTAACAAATGATTCTCTTGTTGTTGGGCCAGCAATTGTTCCTCTGCCTGTGCTGCCTTATTCCTTGCCTCTATCACTTCTGCTTGTAATGCGTATATCTCATGCTCTTTAGTCTTCAAAAGAAGACTTACTTCGGATGCTTTTTCAATAGTTGCCGCTGAATAAGCTCCCGCAAATTGCGATAGCTTTGTCAGATCTTCGGAGGGATCCAATTCTCCCTTCCAGACCACATTGCCCGTGATTGTTTGCTTAGGCAAAATAGAAGGTTAATCAAGCCTTCACCTTTTCCTCGAGTGCCTTACAACGGCTCTATGCTTTGGGCTGTAGAAAATGTCTAGAGGAGGAATTTCCTCCACCTGAAGATCAATTTGATCGGATGGGTCTTGAGTGATTACCTCTACATTCTGTACCATGGGTGAGCCGCTGGTTCCCTCTAGAACCGGAGAAGAAGTAGTATTGGGAGTCTTAGAGGCGTCTGAGTCTTTGGAGGCTTCCTTACCACTTATGATGGAATCGAATTGGTTCCATTCTTTAATTAATTCAGGATCAGTAGAGATTTGCTCACTTTGTTTTGTCTGAGCTTTACTTTGTTCTTTCTCCCGTTCAATCCTCTGCTGTTCCTCCAATGCCTTTCACTGTTGCTCCTCCTGTGCTCTTTGATGCTGTTCCTCCAATTCCCTTTTCTGCCTATCTTCCAGTTCTTTCTTTGCTTTCTCTTCTTCTTCTCTTTTCCTCTGTTCTTCTAACTCCTTTTGCTTTCTTTTCTCTTGTTCAATTTGTGCTTTTTGCTGCCTTTCTATCTGCTCTCTTCTTTGCTTCTCTGCTTGCAGCTTGTTTTGCCTTTCCTCCTGTTGTCTATCATATTCTTTAGTTGTAACAGGAGATAGGTGTATTTGCTGCTGACCAGACTCGCTTGAGGAAGATGTTGGGGTTGTGGATAATAAATCTAGAGGCAAAGTTTGCAACCTTTGCTTTCTAAGTTTATTAAATTCAGTTAACTCCACATCTTCATATCTCAGTGAAGCGAGTTGTCTGACTTGGCTTATTGAATCGGCACTCATGAACAGGTCGTCAAACTGGTCTTCTTGATGAACAACCTTTGACAGCTTGGCCTGTTCCAAGGCAATGAAAGCAGTCTTTTTTGGATCATAAGTCTGTTTGGAATAGAAGCCAGGGATATCAATTGGAGTTTTGCTGCTTCCTTTTCTGCATGTTTGTAATTCAGCAGCGTATAAACTCCAATTCTTAAAGGAAAAGAGGGCCATCCTCTCTTCTTCTCCTCCTTGAGAGTTTGTGTGACACTCTCAGACATAATCTGGTAGGAGATTTCCCGGGCTAACAGTTTATCTGGGACGTACAGGGGGAGGACATGTGGCCTAGCCTTGCTTCCAAAAACTCTAATATAGGTAAAATGCTCTTCGCCGAACCAATGGGCTACGGCTGGGAGATCAAAAGAAGCTTCATAGGAAATTCTAGGATAGGTCTGTCAAAAATAGAATAGTGAACGGGAACCATAAAACCATTGCAAATTTGATACAGATGGTCTTTGTGGAGGGTTTCCACAATTTCCGATGGTACAAGTGAATGGGTGTTGGGTCATGGGTTGTCCATCTCCAACCAAGGACAGGAAACTCAGAATTAAAACAAAGGGTATCCATAATGTAAGCAGAGTAATAGAAGGGTGGGATTTTTCTCTCAGTGACTCTGGTTTTGGCCCTAAACTCACGAATAGCTATGACCAATTTATCAGACAAAATAGTGGCCCAATCCATGATTATACTATTGACGGCCGCTTCCATTAAAGGAACCATATCAATATGAATATTTGCAGAGTCATGAAATCCCCACAATCTACACATCATAATCCCGGCGTAGCAATAAGGTGAAGCCAAAGAAGCATTGGAGTACTTACCCGACATATCATGCTTGTGTTTAGTTGGATTCTGCCTCCACTCTCGGAGAGGTTCGGATGGCGATTCATTCTCCTTCGCGAATTTTTCCAAAAAGGCTCTATTATAGACTAGCTCGGTTGAGGCAAATGATACATCCGTCTCAAGTCATCAGGCTTGAAGGAACCGAAAATCCTTCCATCCTTAGTATGGAAGGTTCTATCAGTGAGAGTAATTTCTTCAATTGCCCAACGTACCACATCAGTATAAGGCAAGACTTGTTCTCTGGCTGCTATTCTGTGCAGAAAGGAGTCAGCCAAATCTTTAAGAGTTGCCTCAGACTTTCTTAGTTCATCCACACTAGCCTCCGTTACTGTCTTTTCTGGTTGTTCTGCTTCTAGCAAATTGTATGTACCTTGCCATGTAGTACCAGGAAGACCAGTGCATGTAGTATCTGAGATTAAGCCTTTCTTTGAAACCATAGCAGCTTGGCCTGAGACAGGTGTCGGAGTAGAACCTGCCACCTTTTTGAACTTCTTTCCCATCATATTCAGACTTCTCTCGTTGAATTCTACACAAATGCAAGAGAAATCGTAACAAAGAAATAACAATGACGATCCATAACGGGATAGATATATAACTTGAAGCGTGGTGAGATTAATTCTAAAAGTGGCTGCGGATCTAATGATTTGAGAGGGCACCGCAGATGCAATGATGGTGATTTTACAGCCTGCAGCTCCATAAATGACCATTACTTAAGTTATTAAACCGAATGACCCCTTAAAGCGTGCAATAGATTTCTTCAAAGGTCTAATCGTAATTGCTCGTTAATTCGAAGGGGCAAAGCTTTAAATACGCATGCATTACCTTATCCCTTTACTTAACGGCATTTTGAAATTTGTGCTTTTGTCAAATCGGATTTAAATATAACTTTAATGCTTTGAAATAATCACCCTTTTTTTTAGGAGTTCTGGTCATCATTAAGCGTCATCGCATCGCATCGGGAGTGTGAGTGACATTATCATTTGGGAGAGATCTTGGCGAATGCCGATTGCGACATTGTATCATATTAGCGCGCGAACATAATCCCTAAATGCATATCAATTGATTTACCGACTACCGATAGCGATATCACATCGCATCGGGAAAAAGATCTGAACGTCTTATGAAGATGTATGGATTCTGCCGACTACCGATAGCGATATCGCATCGGGGAAAAGATGTGTTCTTTTTCTGTGTGTGCATTGGCTATCGCCGATGGCCGATAGCGATATCGCATCGGAAAGAACCAAGGTAGCAAACGGTCTTGCGATTGCTTTTTCGGACTTAACCAAAAATTGCTTATTATTTGTTCAAAAAGGCTTTTGTTAACAAATTCATTTGATTATCATACCTTTTTCGAACAAATTCATTAATGCCAATTAAAATTTTTAAAAGGGACCCATTTCATATGTTAATTGTTTGTGATAAAAATGTTATGAAATGGGGGGTTGTTGTAGGGCACAACC